>WNYD01000042.1:0-246820 GCA_021396205.1 Sporothrix brunneoviolacea
GAGCGGCGACGAGCGCTGGCGCTCCGGGCCCTCGACCAGCGGCTAAACGTGGCGGCCGCCAACGCTGCCGCGACGCGTGGCGCCGGCGCAGGCCTCGCCCCGTCATCAGCATCCCAATCAGCAGCACTCGGTGCTGCTTCGTCCTCTGGACAGCAGCCTCTCCCGGCGGCGGCGACGGGCCCGACCGTACAGACCCAGCCGCTGTCGAAGACGCAGAGCGCCATGACGACGGCCGCGCCTGGGGGTGGCGGCGGTCTGCTGGGTGAAACGAGCTATGTGCCGGATCATGAGAGCGACAAGTCGAATGCATAGCCTGCAATTCGCTTTTCCGATGAGAGCCTGGAAGTAGACATCAAGGATTTGAGACTCTAAAACCTTGGGACCTTGGGGGGGGGGGGAGCGAATTTCCGAGTTTAATGTAAAGGTTTTTTGTGGTTTTTGGGGGGGTTTTTATTTTGCGTAAACGGTTCTTTCTACTGTCCTGCTGTTGCTTTGTATATGGCTATGCTGGACCTTTGTTTCACGCTCTGTCGTCTTGTTTATTTTTCCTGGGAACGCACAGCCTTTGTTTCGTGGCCGTATATCACTCTTCCGTCTTTTTTTTTTATATTTCATATGCTAGAGCACCGAAACGAAATGTATTAATGTTGGTTTTGAAGTGGCCACGCATACGCTGTTGATGTCCGTGGCGCAGAGTCTACAGTGAATGTTAACCGGAGAGGGACGATGCTAGAGGCGCTGTTTTGTGTTTGTGTCTACTTTTCTCGATCATCGGACCAGATATTGGACGTTCTGGGGTTTACCGGCTGTTCTATTTTCATGCCTCTTCCACATCTCGCGCTTGGTTTTCTATTTTTCTTGTACATACCTCCATAGCCCTACTTCTAGGTTGGCTTCCACTCCAACCAATATCATCAAACCAGCTTACCGTTCCTAGAAGCTCCATTTTCTACTTTATGCACAACGTTTGGTCCTTGTTCTTATTTATTCGTGTATTCTTTTGTTTCTTGCAGCGTCCAATGCTTGCACACACAGGCCATTTTTCACGCTCGCCAAGGTCTTGGAAATCGTCCAACAACTCGTCCATCTTTTCTCTCTTGCTCTCGTCTTTTTCATCCTCTGTTGCACATTTACCTCCCTCGTCTCTTGCCCCTGGTTTTTTTTTTCCAAAAAAAAAGTCTATACGAAAGGAAAAAGGAAAGACGGAAGACGACATTTCAGTTGTCAGCAAATGATCTCATCATCCATTAAGCGGCAATGCAGTTGCACCCGACGTATATGAATACGTATATGACGCCCCTTACGCTTTTGGGATGAACAAGACAAGACAGTACGAAAGAAAAGATAGCGATAATTCTGGTGCCATTTTTCAGGAGCAAAGACGATTTTGTCCTTCCCGTAGTGCTTCACCATGATACGACGAGTCAATGATAACTATTTTGTCTTTTTTCCTCTTCTCTTTACGGTCGCCCCTATGATTGCGAGCAAGGAAAGAATAAAAGAAAGGGCTTGTGCTGCATTTAGTACTTCACTGTATCAATCCATATTGCTGACGAGATAGCGTCTGAGGCGATTGCTGGGAAGGAAGTTGCTCGTGATGTCTCACTGGTAGGACGAGAAAAGTATTGTGCTTGTTTTACCACGCTTCCTGCTCAATGTCAAGGTCAAGGTCAAGGCCAAGGATCAGGAATGCGAAGAGATACGACGGATGGACGTTAATAAAATTAAGGACGACGACAAAAGGAAGAGAAAAAAGGAGTGAGACGTGATCACGCTGGCAATATCAAAATACAAAATCAGAGCGGCCGAAGCTCGCCTTGGCCACCCCTTCCGACGGTACTGCACCCTTTCCCTTCCATTATTTTATTCACGCCCACTTTTACCCCGAGATCCGTTTCTCGAGACCCGGAAAGCCGTTGCTGATGGCACCAAGAGGAAGCTGTTAATGGCGATGCTCTGAGCCTACCGGGCAAAGGCTGCCAGCTCAAGCCGTGAGGCTGGTCGCAGCCTCACCGTTCCCCCTTGCAGCCTTTTAGGATGTTGGCTTTGTTTTGTTTCTCACGGTATTGTAGCCCGTTGTCTCACTTTTTAGGTACTTTTTGTTGCTCTCTCTCTCTCTCTCTCTCTCTTTAATACACCTACCAATCTGCCAAGCACGTATCTTTTGTTTGATCTGCTCTGGTTTCTTCTCCTTGGAAACGCAAGGGCAGTGTATGTGAGAGACATGACATCGCTCGGATGGAGCCCATCTCGGTGCGGATGCAATCTGCCTGCCGTTGATGGGCCGGAGAATCACCTGTGGCTCCTTGTACGCGACTCGCGCGCTTTACGTCGTATATTTTTATTTTCTTCCCCACACAAAGAACCCCCTTTCCGAACTGTTTGACCTGCGTGTCCGGACGATTCGATCTACAGCGCGCGCACATCGCTGGTGGGTTTTCTTCTCTGCCGCCTGGCGTGCTGCCATTCGAGGCAGGCTGTCTTCGTCTCCTGGTCCCTCTGCAAGTACCTTGTTTGTCTTTCCCATGGTTCACAATTTTGTGTCGATAAAAAAAGAGGCTGGACCGAGCGGGAGAACGGATGTCAAACCAGCCGCAGACAGAGTATGGAAAAAGAAGGAAAAAGGGACAAGGAGAGAGACGATCAAGAAGGATGGAGTAGATCACAGAAGGAGAAGCAAAAAAAAATTGCGGGTAAACGACGATCAAAAAAAGGAATAGAGCACGGTAAGACACATCATCAAATAGGAAAAGTAAGGCTTGAACCGCACCGGCTTCGTCTGCCTGAGCGGGTTTGGCCTGGCCCCGTCCCTCGCCTTAGCCGCCCGTTTTTCTTTACGTGCCCCCTCCTTTCCTCTAAGCTTTCCGTGCCGTTGTCTCTGAGCCGTCTGCTCGTCTTTGTGTTTTTCTACGGAGGATGTGTGTTTTATCCCCCCCGGCGCCAATGATCTGTTCGCACATCCCACAAACTCCTGCCCCTCCTCACCCTCCCCCATGTACATGCTCCCCCCCAATTCTCGTCCTTGTCGTCCCAGACGAACACTGACCGCGGAATTGCCTAGCATGGATTTGCCGGCGCGCATTCTACGGTTGTGTTCGCGCCGGTAGAGGGCAACACGCAGTGCTATAATGCCCATCTCACGGTAGCTGCATACCCGAACAAGAAAGAATGGGAGGAGACAGGACGGACAGAAAAGAAGAAAGACAGCTCGTCACGCATGCGCTCTTCGGATGGCCCGTCAGCCATCGGGCTCTCTCCCGACACTCCCCACGCGCGATGCTGCCAGTGCCGTATGTGAGATGCAACCATCTGCCCCCCCCCGTGGCAAAGCAGCCATCTCGCATGCGTCGGGCAAGATAGGGCAGGCAGGCCAGCATGACGCGAGCCGCCCATTACGAAGTAGCCAGTAAGCCTCGTAAAAAGAGCTGCATCGTCGCCGGCAGCAGAGAACGAGGATCGTGCCGCCTCTCTTTTTCCTCTTACCTACCTTGCCCACTTCCAGAGTGGGAGGCGCTCCGGGCGGCACAAGGCGAGACGGCCAAAAACCGCTGCTCTGTATTGCCCCGTCGAGATGCCTGCAGATTGGAGTTGTCTTGGGCTGCGATCAGAGAGGTATTTTCGCCTCCACCGGTGTGACAGAGGGATGCGACGCACGGCCAATTGGTTCGCGAACGACGGTTTCCCCTCCTCGTCTGTCTTGCCTCCTCTCGCTTTCCTTCGGACGTTGGGACTTTGATTCGCGATGGGTAGGGCCAGCGCATCTAGCCGTGATTTGGGGCACGGCAGGGGTTCGATTGGGGGGCCTGCCTAGGCTGGGTGGGTTCAATAGGGGCTGTGGGCTGGGATGGGTGGGCCGTGGAATTGGACGGGAGCAAGGGAGGGAATTACTCCGTACTCCTGTGAGAGACCGTGGTTGACAGCGGTCGACAGCACGCTAGCAAAATGGGCAGGAGCTCCAAAGAGAGACGCTACTACCGAGTATGGATACGGCTTCTCCGTACTTGTACTCCGTAATCTGTTCACGCGAATTGCCCCGTTGCAGTGGAATGGTGTGATCTCGGCCAGTGGATGGAAGGCAGGCGCGAGCAGGGCAGGGACTTGGCGTGCGGCGCAAGTAGACAAAAGGTTCTGGAAGGAGTGCCTGGTCGCTGCTTCTGCCGATGTTTTGGTATATGACTCCGTACGGAGTAGGCAATTTACTCGCTGCACAACGCTAAAATTGCAGAACGAGCTACGACATAATCCATACGTACGGAGTACTCGCGAAAAAAATAAAAATAAAACCCGAATTCGAAAGAGAGAAAAAAAAACACACAAACCAGACGAACTTCGGTCGGGAACAGATCTCTCGGTTCTGCGACCATACAAGGAACGGGCGAGTTGGCAACAAAGGGGGCTGGCTCGTGGCAGGTGCACCCGTGCTTCTTTCGTTGTGCTCTTTCCTCGTGGCGGCCTAGTTTTATGCGCCTTTGTGCATTACTCGTTTATTCAGCCGTTTGCATATTTCGTCAACGCGCAAGAAAAAAGGCACCCAAAAAAAGAACGGGCACGCGCGCCCAGCCACAAAGGGGGGAGAAGGGCACAAAATTAGACTGTATTACTTGCTGCATATGCACGCGATGGGAAAAAGGGGGGCGACAACTGCAACATTCGGGGGACTCGTGCGGCTGCTGGTATCTCAGCAGATAGGCATCGGAAAGGAAGGAACAAGAGATTCCAGGGCAGGCGTGTCTCATACTCCGTAGCGCCTGCCGTCCTTGCGTCGTGCTTGTCCCCCCCCCGTACGCAACCCAGCGCGCGTGTGCGCTACGGGGGACGAGCGCGCGCCCCCCCAACGCTACCGAGCATTTAGTGCACGGGTAGCCAGTAGCTGCTCAGCGTGAGCTAATTCCCAGCGCCTTTTCCGATATGCATGTCTCTTGTCTCTTGGCTCCTTGCTCCCCCTCCTTGTTCGCTAGTCCAGACTGCGCTAACGAACGCATGCACGCATTGCATGTATGCTCTCGCCTCTGCCCATTGTCTCTGCCCTCCCCTATTTGCCTCCCAGCGCGATCACTTCCCATCCGCTGCCCCGGCCGATTTGTTTTGTTCCTCCCTGCCCCCGCTGCGACCTTCCACTGTCTTACTACCCCCTCTTCGTGTTTGACCGTGCGCCTTGCACCAGTAGTAGCAGAAGAAGGCCCGCCCAGAGGCTTTCCTAATTACATAATCGAGGAGAAGGCCCGACCAAGCCTGCCGCTCCACAGCTTCTCGGGATCGTGAACTTGCCCCGGCGTGCGCGTCGTTGCTATCGCGGTGTACGAGTATCCATGGCCTTGTCGCAGAATGATTTGGACTGCGGCACATTCTTGGCTGGCGGAAAATAGGAAAAGAGCACGGCTGCTGGCGAGGAGGATCGCATTTGATGATAGTGCACGAGAGAGGCGGGAGAGGAGAGGGACAAGGGCCAGGCATGGATATAAAATACGGTATATGTAACATTGTATTTGATTAGGAAGTGTGCTGGAATACGACGTGTCTACTTGGTACACTCGCGGGCGTGCATCATACACTACGTTGGCTGTTCCGCACGCGCAAATCGAGCGCCCGTGACGATATGTCCAGTCGGTCAAAACAGGAAACCCCGTGCGTGCCGTCCCATCTATCGCTCCTCCCATAACAGGCAAAGAGCAAGAAGAAGGGTGACCATATAGTATATTGCTCTACAGGTGCATCGCTGTATACCATAAAGTAGATACTATAGGCGAGATACTACAGGATTATGTTCCGCAGTCCGCTAGCAATATCTGCGTACAGGCCTCGTATATTTCCCCTACCCATCGGGCCAGGACAGATCGCCGATATTAGCCTAGGCACAAATGAACCCCCCTATTTTGGCCATTTTGGCCATTTTGTCTATTTCTTGCTTTTTTTTTATCCTTTGGTTTGTCTGGAGGTTGGTTCACTGCTATTGTGAACTCTATTGACGAAGGGAACTATAATACACGCACGCAGGAGAAGGCGTGGAGAACAGAGAAAGCAAGAGAAGTAATACCCCGTAGGCAAACTTGAAATCGACAGGGCCAAAAAGAAACAGAAATGGGCGGTTCGCCTCACAGCATCGGAATCCCATCCTGCGCGAGGGACGAAAGACGCGACGTCTCTTGTCAACTCGCAGTTTCTATGGTCTTAGATCTCTGAAGACTTTCCTCTCCTTTCCCTACAACTATGGTCGCATCGTGGGTGTGGATGCCGCTGTTCTGGTTAACAAATTTCTCTATTGTTCGGCCCGCAGCCCCCTCCCCCTTTCCCGCACAGAAAAACTGGCACGTGGCTGGGCTGGCACCAAAAACGATCTGCTCGTAACTGCCAGTCGGGCGCCTGGAGCATCAATGGTTGGGGGGAAGAAAGACC
Source organism: Sporothrix brunneoviolacea (assembly GCA_021396205.1). Taxonomy (NCBI): domain Eukaryota; kingdom Fungi; phylum Ascomycota; class Sordariomycetes; order Ophiostomatales; family Ophiostomataceae; genus Sporothrix; species Sporothrix brunneoviolacea. The sequence goes on from WNYD01000042.1 coordinate 6,394, forward strand.
CGGCGCGGCCGCTACGACATGCCCAGCCTGCTCCTTCCGCCGCACAGAGTATTACAGCGCCTGTCAAATAGAATACAGCTAGCCCAATTTGGACACTTTTCCTCAAAGGAGTTTATTTTCCTGCCATTGTTTTAACCAACTTGAGACGGTGTTCCTTCCTGAAGCCTGCTGCTGGCGCTCAATCGTCATTGTCTCCCCCGTACAGAGTACTTGCGTCGTCAACGCCTCTGCATTATTTTGTGGCGTTTTCTGGACCTTTTTTTCTTTTCTTTTTTTGCTTTTGCCCTCCTTTCCAGTTTTTCTAGCTGTCGCAGGGAAAGGAGGCATCCTGTTCTTTGCGCTAATGCGAAACGTGTTTTTTTCCTTGATTGTTTTTTATTGAAGCGTCGGATCGAACGAGAGCTGAACAGTGCCGTGCTGCAAAGAACGAAACAGACCAGGGCCTAGATTCACGATGCGACCAGAGGGACCGCATGACGTCCTAATAGGGGTGGAGCGAATCTTACTTTTTGCGTTGAATACTACTGTACGGAGTGTCCTGTTTGTTTATCTCCCCCCTCCAGTACCATAGAAGACGTCGGGAGACTATGCTGGCTCAAACACGACCATGCAGGCACTCACAGCGTTTTTGTGCCCTCTTCTTTTCCGCACATTAGATTGTTCATCTGTCTGTTTCATGTGGCCTCTTGTCTCTTGTTGGAACACAGCATGGCGCAGTGCATCCAGAGGGAAGAGAAAGAAGCGGAGACTCTGAAGGCGCACAATGCAACTTGTGGTGCGTTCTTGTGCGTACGTGTGGATGCTGTGCGCGGTAGTGCTGTCGCAATCGTAACCATGGGGAAGATGCTGTGCCAGCACACCCTCTTGTCCTTCGGCTTTCTTTTCGTTTTCGGTTTCTTGGAAGAGACTGTCCTTGTTTGTGTGTGCCTCTGTACGTTGTATCCACGGCAAACGTGTGTGTCGCGCTCGGAGGATGCGCTTGCGTGTGTCTGTGTGCATGTTTGTTTTTGTCTGGAAAGCCCTTGTGTGTTCGTGTGTGTCCATGTGTGTGCATCGTCGATGCCAAGAAACGGGTTGCTGCCTCCCTCTCCTTTTCTCTCTCTCTTTCTCTCTCTGTCCTGTCTTTCCAGCCGACAAGTGTCTCACACATGCAAATCGGCAGTGGAAGGTTCGGCTTGGGCTGCTGCTGCTGTTTCTGTCTCTCCCAGCCGACAGACGCTGTTTTTGGAACATACTGTGTACATGCCACGCGCAAGGTAAAATCGTGGGGTCGTTTGAACAATATACGTAAGCACCATACATAGCAGATATCTATGTTCATACAGAATGGGCAAAAAGCGATGGCGACGGGAAGACGACACATCTGCGGGCCAGGGCTAGAATCGAGACACGTACCGAAACCAAACTGGCCGCCCGACCTGACATATTGGCCCGGAGCATATATGGGCGGGGAGACAAAAATACTCGCTACGCTATATATATGTGTGTGTCTGTATGTGCGTATATGAGATCCATTGCCGCTGCAATCTACTTTATACAGGATGCTATGCCAGATATTAGCCTCGTTAAAACGCACTCTACCGCACCCACCACACGGGACGTGCCCAACACATCACAATAGATTGGTTCTTCCACGGCTTCTTCTTTTTCTTATAACTCCGCATAGCTGTCCCGTTTTTTTTCTCCTGGCACTTTCTTCCATCTATTTTGTTTTTATTTCGCTCTCCTTCGCCTCCGGCCCCCGAATTCGTTCCTCAGAGTGTCCCTGCGGAATCCCATCAATCTGCCGTCACCGCTGTTGGCAATCTGCGTTGGCTTGCTGTGGCCTGATATAGCACCCGGGGTTTCTCTTTCCCTTCTGCTATAATTATTTTATCTTTATTTTTTTGTTCCGGGAGTGAGCGAGATGCATCAGCGGTCGGCATCATCGCATCCACAGCCAGGTTGCCGCACGAACAATACCCATTACTAATCCGACGTTAGTGGCGCACATATACAAAGTACCTATGGCCCTAACAGATCCAACGAGCTTTGTACGGGGTTAAGCTCGGGAAGAGCATCAGAGGGAGGAGATTAGTAGCCTGCCAATTAGGCGACGTGCATAAATCTGCCCCCCCGATGACGAACGAACAAGCGGGCCCAGGGGGCAAAACAGCCGGGCCCCCTAGCTGTCTTCTTTTTCCTGGGGGCCGGCCGCTGTGGGCTAGGGCGTAAGCTAAAAAGGCGCAGCCACCTGGCAAAGGCCCTGGAAAAAAGAAGCGAATTGTTGGCTACTCGTAGCGGGACGTCTCCGGAGCGATTGTGCTGTGCTGTACGAAGTATAATAATCCACAGACTGTGCACATTCCTTGGTGGCGGAGCAAGCCACATGTACGAACAAGATACCTGGCTGCAAGGAGCGCGAGCAGAAGCTGGGAAGAAGTGCGGGAATGGCACACTACGAGCCGGCGGGCACCGCCCACGCGCCTGTCCCTTCTTCCAACGCACTGCATGTACGGAGTATGCAACGCACAAACGTTTTTCACCAAGCTGGGTGCAGGGCCACATTAAGTAATACGATACGGGGATGAGGCGGTCGTGAGAAAGTGCTGTGCTGAATCAGGCAAAAGAAAAAAAAGGGGGTCGGCAGGGCGGCTGTGGTCGGGCTGTTGTCCAGAACGCAGGATACGATTTTGGTGGGCAAAGGAACATGCACGTCGAAGAACCAGGCCCTGCATGGCAAAGTCCCAACAGCCAGCACTAGAAACGTACGGATGGCTGTTGCTCGTCAACCACCGCATTTCAGTTGCTAGCGAGGGGGAGGGTCTGTTGGAGCGAGAAGCCAGGAGCAGCGGCGTGAAATAAGGGAGAGGCTGCTAAGATCCTGGCGCGGCGTTTCTTCCGGCGGTACGGGCGCTTTCACATCCGCGAGAGCACAAAGGCAGGCTGATGGTGATGATGCTGGATTGTCCCCCGTGCAAGATACTCCGTTCAATTCTGACAGACACACTTGGAACAAGCCCACAACTCCTTTTCACCACGTCCTGTTTTGTTCCTCGTCCCCATTTTCTGTTTCCCCCTTTCTCCCACCCCCCCCTTTCCGCGATGATATCGGTGTTACCCGTACTCCCTAGGGAGGCGAGAACGGGTCATCGAGCAAAGCAAGGGGGCAAAGCTGTGAAGTGGAATGTGGTGAGATACGCAGCACGTTACACGCACATGATGGGCACATGTGAGATATGAAGCAGTGGCGCAAGACGTCGCCCGCCTAGCGAGGGTGCCATCTATTATGCCTGGTCCAGTCCATCGTCGGAGATGCGACAGGGAGATTTTTAATAGAAAAGGCAAGCCATCGGGCAAAACAAGATGCCAGAAAAGGGGGAGAAGCTGAGGACCAGGAACGAAGAAGGAAACACGACTCCGGAACAGTGGGGGAGGGCGAGGAGGCGAGGAGGGGGTGTTGCAGGGACTGGATGGCAGAGTGAAGGGGCCGAAAACGATGATGTTTGTGCGTGCCCAAGGGGGGGAAGAAGGAAAAGGGAAAAAGAGGAGTTCTGATGAGGATGGCGGGTGGGTGCACGGAAGCACAAGACATGGGGGTAGACATTTGGGGGGAGGAGAGAATGGGGGGGTGAGGTCCGCGAGAAAGCTTCGAGAGAAGGGGGGGTGTGGATACGGGTTGGGGGGGTGGCTGGTCTGTTGGGAGGAGCAGCGTGAGCACAGCGGGCGAGAAGGGGGTGTGTCTCGGATACGACAAAGACCCTAAATTACTGGGACAGTCGAGCCAAGTTTCAGCAGCCAGCAGCCCCCTGTCAGTGGTACTTAGGGTACAATGTCAGAGGTGTAATGTGCGGCCAAGAATATGTCACTTTTGTTTTTCGAATGTACCTCGGTCAATCTGTTTTCTCCCCGACTGGCACTATTTTCTTTTTCCTTAGCAGCCTCCCCCCCACCAGCAAGGCCTGACCTGGACCTCGAACGGGGCGGCGCATGTCAGCCAAAAAACGACGAGAGGGAGACGAGCGACGAGCGAAGCTTGGCCCATTGATTTCTCCACCTCCGCCCTCCAGCATTATTGCCGTTTTGCTTTCTCCCTTGGCCTTCACCGCCGCGCATTGTGGTGCTTTTTTGCCCCTTCTTCTGCAACGGCGGGCGCCAGGGCTGTTGGCCATCCCCCCTTCGCTCCACCGTGGCCTCCGCGGCGGCCATTCCAGTCAGCGCGAACGGCGTGAATCGCGCTGCCGCGACGCTGCCGAAGCACGCAGAAGGATGGCCTCTGCTGATCCGAGGCACATCAACATGGGATGAAACGAGGCAGGTCGCCTCTGCGGGCAGCAGGACGCCGCGTGGCAGATCAAGCAATGCGCGAGATGGGCGGGCAGCCTGCTCGCGGGCGGCGCTGGAAATGCACTGCCATGCCGGCGATGGACGACTTCGTAATCGACGCGCACCCGGGTCGAGCCAAGCCCCGAAGAAGGCAGACAGAGGCAAAACAGGCAGATGGCCACCAAAAAGGCAGAAAGGCTAACCAGGTGCCACTCAATCTGGCCTTGTTCCGTAGCGCACTGCGACGTGCTCCGTACCTTCCTGCATTTTCCATAGCCGGACGCCACAAACGAAACAAAACGTCGCGCCAATAACAATGGCCCCAGTCATGCGCTGCAGCTCGGTGCACGGGCCATTTCCAGCCGCCAGTGGATTGTGGGCGGTGGATACGGCCTAGCGCGGATTTGCTGTGGATTGCCTCCTGCGTGCTGGTTCGTGTGGGAGGGGCTCGGCCGGCAAGCACGCAGACACAGTACCCACCGCCGCCATTACCCACCACCAAAGTACAAGGTACATCACGCTTGCAGGCACCCTCGCGCGCTCAGCACTCATCTGCGGTTCCCGCAACCCTGGAGCGACCGGGGCGGGGAGTACCTGTTTTGGGACCCAAGGTTAGATCCACTCCACCCACACCACTCGAGCAGAGGAAGGAACAGACAGAATAAAAAGAGGACAATCCCTGCAAAGCGTCAACGCCCGCCAAGGAGCACACTCATTAAAATAAAATAAAATGCGCTAAATTCAAAGTGGACTAAATCGATAAAATAATCCAAAAATGAGCTCGTGGGTAAGGGGAGTTTGCGCGCCGCGGCCAAAGCAACCCCAAGCCCAGACAGCACTGGAAAGTGCGAACCTTCCTTTTTTCCCCTTCCTTCCCCTTCCTCTCGTTTTCTTCTCCTTCCCTCTTTTTCCCCTTCCTCCTCCCTTCCTCTTCCGCGTCGCCTGCCTTCCACCGTCCGCATCGTCATCGCCACTTCTGGCCTCGATCATCGACCTCCTCTTCCTCGCCCTCTCCCCCCTCTGCTCCCTTGCTCTCATCTTGACTTGCCTTCACCTCAGCGTCTCGAGTCTCGGTGAGCTCTTCTCGCGACCCACCAGGCAGACAACTGGTGGCATCGGCATCCCGGCCACAACCCTTCGTCCGCGACAGTCATATTGTTGTTTTATCCCTTTCTGACTGTCTATTTTTTCCCACCCTCTTATTTGTTTCTTCCACCTCAGCTGGCCCTCGAAAGTTCTTTCATTTTCATCATCCTCATCGTCATCGCCCGCGCAGCGTCATCCGCATCGACCATCGCGCATTCAAAACAGCTGCGGCCAGTCCACCTCCAGTCCACCGCCAGTCTTGTCTTCCGCTGCCTGCTGTCAGACGATACAGCAGCGACGAACCGCCATGGCTCAGCACCACCCGTCGCCGACCATGCAGATGCACATGCATCACGGCCCGCCGGGGCCTGCGCCGCCTCCGTCTGCCCCCCCTCCGGGCTACGCGCCGTCGCGCCAGATCTCAGCTATGAACGAGTCTGTTTGGATGCAAATCGGTACGTGCATTGCTCTCGAGACGCCCATTTCCCGTCTGCGCGCCTGCGTTACTGACTTCTACCTCCAGGCACCTTTGCCGAGCTCATGGGCAACCCCGAGGAGGCTATGTTCGCCTACGAGCACGCCCTGCACGCCAACACGCAATCCATCCCGGCCATGAACGCTATTAGCCTGATCCTGCGCACGCGCGAGGATTTCCCCAAGGCCATCGAGTACCTGCAGACCATCCTCAAGCTGGACCAGAATAACGGCGAGGTCTGGGGCAGTCTTGGTATGTTCGAACTCCGCCGTTGTTACGCAGGCGCCCTGTCGCATAGCTTTCGCCGACCTCGTTATGCCCCCAAACTAACATCTTGTGCTTCGCAGGTCACTGCTACCTTATGATGGATGACTTGCAGCAAGCTTATGCCGCCTACCAGTCTGCCCTGGTGAATCTGCGGAACCCTAAAGTAAGGAGCTTTTTTCATCTTTTACTTCGCGCACACACAGGGAGATTGCGCCCTTGGCAATATGAATACTAATCGTTGTCTCTTCACTTTTAGGAGCCCAGGCTTTGGTATGGGATTGGCATCCTCTATGACAGATATGGCTCCCTCGATCACGCCGAGGAGGCCTTCTCTCAGGTCATGTCAATGCAGCCCGACTTCGAGAAGGCGAACGAGATATACTTCCGCCTTGGAATAATATACAAGCAGCAGCAGAAATACGGCCAGAGCCTTGAAGTGAGTTTTTGTTTTTGGCCTCCGCCCTGCTTGTCTCCTTACTTTTCAAACCAGGAAGCAGAGCTAACTACCTCTCGCAGTGCTTCAAATACATTGTGAACTCGCCGCCTCCTCCGTTGACCGAAGAAGATATCTGGTTCCAGATCGGCCACGTCTATGAGCAGCAGAAAGATGTAAGCAATTTTATGAGTTGACTGAGTGACGAGACATTTCCAGCAGAACCGTTCCTAACATTGGATCTCTCGCAGTTTGACAATGCAAAGGGCGCATACCAGCGTGTTCTCGAACGCGATCCCAACCATGCCAAGGTTCTCCAGCAGCTCGGCTGGCTGTTTCATAACCAAAGCAGCAGCTTCACCAGCCAAGACCGTGCCATTGAGTACTTGGAGAAGTCGGTCGCCGCAGACAACAACGACGCCCAGAGCTGGTACTTGCTTGGCCGCTGCTACATGTCGCAGCAGAAATACCCCAAGGCGTACGAGGCGTACCAGCAGGCTGTCTATCGAGAGGGTCGGAACCCGACGTTCTGGTGTTCCATTGGCGTACTCTATTATCAGATTAACCAGTACCGGGATGCTTTGGATGCGTACTCTCGCGCCATCCGCCTGAACCCGTTCATCTCCGAGGTCTGGTATGACCTGGGCACTCTGTACGAGTCCTGCAACAACCAGATCAGCGACGCCCTCGATGCCTACCAGCGTGCTGCGGAGCTCGATCCCAACAACCCACACATCAAGGCCCGTCTGCAGCTGTTGCGCAGTGGATCCACCAACGGCGTGGGCAGCGCGCCGATGCCCACGGATGTTCACCCGCATGCCTACCAGACCAACGCTGTTGGCCCCCCAGGCCCTCAGTGGGCCGGCTCCGCTCCCCAGCAGCCCGCGCCGCTGAATGGTCCGCCACCGCCGCCAGGGCCGGGCTCGAACGGCTGGGGTCGCCTGTCGGAGATGAACCCTCCTCCCCAGCCACCCAACCCCTTTGATCAGCGCGAGCCGTACAGAGGCCCGCCACCTCCGCCGCCCGCGCGCCAACCTAGCCCTCGCCAGGAGCAGCAGCTGCGGCCCTACCCCGACCAAAGCCGCCCGGGACCCAATGGCCCTGTCGGTCCTAGCTCCATGGGAGGCCCTCTGAGACGCTCCCCTCCGCCCCCACCGTCTCATTATGGCCCGCCTCCGCCTCAGCAGCAGCAGCCGCCGCCACCTCCTTCTCAACAACCTCCGACTCGCGTTCAAAATCCCAACTACATCGGCCCCGCACCCATGCCATCGAGCAATGGTATCAATGGGCCCCCGCCACCTCCTCCTGCGGGTCCAAGCCCGATGATGTACCGCGCTTCCAGCCCTCCGCGGGAACCCCGACCGGTGCATGACAACCGCATGCCGTCGCCGAAGTCGGCGTACCCGCAGCACCCGCCGCCGTATGCGCACCCCGACACCAGTGTACAAGGCCCTATTGAAACTGGTCTACCTCCGCCGCCTCCACCGCCACCTCAGTCAATTCCTCCTGAGGCCGGCATGCATCGTGACCACGATCGGCCACCGTCTGTTGGCCCTAAGCGAATGCGGGAGTGGGAAGACGAGACGTCTGTCAAGAAGCCGGCATCTGAAGAGGCACGTGCTCGTTTAGATGATATTCGTCACCGCCGGCCTTCCACGCCGCCCCACGAGCCATACCGGCGCAACTCCTCCGAGGCTCGTCGCTTCGAGGATCAGCGCCGGGCAGAGGAGCAGCGTCGCATTGACGATATTCGCCGGGCACAGGACCAACAGCAGCGTCACATGGAGATCGATATCCGCCGGGCAGAGGACCAGCAGCAGCGTCATGGTAACGATGGCTACCATCCGTCCGAGGCTGCCCATCACCCGCCTACTCATGGCATGTCGAGCCACCTGCCTCCCATGCAGGTGGGGCCTTCTCACATGCATGACGGTCCTCTGTCTGGCCCAGATCCTAAAGACTACCCGCAAGAAGAGCGCAAGCGGCTTGAGCACCCGACTCCGCCGCCTCCGCCGCCCCCGATCAATGAGCCGGAACGGGCAGCCAGAAAGGTCGATGTGGATGAAGACTATGATGACAGTGGCGAGGACGACAAGAAGGGTTCCTCACTCACGGCCGGCGGACCTGGCTCGGCTGGTCCCGCGTCTGCTTCTGGCGAGATGAAGACGACTACACCCACCAGTGCAGGCATCAACGGCATCATTACTAAGTCAGAGTCTTAGTAATTTGCAAGCGGCTTGCAAACGAAAATGGGCTTTTATTATTATTTTAATTTGCTTTTCAATGCACAAGGTGGATGTCATTCCAGTGTATCCTTTTTCTATGTTTTTTTTTTCAAACTGATCGTTTCAAGAGTCATTAACTTTTGTTTTCTGTTATTTTCGGAACATGACTAAATATCTCGTTATTGTCGTTCTGTACCCTTCCTCGCTGAATGGGATCTACAAAAATGTTTATTCTGCCTGCTCGCGCAGCATTCTTTTATCTTTTCCCTTCTTTTTCTCTGTTTTCCTTTCTTCACAGTTCCTTTTGGTTTTGCTACTCTGCCTTGGCTTATCTCTTTTTATTCATGACAGACGAGTTTCGCGGTATTAAAATATCTCTTTCTAACCACAATGTGTTTCTTGGACCGGGCGGATGATGGGAAGCTTTGCGTGTGTTCTTGACGCTTGTGTTTTTTGTCTCCTATCTTGTGTGACTGTGCCCGGTGGAGAATTAGCAGCTTATATGTCGGCAAGGTGGTCTTTCGAGCGGTTTTATGAGGCGGGACTTGAGGTATTAAAGGTGGAAGCCAACCTGGAACGGTCGTGGGAAATGATGATTTTATTCTTCAACGTATTTTGTGTCAACGTTTACGGACTGTGCTCGGGTGCTTCGAAACACAACCTGGCCATACTTTGAATCAAGAGGCCGGATTTCCTGGGACACTCGACAAGATAATGAAAAAAGTGAAGACAATGTGACGGTTTTCTTGTTTTCGATTCTTCACTAGAATGCGGTTGCTCGATACCATGTCTCGAGATATGAGATGTGATCCGCCTTGCTCATTTTATTTTCATGCAAATATGTGGTAATACAAAAACATCCTTCTCCGGCTGCAGGGGCCTATAGAATGCATAGTAGTGACAGACGTCTCGGCCCTATTCCTTTGGCCTTCCTTAACACACCCCCCTTTCGATATATATACGTCCCTCGATCCTCCCGCCCGTACATTGCCCTTCCCGTTTCCTCGTTTCGGGATCCTTCTTTATGCCGGCGGGGCAGTAGCAGATGGTCCACCGGTGCTGCTGCTGCTGCTGCTCGATAAGGCAGTCTCCTCCGCGACCGGCTTGCGCGGCCGTTTCAGGTCCTCCAGTGTCAACCCGTCCTCGAGCTTCGTGATGCCCACGACGGGCGCATCACCCTTCTTGACAAACTCGTACTGCCCCGGCAGCTTGTTGCCAGCCAGCCGGAACGCGTCCCGCGCCACCTGCTCGTGGACGGCGCCGCGCAGCTCAAAGAGGACCCGGTTGACGGCCACGCGCGCCGCCCAGTGGTCAAACGAGCCTTTGCCCTTGCCCATTCGCATCTGGGGGGAAGTTAGCAAATGGGGAGAAAGAAAAACAGAGATGGAGAGAAAGAGAGAGAAGCTAGCGAAAGCCTATGTGCTTCCGAACCGTACCTCGTTTCCGCTGACAAACACGCCAATGTTGCAGTTGACCCGCTTGTACAGCCGGTACCGCTGCCCGCGCAGCCGCTGCTTGATCGTGTCCTCGGCCACCTTCAGCTGCTTCGCGCTGATCCGCCGGTGGTGGTCGTTCATGCGTAGGCCGTAGTCACCCCACACCACCGTCGTGCCCTTGACGGAGCCGCCCGTGGCCACGCGCGGCCGCCCCTTCATCATGCGCTTCCGGCGGTTGAGGCTGGGCTCGAGCCAGGTGCCCTGTGCCGCCGCAGTGGCCGAGAAGGGGCGGAGCTGCTGGAGGGCGACAAGCGGTGACGGCGTGCGCGCCAATACCGCTGCCGGCCGTATTAATGCTGCAGACACGGCTGGCCTTGTAGAGTATGTGCGGCTGGACCGCAGAGGCGCGGCGCAGGAGGGTGGCTTCATGATCGTGGCCGTGGTTGTCATCGTCGAGGAGATGCGGAGCCGTTGGAAGGCTTGGCGCAGCATTGCTGCCCCCGATGTGCCCTGCGTCATGTCGGAGAGATTGGCTGTCTGCAGGCGCTACAAGCGAGGCCTCGGGAAAGTGGGCAGGTTGGACGCTCGTCAACGGTCGTTCGCAGGTCGTCGCAGTCGTTCGAGCTCATCCACGGCTCCAGAAAAAAAATCTACGGCGATACAGAGAGAAGCGAACAGCAGCTCGGACCACACTAGGGCCAATTGGCGGCTTGGTTGTTGATGCCTAGGTTTTCAGGCACCAAAATGCCGTTGCCTGCGCCCCACCGCTAAAGTAGGGGCCGCGCTCTTTCCCTCTTAGTACACGGTTCTGGTCACGTTTTTCGCGTCAACTTCGCGTACCTGCTAATCTAGTCGGCCATAGTAGTAATACGGCGAGCAGGAGCGAGCTCGCCTTTTGGCTGGTCCCCCCCACCAAAATTCACGCGGACGCAGTTTCTCGGGTCGTCTGTTGCTCTGGAACTGCTGCCTGCTATTTCCTTCCTGATTCTCGACAAAAGTCTTCACTGACTGGTTTTGTTGTCAGACTCGCCATCGAATTTGACTTCTGTTTACCACGCCGATACTGGCGATTGTCCGTCCAACGATGCCGTCCGACATCCGGTCGTTCTTTGGGCCCAAGGGCGGCGGCGTCACGCCAGCCAAGCCAGCCGCAAAGAAGGAGGAAGACGCATCGGCAAAGAAGGGCCGCAGCAGTAAGTTTCCTCTGTTTTCCTCTCGAGAAACTACTCAATGCGGATGTTTTGCTAATGCCATGCGAAAGGAGGCCGCAGGGTTGTGGATGAAAGCGACGACGACGAGGTTTTTGAGTACGTCGATGTATGCATGCAAGCCGACAGACGGAGGACTGTTATTGACGATACCCGCAGAGTGAAGAAGCCCGCCGCCAAATCTACACCGAAAAAGAAGAAGGGGTACGTCTCTGTGCAATTTGCTAGCTCCTGTGCGAGCGGCTTCAACTAACAAAACGCAGCGAGCCAGAGCCTGTCGCAGGCGTCGAGATCTCTGCCAGCGACTACTTCTCCTCAGCCAAATCCAGCCAGCAGCCGAAGTCACAGACGACGCCCGCGAAGTCTGCCCCGAAGAGCCTGCCCAAGACCGAGATCGAAATCCGAGTTAGCCCACGGAAGAAGGAGCCCGCTCCTGCTGTGCCCGAGCCTGTCAAAAACGGACGTTCCAACGCGGCACCAGCAAAGAAGAAGCGGTCTACGGGTGCATACAAGTCCTACGACCTGGATGACGACGAGGATGCCTACGTTGACGACGGCGACGACGGCGCCGAAGACATCTTTGCTGCCGACGCCAAGCGAGGCAAGAGGAAGAACGACGACTATGCCGAGGACGACAGCGACGAAGAGGATTTTGAACCCAGGCCTAAAAGAGTGGCATCCCGCGGCGCAAAGGCGGCCATCGCCGTGGACTCGTCTGATGAGGACGACGTGAAGCCAGCTGCCAAGAGAGGCAAGGCCGGTCCGAAACCAGCGGCCAGCTCAGCGGCGGCAAAGATTAACAACGGTGGCAGCCGGACCCCATCCGTGGCTGGCAAGAAGCGCAAGACCCCCGACCTCGAATCGTCTGATCTGGACATCTCGCCGGTATCCAAGCCGCGGAAGAAGCCGGCGACGACGTCTGCCGCGACTGCAGCTGCCAAGCCAAAAGCGGCAGCCACGTCTACGCCCAAGAAGCCGGCCAAGGCGGCAGTAGACGCTGTCGACAATTCTTCTGTCCATGCTATCTTGGACACGATCCCTACGATCCAGCCCCCTTCGCCGCCGCCGAAAGACGGAAAAGCAGCGAAATTCAACTGGAGAAAGGCGGCTGCGGGTGGCGGAAATACCGGGCCTGCACCAAATGCAGGCGCCGTGGATATACCGGACGGTGCGCTAAATTGTCTGGTCGGCCAGACTTTTGTCTTTACCGGTCTCTTGAAGACCATTAGCAGAGAAGAGGGCCAGGCCTTGGTAAAGCGCTATGGTGGCAAGGTGATGGGAGCCCCGAGCAAGAACACGGGGTGGGTTGTGCTCGGCGACGATGCCGGGCCTAGCAAGCTAGCCAAGATTCAGCAGTTTGGCATTCGCACTATTGACGAGAACGGCTTGTTCGAGATGATTCGCCGGCTACCGGCAGGCGGAGGAGACAGCAAAGAAGCCGAGAAAGCCCGTGAGAAACAAGAAAAGGAGCAGGAAAAGATCAGGAAGGCGGCCGAAGAGATGGAGCGAGAAGAAGAGGCCAAGAGACTCGAGGCCGAACAGGCACAAAAGGCCGCCGCCAAGGCTGCTGAAAAGACGGCAACTGCGAGCGGAAAGGGAGGCGCTGCCAAGGCTGCTCCGCGCTCACAACCTGCAGCTCCACCGCTACCGACACCAAGCTCTCAGCAACTCTGGACGACAAAGTATGCGCCGACGCAGCTGAGCCAGATCTGCGGCAACAAAGCCCAGGTCGAGCGGATTGCCTCTTGGTTGAAGAACTGGCCAAAGGCTAAGAAGTACGATTTTAAGGTGAAGGGTGCTGACGGCCTGGGCAACTCGCGTGCCATCATCATTTCCGGCCCGCCAGGTATTGGCAAGACGACGGCTGCTCACTTGGCAGCCAAGATAGCGGAGCACGACATTATCGAGACCAACGCCAGCGACGCGCGCAGCAAGAGGCTGGTTGAGGATGGCATCGGCGATACAATGGACAACACCTCGCTGCTCGGGTTTTTCGCGGCAGACGGCAAGAAAGTGAACGCAGCGAAGAAGAGCACGGTTCTCATCATGGACGAGGTGGATGGCATGTCGGCTGGGGACCGCGGCGGCATTGGTGCTCTTTCCAAGTTCTGCAGGAAGACGGAAGTGCCTCTTATTCTGATCTGCAATGAGCGTAAGCTGCCCAAGATGCGGCCGTTTGACCACGTCGCCTTTGACATCAAGTTCAACCGGCCGACGGTCGACCAGATCCGCTCGCGCATCATGACCATCTGCCACCGCGAGGGACTCAAGATGCCACCGGAGGTTGTCAACGCTCTGATCGAGGGCACCGGCAAGGACATCCGGCAAATCATTAACATGCTTTCGACCGCCAAGCTGGACCAGTCCTCCATGACATTTGATGAGGGCAAGGCCATGACCAAGGCGTGGGAGAAGCATGTGGTTCTGAAGCCGTGGGACATCTGTCAAAAGATGCTAGGCGGCGGACTTTTTGCCCCTGCTAGCAAAGCCACGCTCAATGACAAGATCGAGCTGTACTTCAACGACCACGAGTTTAGTTACCTGATGATCCAGGAAAACTACCTCAATACAAGGCCAATGGCGTTGACAAACGGCAAGGGCTCCTACAACAAGCGTAAGGAGAACCTAAAGTATCTTGAGCTTGTGGACAACGCGGCAGAGAGCATCAGCGACGGCGACCTCGTCGACCGCATGATCCACGGCCCCCAGCAGCAGTGGAGCCTGATGCCCACACACGCCGTTTTCAGCACAGTCCGTCCAGCCAGTTTCATCTCTGGCCAAATGACGAACTCTGGGTTTACCTCATGGCTGGGCAACAACAGCAAGACGGGCAAGCTCGGCCGTCTCCTGCGCGAGATTCATTCTCACATGCGGCTGAAGGCATCCGGCGACCACAATGAAGTTCGCCAGCAGTACCTTCCTGTGCTTTGGCACCAGCTCGTCAAGCAAATGGAGTACGAGGGCAAGGAGGCCATTGACGGCGTCATTGAGCTGATGGACAACTACTACCTGACACGGGACGATCTGGATGCGATCAAGGAGCTTGGTGTTGGTCCCCAGTCTGAGGATATGGTCAACATTGACTCTCAGACCAAGGCCGCTTTCACAAGAACGTACGGACACGCTTTCTACCACCTTACCGTATTATCTTTCATTTTGCTGACAGATTCTAGTTACAACGGCATGACGCATCCGATCCCATTCATGAAGGCAAGCAATGTGACCGTGACAAGGAAAGACGCGCGCGAAGCGCCCGACTTAGAGGAGGCCATTGAGGAGGAGGACGATGCCGACGTCGTCGCCGAACCCGTCAAAGCCGAGGATGAAGATCTCGACCTCCAAAAGGACAAGTACATCAAGCAGCCCAAAGCCAAGGCCAAGCGCGCAGCGCCCAAAAAAGCGGCAGCCAAAGCTGTTGCGGCGGCAGATGACGACGACGACGGACCGAAACCGCGCGGTAAGGGCAAAGCGGCAGCCGCGAAAAAGACGGGTAAAGGGAAGAAATAGACACGTGCATTGTTTGTTGTGGGAGCCTTTTTTATTTTCATTTTTGTTTTGTTTCTAGATGACGCTGTTTGGAAGAGTGCGCCGGATGGTAACAAAAAGGTACAGTATATATTGGCATTTTATTCTCTGTTAGCTCGTATTCTTTTGGTTTCGAAAAATGATCTGTATTTCAAACTGTTGGCATAGTTGAGTTGGCCTTTTTCTTACACTTTACTCTCGAAAGCATGGCCTTGCTGTCTTTTTATTTCCATTTCTACAAGTTTTTTGTCCATCTATGTTTACTTTTTGACGTATTATTCCGCACCGCATGTTGCCATATCTATTTATTCACCTGCCCCTTTCATGTCTTAGACATATGTCGACCAAATTGGACTGGTAGTCAGAATGAATATTCTCTTGCTCTCTCTAGAAGAATATTTTATAAATACACTTTTCTCCCGGGCTGCCCCGACTTGCTGACAGGGAGGAGAAAGGAAAGAACGGAAAATACACCGAGAGAAAAACATAAAGAAACGCCTGCAGTCGCGCCGGGCCTGCACTGTAATGTCGTTGCTAAAAGAAAAGGAAAGGAAAAAAGTAAACAAAGGGCAAATATGCGGGTTGGTCTCTCTCGACTGTCAACCTCCGAGTATCCTAAAAGTACAAAATAATAGATAAAGAAAAAGGACAAGGAACGACAATAGAAGAGATAAAAGCAGAAAAAGAAAAGAAACGCCCAAATATAAATGCCTTTAAAATCAAAATGAAACAGAAACAGGACCCTCCAGGCCAAGGGTAATCTCATGCCTCTTTTCTAAAGCAGGCTGGCCTTCGCCGCTCCCCCAGTATAAATAAAGAACAAAGTGAACAAAAGTATAATAAAAGTAGTCATACAGAGTAGGAAGAGTCAAAAAGGAAGAAGGGCGTGTGTTCATGTGCGTGTTTGTATATGTTTAGCGTGCTTTGCGTGTGTCCCACTGGATGTGCGACTCACTAGATGCGCACGGAGCTTGCCATGGACGTCGGTCGCGAATTTTCATCGGGCGACGTATTGTCCATGTCGGCGCTGTTGTTGCTGCTTCGATCGTCTCCACCGGCCCGGTCCGTGGCATGATCGTCTGCGCTGCTCCCGCTGGCACCGCTGTTGTCGCGGTCGTGCCTGTGCCGATGGTGGAGCGAGTGGTGAGCATGTTCCAACTCGCCGTCCCGCTCGCGTTCGCGCTCCCGCTCGCGCTTCGGTTGGCGTAGATTCCACTTCTTGTCCAGCAACGATACCAGCCGCTCGAGCTTCTCGTCCAGCAGGCCATCCAGCTCTTCGCTCATGGCCTTGCTGCGAGTAGCTCTGTCACCTAGAGCGGCAATGGTCAGCCGGAGCTCCTGGTCTAGCTCCACGAGAACATCTTGAGAGATGGGATCCGTGGACGCAAGACGTTTTCGGTATGCTCGCAGCTGCCGGCAGGTCTGCTCCGTCGCCATACTAAGACTACCAAAGCCGTAGGAGCTGCGCAGATTGTTGACGCTACCCTTCTTGCGCATGGTCGCACCGCCATTGTTGCTACTGGCGCCGGTGGGCGTCGAGGCTGTGCTCATTGCTGGCAGAGAAGGCCGTCGTCGGACCTTGGCCCTCGGGCTTACAGGCACAGGTGGGCTTCCGGATGCACTCCCAGCCGACGCCCTCCTAGATGGCGTATCTTCGGCAATGGCGCTGGCAGGGTTGTTCAGAAGCACCGATATTGGCGTCCGAGCTGCTGCTCCTGCGCCTGTGGAGAGGTTGTATCTAGACGACCGTCGTGAAAGCGAGCGTGACGGAGACCGCCTGCCGCTAACACTGCCACCGCCGCCGTTGACACCGCCGTTGGACGTAGAGGGCCTTTGGAACTCTGCCAACTCCGCTTTTGACAAGACCCTTCTCAAGGGGGTCCTGGACGCCGTTGTAGTAATTGTTCCGCGGCTACTCCCATCTTTGGATGGCGAAGGATCGCGACTAATTGAGGAGCTCGGGGGAAGCGGCTCCCGCAGATCGAGAGACCAGAACATGATGGTCCCATCAGAGCCAACGCTCACCACTTTCCGACACCCCCCCGAAAATGAGCCAGGCCCAGATTTGGTCGGGCTGTCTGTTTCTCCGTCGTCATCAATCAGGGCAACGCCGTTGATGGCTTCAGTGTGGCCCCACTCGCGGTCTAGAAATGCACCCGTGTTGGCGTCGTAGATCCGCACCGACTTATCTGTGTTCGACAAGCCCAGTAAAAACGAAGCGTCGTTTGACGTGACATTAGGAGACGACAGAGGCGGCGATAAAGGCATGTCTGTGGCTTGCGTTCCATAGATGAGTGCATCCAATAAGGCAGACTCTGCACCTCCTTCGTCGATACATTTGAAAGAGCTGACCAACCGGCTAGTTGTGAGGTCGTATTGGCAGATTGTCCGGTCAAGAAGAGACACGAAGATGGTCCTGGCATCGGGTGCCAGGGCCATGGATGAAGGCGACGCCTTGAGGGTGATGACACGTGCTGGGATGGCAGCAATGACGTCTGGCTCGTCCTCCTTCGATACTAGATCGTAGACTTGAAGAGTGCGGTCAAAGGAGCAGGTGATGACCTTGTCATCCGGAGAGATGAGCACCTGCACCGCCTTGGCGGCAAATTCAAGCGTCTGGAAATGTTCTACCGTCCCATCTTGAAGCCGGTGGAATAGCTGGGCAGTCCGGTCGCGACCGCAGGTGGCCAGCAGAAGTTTCGAGCCCTTTTCGTAGATGGAAATCGAGTGGCAATCGGATGAATGAGCTTTCGTCTCAAGAATAAACTTCTGCGTCTCAAAATCTAGGATCCGCAGGACGCCACACCGATCCGCGGTCACGAAGAGCTTGCCACCTTTCGTAGCCCGCACGGCTGATAGCTGGTTTACAGGATCGAGGTCGTCCCCTGTGGCTGTTTGCTCGATTGGCACTCGTAGGGACGATTTAACCTCCCCGTCGATATTCCAGAGCAGGATGTTTCCGGAGCTTGACCAGGTAAAGAATGCAGCATTGGCATCGTTCGGCATAGAGAGCGCCTGGATACCCAAAATGGACTCTCCGTGGCCTGGAATTGGTATTCGTTTCACGTGTGGAGTCGGTTCGTCGCCGGGAACATGGTCCACGCCAGAGAAGATGTCAATAGACTGCTTCGTATCTATCGTGACGACATGGCCCTCTAGAAAACCCATCGCCACGAGACCCACGCGAGTTGATGGTGCACAAAACGACATTCTGCTGGTGAGACTCGGAGAACTGGCGGATAGCGATGGTGTGGAAGGCGCAGAAGAAAGCTGGGCTATGCGTCTGCTCTCCAGTAGCAAATCGTCTATATCTATCGTCACGGACTGCCCCGTCTTGCTGCCGAAGTACACTCTATCTTTCCGAACGGAGACGCAAGTAAGGGGAAATCCTGTGTCGCGTACCCGCGTCATCTTCATCTGCTTGTTGACCGACTCAAGTAAGCAAATGTCGCCTGTTTCGGAGCAGACCACTGCGCGACCGTCGGGAAGTTGAGCAGCGCAGCAGAATGTGGCCTCGAGCAGAGACCCCAACAAGATGTTCCGCCCTGGCAGCGTTCTTTGTTGTGGCTGTTGTTCTCTCTGCTGCTGGTAGGATGGAGGTGGTGTGGAAGCGTAGCCGTCGTTTCCATACTTGGGCTTTGTTGGAGATGTGTTTAAGCCTAGGATGTCCTCGACGCGCCACACCTTGACGTGGCGGACACCAAATGTGACAAGACTACTGCTGCCAAGCCAGATCATACCTCGCACGTACGAGGTACAGCGGTTTTGTTGGAACAGCTTAGCGGCGCCGGTACGCGGATCAATCTTCCACAGGTACAGAAAGCCGTCGTTGGCGGCGCCGAGCGAGGCCAAAAAGCGTGAGTCGGCGGACCAAGCGACTGCCGTGACGCCAAAGCTATGCTCGCTGATCGAGACCAGCGGAACATCGGAGGACGTGTCATCGAGGTTGAATATGAGCACGCGAGGTGCATAACCCGTCTCGCCAACAGCAAGAAACCGGCCGTCGCGGCTCAGGGAGAGGCATGTGGCTGACTTTATGCGCTCGCGCTGGGTCCATGTCTTGCCAGATGTGGGCGACTCAGCCCAGTCGGGGAGGCCAAACGCCGAGTCTCGGTGACTGGTGCTTGCAGCGAGCCGATTCCGGCTGTCGTTGGCCTTAGGTGTGGATGTTGGTGTGGAGGGCCCGTGTGGGACGGGGGATACGGAGTACGTCGGGACGGCTGTCGGCCGTGCACGATAGAAGCGTTGTCTGTAGTAGTCGCCATAGACGTCGACGACAACAACGGCACCACCCGCAATGTACGCAAAGGATGAGTTGACGGTGTCGAAGCCAGTTGGCGAGCAGCAGGTAGAGCCGACAACTCTTTTCAGAGATAGCCGGGAGGCTGTTGATGAGGACGAGGACGTGGAGGTGGCAAGATCGTTGAATGTTCGAGAGCGGATGGGAGATCGCGACATGCGATGAATGAAAGGTGAGTTGGACGGCGTCAGCTTCAGACGATTGGACGGAGTGGACGCCATCTTGCTGCCATTGGAGGGCGTCAGGTGGTGATTCTGGTCGACGTTGAGAAGGAGGCTGGGTGGTGCGACGGCGAAGATGGCGGGAGAGGTTGGCGAATGATACGGTTACTGATAGGGTCACTAGGCAGTCGAATACGGTGACGCAGATGGAAGAAAACGACGAATATGATCAGAAACGCTGGAGAGGGTCAGTGCAGTTCGACGCGACGGAAAATGACAAGAGTCGAAAGAAGACAAAGTAAGCAAAGGCATCTCCGGAGGGATCTGGCGATGCCATGCAAACAGCCAGCCAGCAAAGGGGAATACCAAGGACGGAGGAGCTCACAGTGACTGAAAAGAAATCGAATGAATGAGTGAAGACGAAGAAAAGAAGAGACCGGAGAGGAAGAAACGAGCGAGCGACAGTCGATGGACGACGGAAAGAAGCGGAAGAGAAGACAGGGCGATGAGAATGCGAGAGCTGGGATCACGCCGTCACAGGTAGCGTAGGAACATCACGAAAGGGCGGCCATGCGGATTCCTGCGCTGCCGGTCGGGACGATGCCGCCTTGTGTTAGCAGAGAGCCGCCTTCAGTTCAAGTGGTTTCCCGCTCTAAGCACAAGCCTGTCGCGCCTTTGGTTTTGTTCGTTTCTTGTTTTCTGATTCTTGCTGGCGTTCTCTTGTCGCCGACAGGACAGCTCGCAAATCGTCGGCCGGGCAGAAAAACTGATCTGCAAGAGATCGTGGGAAATTATGAAATTGTGAGTGATTGTGAGTGTGAAATTGTCTGGAATAGTGTGGAGGGCTCGCGGAGGGAGAGCTAAAGAAACGACTGTCTGGTTCTCCTCTTCAATGGGAATTGGGAAGAATCAAAGATCGCTACGTACCCCGTGCGTATCTTGCGAGGGCCGGGGGGGGGAGGTAGGAAGAGAAAAGAAAACGCCTTTTTCGCTTGTTTTGCGAGCGGATGTCAAAAAGGAGCTCTCTCTCTTCGAATGTCTGTCGTTCGCAGGGGTTCACGTGAAGGGTGTGTGTGGGGCCAGGCTGGGTGATTCCTTCCCATATTGTGGTGCTGTTTTCGCTTTCTCACAATTTTCCTATTTTCTTTTTTTCTTTTTATCGTTTTTGTTGTCCCCGGCTCCTCCCTTGTTTTCTTTTTGGGTTGGGCGGGCGACCTAGCTGGTGTGTGCGGGGGGCAAGGACCACAGCTTCTTCCCAAGCCGGCAAGCGTTTTACCGGTCCAGGCTTAGCTCCAGGGGAGACAAGTAAAAACACGACGTATATTAAAGGCGACAGTGCCGGGCCAGAGAAAGGACGGGAAAAACCAGGATTGGAGCTACAACGCGGCTGGTGCGTTTCCTTCCTTCCCCAAAGGTTCCGTTTCTGCGGGTCAATGCGGCGATCTTCCAATCAAGTCGGCCGCGTTCAGGAGAAAGGGGGAAGGAACATGGGAAAGGGACAGGCAAACCGTTATCAGAAGGAACGACATACTGGTAGGAGCAACTATACGCATAGCAGAGAGCAGCGCTTTCCTCCCAAAGCAGTCTACGTCGTACATCGTGTTCATCACGCCCTTTGCGATGTCGCGGAGAATCAAATCACAAAGCAGAACAAACCCAGCAATCAATGGCCATCACAACACGACCGCTCAGACCCACTGCCCCCAAGGCTAGGCCAGGACAAGCCCGCTGAAGCTCAGGGCAGGCCGCTGGCGTTAGCGGCCCTCGAGAGATACAAGGCAGACACCGCCAGCTGCCGAACAAAATGGTGTATTTCTGCGAGCTGAGTGGCGCCAAAGAAATGCGCTGACGGGCCTCTTAGTATCTTATAGACCGTTTGGCGGAGCTTGCATGGGACCCGAGATGAGATTGCGACCCTCCAGGAGTCTGGTGGGCAGTGATTGTGGGCTCTCGACCAGGGGTGCTTCATTGGCCTTGTCACCGGGCTCATTTACACCTTTTTTTTTTTTTTTTGCGTTTTATTCTTGTCTTTTTTGTTTGAAGAGCTAGAAGACAAGGTGAGAATGCCAGCGGGGAAGAGGTGGCAGGGAGCAGGAGAGGCTGGTCTTTGTGCTCCCGTGTGATTCTGGCGTCAGCGCGACGATTTCAGGTCAGATATCGTACCTTGTTTCTTGTGCCGCTGCCAAAGATGCCGTGTTCTAAAAGCGCGTCGTCTTCCTGTTAATACCTACTTGTACTCCGTACGGGGTTCTTCGATCGCCAGGCTTGTGGATGTACACGTGACCATGGGCCTACACAGCACCTCAGAGGGCGCCAAATGCGCATGGAAGAGGGAGAGATCTTCATGCATCCAACAACACCAAGTTTACTACTGTTCGAAGTCGAATTCAAGCCATATCTGATCTATTCATTTCTGTCTGGCCATTTGACCTCCACAGAGGCCAACCTGTGCGCTCGTGACAACCTTGGCTAGATCCCGTGAGGACTGTTGTCTGTGTAACCTGGCTCGGCTGGAAGTTTATTACCTGCCTGCCACGCCGTGACCCGTGTGAAGAAAAGAATCTAGTTTTTTATCTCCTCCGTCCTCCCTTCATATTTCTTCGTTTCGTCGTTCTATCCATGTTCCTCGCCGTCTTCATCCCCCCATTCGTCCGGCTTCCCTTCTTTGTATCTTCCTTCGTACAACCATGTCATCAAGCACATCCACCTCGGCGACCGTGGAAGTAATCAGTGATCGAATTTGGGATGAAACCAAGACCGAAGACGATATCATCAGCCTCTCTGACTATGTCTATCTTCTGTTGACTAAGCCTCAGATGGCAAAAGTCGGTCTGCGCGTCGCAGGGCACGAAGAGTATGCCATCGCAGGTATAGCCTGCGACGTAATATACCTTGTCTGACAGGGGCAGTGCACTCCCACATCTGAGATGCACAGGAGCGCTGGGAACTGTTGCAAGAAATGAAATACAAAATAGAGCAGCGTCTTCCGGGTATTGCGATTGCGATGAAACCATCGGAGCTGGGGTTCTCGCGTGGCCTCTCTGAGATACCTGTCTGCGTCTACCCTTGCTCTCTTCGTGGTAGCGCCGCTCACTGTGCAGCGGGACCGCGTCCAGGCCCTCGGTGATGATGGAAGCATGCCAATCGGCATCCAACCGGTAATAAGTGTAGTTTCATCATGTCCTCATTGCTTGTCACATATGCTGACGATATATAAGCTCCCGGCCGCCTTGTCTAAACCGCGGAAAACGCAACCGCCCCCGAACAGACCAACACTTGTCCGCTATCAACGACGGCGTGTAAGTACGTTCTCAGCCGGGTGATGGGCGTATCCTGAGCTACTGTGTGGTGGTTGCTGGATTGAAATGGGAAGGGGGGTTGATGTGTGGCATATTCGCGTGATGCACCCCGGGGCTGTTACGAACCCCAGCCGCACGACAAGGCTGCGAGGCAAAAGTAGGCCACATGCCTGCTTCGTGCCTAGCAAGCACTCAACCTAATAAATAAGTGCTGTTAAACATTTGGTTCTTTACGGATACGGTCGCAGGCATAACATGGCCATTGCCATGTTATGCCTGCGACCGTACAGAGAGTAAGGACCTCGTTCGAGACTATTAAGGGGCTTGGATACAGTCTAAACTGGAAGAAACCAATGACCAAGAGAAACTTTTATGGCATGCGAAAGTGTGGCTCAGATAAGCACAGGATCAAGCAGGGAATAAAAGCATTGAAAAGGGTCGTTGTTTTGGTACGTTGGAGTAGGTCACGAGGCATTTTGTAAGCGTATCTAGTTAAGTGCACAGTTACATGTCTTGGAAACTACTGTTCGTATAGCACGTCCGATGCTTCTGAATAAGCTCCATAGCTATACCGTTTACTATCTTTACATAGTTTCATAGGCGTATAATACAACAACAACAACAACAACAACAACAACAACAAGAAAGGGACTGCCACCACAGTAAGCGTACTAAGCGCTGCGGTAGGCAAGGCGTGAAATAAAGATGAGAGGTTGCTTGTAATTTATGCCATCAATAAATCATCAACGGTATAAATCTATATGGGTAGGCAGAGTGGGCATGGTCTTATTATTCTTCATCCAGATCTCCTCTTCAGAAAGAGGCATTTTGCTGGCGTGGATACATTGCGAGGTTTCGCTTGGCCCGCATGAGTCGTGTTCGTCTGCCCAGGCTCTGGCTCTGGCTCTGCGCAGGGCGTGACGGAGACAGTGTTGGCGATGCCCCTGTCTGACTGCTGTGTTCGTCCGTGCTGGCGTCCTCTTGTTTTCTGCCTGCTGGCCCCAGAGTCCGCTCCTGGGTACCACCGTCGCCGCCGCCGCCGCCGCCACCGCCCTTTTCATAATCGTTTCCTACCAGCTCGTACTGGAACTGCCGCCTCTCCTGCAGCCGCTGCCGCCGGCCGGCCCACGAAGCGTCCCGCACGATGCCCTCGGCCTGCCACCGCTTCGGCGGCTTCTTGCCCAGCGCTGCCCACCGCGACCACACCTGCTTTCCACGCTCGAACCACCGCGTCTGCCGGTCCTCTTCTTCCTCAGGCGACGCCTGCCACTTGCTCTTGAGGATGCGGCGGACGGCCTCGGCCGACACCTGGAAATGCTGGGCCAGCACGGCCGTCGTGTACACGTCCGGAAACTGGCGGTGCAGCGCGCGGATGCCCTCGAGCGCATCGGGCGACAGCTTCTTGCGCGGGTTCCAGCCCTCGGGGAATTTCTCGCGTAGGGCAAGCTTCTGAATCTGCCAAGATTCGGCGTCTTTGGGCAGCCGTGGACGTCCAGCGGAACGTGAGGTGGAGGCAGAAGTGGAGGCGGCTGGTTGTGCGCCAGGCGTCCGTTTCTGTTTCTCGCGAACGGGGGCAGTAAGATCGGTGGACCTTGCGTTTTTCTTGTCCTCCCTTTCTTTCTTGTCCCACCTCTCCTTCTTTTCTTTCTTCTCTTTCTTCGGCCGGGTTCGCAGTTCTTGAGCTGCTTCTGCTTCGTTCGCCCCTGGCAGGTCGGCCGGCCCCCTTTCTGCCGCCTCTGCCGCTAGCAAGTCCTTCTCTCGTCGTCTGCGTAGCTTCTTCTTTTTATTCTTCTCTAATACAACAACCTCCTGCCCTTCCGCCACTGTCTCCGCTGCAGATGAGGCTACACGCGGTTGGTCGCCTCCAGCCTCGCCTGCTAGCTTCGGAGTCTCGTCGTGGTCTTGCAATTCCCCAGAGACGTCCGGTGCAGGAGTCGACAAGACGGCTGTAGCCGCTGTCGTTGCCGTAGTTGCTGTTTCCGCAGTCTCGGAGCTATTTGCTCCCGCTTCACTGGGCACTTCGCCTCCGGAGGCCACACCAAGGACCGGCGCTGTCTGCTGCGCATCGTATCGGCGCCGTGAGGCATGGATCGCTCTTGTCGTGGTGGCCGACTCGATTGTATGCGGGAATCGCGACGCCCCTCTTGTTTGTGCAGCAAATCGAGCCGTGCTGCCGACCATCGGTGGTGGCCGGGCCGTGGTAAACGATCGCCCTTGTCTTGCCGCCGGTACGGACTCGACGAGACTGCGCACAAAGATACGTAGTGCCGCTGTGCGACAGGCACAGTGGGAAGACGTGTTCATTGTTGTGGAAGCATTGGCGAATATTTGGGTATAGAAGAAGAAACGACGTGGTTGTTCTCGAGGCTGCGTGCGTGGAGGTCGATTTTTTTGGCCTATTAAGGCGAATGCAGAGCCTGCCAGCCATTACAGCGGAGAAAAAACGGCTGTTGGACACCGCGTTCGTTAGGGACGCGGCCCGTTATCGATTGGCGAATTTGTGGGGCGCCGTGCGCCGTTGGCTAGAACGCCGAGTGCTAACTACGTGCCGACGAGAATACGCAGAGGGCTGGCCAGGTCAAAGACTTGCCATCTGACCCTTACGATCGGAAGGTGAGGCAGAATACTTTCACAGCTCGCTGCGCTGCGAGCATGGTGTCTTTTATCTGTCATGCTCTGCAATCACAAAAAAATTGTTCAATTCGTGACAAAATGCCTTTCCCAGGCAACCAAAAGTACTAGCTCTCTATTCTAGTCATACAATTCCGCTCGTCGTCCGTTCTTTGCTTTTCGACTCCTCCATATAGAGATAGAGCAGTGAAAAGAACGAGAAACGTCTTGCTCCGATCATTGCCGCCCTCTTCTACTCCAGCATTGACGCCTGGTTCGTGTACAGCACGTCCACGACGTTGCTCAGCTTGTCGATGGTGGTCAGCGCCGCGTCGTAGCCCTCGTCGCGCTCTGTCTCGTCGTAGATGATCAGGCACCCCGCGCCCTGGTCTAGCACGCCAATGATGACCTTGTCGAGGATCATCTGCGACAGCTTGCGCTCGACCTGCTGGGTGTCGAGGCCAACCATGTGGGCGATGTGGTCGATCTCGACGCGCGAGAAGGGCTCGATGACTTTGACGAGGTTCTGCTCCAGCATGGCGTCGTACAGGCGGCGCAGGTGGTTGCGCACAAAGGCGTCGCTGCCCAGCTCGTAGCGGTACGTGGCCAGCGCGTGCTCATATTCCTCGAGCGAGCGGTTGGCGTGCGCGCGCGCAATCGCCTTCATGGCCTCGAGGCTCTGGCCCGCGTACTTGACGGCCTGCTTCGAGGCCATCAGTTGGTTGACGTCGTCGGAGAGGTTGAGCATGACCTTGCACAGCAGCATGTACTGCAGGGCCGCCGTGGCCTTGACCGGCTCGTCCTGCGTGTGGTAGCCGTCGAGAGCCTCGATGAAGTAGCTGAAGGCAGTGTTGAAGTCCTTGTCCTCGGCGTGCAGCATGCCCGACTGCATGTCCAGGTTGGCCTGCAGCAGCGGCGGCGTGTAGACGGAGGCGGCGCTCGTGCGGGCGCTCGTCAGCGCAGCGCGTGCCTTAGACACGTTGCCCAGTGCGTGGTAGACGCGCGACTCCAGCAGCTGCACCTCGACCAGCACCAGCTTGTCATCCAGGCGCTTCAGCTCCTTGAGCAAGCCATTGATCAGCGTCAGGGCGTCGTAGTAGGCCTGCTTGGCCATGTAGAGCGTCACTAGTCGCGTCTCCAGGTTCTGGCGCAGGAAGCCCCGGCGCTCGGATGTGGCCCATTCTATGCACGACTTGGTCACGGCGATCTGGATATCGGTGGTGTTGGGGATGTCACGGAAGAGGTCGAGGAGCTGCCGTACTGAGGGAAAGGGGAAACGAAAGGGTCAGCTGGAGAACATTGAAAAGAATACGGAGAGGCCGACCAACCGAGTTTCGCCGTCTTCGCCTTTGCAAAGGAAGACAGCACCGTCCGGCTCCGTGTTACCAGGTCGACGAGCTCATTGGTGTTCCTGCAGCAGAGCATCATGTTAGCCTGCCGCCCCTTGCCGCGCGCAGCATCCAGCCTCGCCAAGACCTCAACTGGATACTGACTTCTGGTCCCGATACAGCTCGCCCAGGCTGATCAGCGCCGTCTCGTACTCGCGGATGGCGGCATCCGACGTGACCGATGGCGGCTTTGCGATGATGTCTTTGTAGATGGCTTCGGCCTTGGCCGGGCTGGCGGTGGCCAGCTTCTTGGCCTCCTGCACGCGCTCGGAGTCGGCGGCGGCCATGTTGGAATGTGTGGGAAGCGGTTGGAGACGGTGGTGTCGAGAGGGAGAGGACGGCAGGGCGAGAGAGTGGGAGGAACGTCAAGAGGCTGAACGGGTCGCCGGCCACGCTGAAAAGGTGCTGTTGTCGGGTAAACCGCTGAATTTATGCAGGCGAGTAGATGAGTCTTGTGTGTGCTGCGCTGTGGTGCGTGGTGTTGGGGCGTATGCAGGGGAGCTTATTTGCAGTCGACAGATTTCGAGGCTGGAGAGCTCTCGCCCGCTTGGATTCTTCACTCCAGGTTGCCAATGGACGCGAAGACCCCATTTGCCTGGCCGGTTTGCACCGCCACATGCGAGGCAGCGGCGTGTGGCGTTGTTTTCGGCGGACACATGGTTGCAACCATTCGCAGCGGGGCGCTTGGAAACAGCGGTGCTGGGCCCTGATTGGCCGTCACATGTGCGCCCCTGGTCGGCGGCAGCTCCAGGAGAGCTCTGAGCTCCCAGGCCCGTCTCCGCTGGCGGACCCCTCGTTGAAACGTCGTTCCAGGGGCTCGCCCGCTGCTGCGCACAGGCCGAGAAACGTGTCGAGGTTTCAAACCGACCAGGACAGCACATCTTTCGACCTCCCCCTTCGTGCCCCGTCCCCCTCGCACGCCGATATTCCCTCTCTCGGATTCCTCGCCTTTTCGGTTCTCTGAGCACCTCGTTCTTTTCTTCTCTCCAGATCGTCGCACGCTGGCCGGCCCCTTAAAAGAACACATATTCCACCCCTGGTCCTTAACTTTTGTTTCTCTTCTCTCGTTTTCTCGTTCTTGTTTTCTCGTTCTCGTCTCTTGTTTTCGTCTGGTTCTTCCCCAGCGTATCTTGCGACGGCACTATATCTTTAGACACCATCCATTCACTCACCTTCCACCCACCCCATCCCCTCTACGCCATGGACGCCTACCAGCGCCCGCCACAGCGCGAGTCGTGGTTCGCGCCCTTCTCGATTGACCTCGTCCTCAAGGTCCTCTATGTGACCTTCCTCCACCCCTTCATAGCCTGGGTCGTGGTGCTGTGCTTCCGCGCGGAGCACATGGCGTGGGACGCCAATCCGATGCGCGCGTCTATCGTCTACGCCTCGACCGTGTCGGCGTGCTGGCTGCTCAGCGCCATCAACAAGCGCCTCGCCTTTGGGCGCCCGCGGGAGGTCGACCTCAGCGACGAAGTTATTGTCATTACTGGCGGCGCTAGCGGGCTGGGTCTGCTGATTGCCGAGGTGTACGGCATGCGCGGCGCGACCGTGGCGGTGCTGGATGTCAAGGAGATGGAGAACGGCGAGGCGCGCGGCGTCACCTACTACAAGTGCGACGTTACGGACAAGGCCCGGTTGGCCAAGGTGGCCGAGGAGATCGAGAGAGATGTGAGTTGGCCTGTCCTTCTTTTTTTTTCTTTTTTTTTCTTCGTCCGGAGCCTCCTACTAACTAGCTCAGCTCGGCCCGCCTACGGTGCTCATAAACAACGCCGCAATCGTCAACGGGAAGAGGCTGCTGGACATGGAGATGGCGGAGATCGAGCAGAGTCTGATGACGAATCTGGTATCGCACTTCTACACCCTCAAGACGTTTATCCCGGGCATTGCACGCGGCGGCCAGGGCGGCACCATTGTGACCATCTCGAGCGTCATCGGCGAGCTCGGCGCCGCCCAGCTGACAGACTACGCGGCAGCCAAGGCCGGCCTCCTGGCCCTGCACCGGTCGCTGACGGCCGAGCTCAAGACCAGCCACCCGGACATCCGCACCGTGCTCGTGACGCTCGGCCAGCTGAGCACGCCGCTCTTCTACGGCGTGCAGACGCCCAACCCGTTCTTCGCGCCTGTGGTGGAGCCGGTCGACGTGGCCAAGGAGATCATCAACGCCATCGACAACGGCAAGGCTGAGTCTATCGGCATGCCCTTTTACGCGCGCTGGGTCGCCTGGTACCACGTGCTGCCGCTGAGCCTGCAGCAGCTGGCGCGGTGGGTGTCGGGCGTGGACACGGCCATGACGACGTTTGTCGGGCGCCACGGGGTGGCTATCCAGGACGGCAAGGCGCCAAAGGAGAAAGAGGGCCTCCTGATTCAGCCATTCTAATATCGACGGAGGAGACTCGTCTCCCACGAGTTGGCCACCGCTGGTCGCTGGCCAGCATGTTAAAAATAGAGAGAGGGAGAAAATAAGAGAGGGGATGACCGCAGAGGTCTTATGTCTCGTGTACGAGTACAGGTCAGCATCATCAAGCCAGGAAAAACAGGCTCGAGAACAGAGCCGAGAGTATTTTCTTCAGTGTACTTGGTTATTGCATAGCGGTATTGGGGCCATGTTTGAGGCAATTTAAGATGCAGGTATATTGCATGTAAAGTCAAATCCACCACAGGCGGACGTGCGTGAAATGAGATCATCAAAAGACCAATTCTTTGGTTCTGTAAGAAACCGTCCTGACTTGACTTCCTGCGATTGATATCCTGATATCACTATGAGCAAACAGTCGATGTGCAGTTATGCGCTAAGCCCGTTTTGGGCATGGACGTTATACCACAAGCGGAGTGGGGCGGGATGCTGCCGATTTCAAAGAGCAGTGAGAGACAAATGGAATCTTTTAAGCTAGGAAAAAAATAGCGACCGCGCAGGCGGGTTAAATAGTGAGCAATTAGTTCCGGTGCCGCAGTTTGAAGAATTGACGAAAGAGAAGGAGAGGGCAAAGAGAGCTTTGAGTCACTCCTGTTGAATTGAACAAGTAATACAACTCAGACAAACAATCCGCGAAACGACAGAGACGAGAACAGCCAACAAGAGACACCCATCTCAGCTGTATTCTTGTATGCGGGCGCACTGCTTTCGACGTTGAGTCACCGCATGTGCGCATAACCACACGCTCACCCCACGGCATATCGACAACTGCACCGGACAGACAGCGTCGAGAGACCCCCAGCCAGTCCCCCTTCCCCTTCTGATTCCTCGCACAGCCACTGACGCTGCTCCTCCGTACCATGGCAGCCATGGACGGACCTGTGAGTCTCAGTTTCTCACGCCTCCTCCACCTCCCACCTGTACTGACCCTCCGCAGGACGTCATTGTGCCGTCCCTCGAGACGGTCAAGTCGGTCCTGGCCGGCGTCGTCGAGACCGCCAAGACCGAGGCCGCCAAGGGCGCCGCCTCGTCCTACCGCCGGCCCAACCTCGTGCCCGTCTACGGCCAGATCTCGTCAGACCTGATCACGCCGTCGGCCGCCTACCTCAAGGTGTCGGCGCACGCCAAGTCGCCCTACTCGTGCCTCTTTGAGAGCGCCGCCACCGAGCGCGTCGGCCGGTACAGCTTCGTGGCTGCGGGCCCGCGCAAGGTGATCGAGACGGGACCCGGGTTCGGCGACGCCTGCGACCCGCTGCCGGCGCTGGAGGCGGAGCTGGCGAAGTCCGTCGTTGCGCACGTGCCAGGCGTGCAGCTGCCGCCGCTGGCGGGCGGTGCCGTGGGCTACGTGTCGTACGACTGCGTGCGATATGTGCGTTTTCCCGCCCCCAGCTGCAGGCTGAGAGTATTATGTTCACGTTGCTGACATTTGTTCAGTTCGAGCCCAAAACCGCGCGCGAGATGAAGGACGTCCTCAAGATCCCCGAGTCCCAGTTCTGCTTCTACGACACCATCGTGGCGTTTGACCGCTTCTTCGGCATCATCAAGGTCATCACCTACCTCAAGGTGGAGCCGACCGGCCCCGACGGCAACACCTACGACGACCAGGCCATCGAGGCCGAGTACCGCCGCGCCACCGACGCCATCAACACGCTGATCGACGTCCTCAACGGGCCCGAGACGCCGCTGCCCGAGCAGAAGCCCGTCACGCTCGGGCGCGAGTACACGTCCAACGTCGGCCAGGAGGGGTACATGAGCCACGTCACCGAGCTCAAGAAGCACATCGTCAAGGGCGACATCATCCAGGCCGTGCCCTCGCAGCGGTTCGCCCGCCCCACCGACCTGCACCCCTTCAACGTGTACCGCCACCTGCGCACGGTCAACCCGTCCCCCTACCTGTTCTACGTCGACTGCGGCGGGCGGTTCCAGATCGTCGGCGCGTCGCCCGAGCTGCTCGTCAAGGCCGAGGACGGCCGCATCATCACGCACCCCATCGCGGGCACCGTCAAGCGCGGCCGCACGCCCGAGGAGGACGAGCAGCTGGCCGAGGAGCTGCGGCAGTCGCTCAAGGACCGCGCCGAGCACGTGATGCTGTGCGACCTGGCGCGCAACGACGTCACGCGCGTGTGCGACCCGCGCGAGACGCGCGTCGACCGGCTGATGGTCGTCGAGAAGTTCTCGCACGTGCAGCACCTGGTGTCGCAGGTGTCGGGCGTGCTGCGGCCCGGGCGCACGCGGTTTGACGCGTTCCGGTCCATCTTCCCGGCGGGCACGGTGTCGGGCGCGCCCAAGGTGCGCGCCATGGAGCTGATTGCGGAGCTCGAGGGCGAGAAGCGCGGCGTGTACGCGGGTGCCGTGGGCTATTTCGGCTACAGCAGCGTGGGCGCGGACGGCGCGACGCCGGTCGAGGGCGGCATGGACACGTGCATTGCGCTGCGGACGATGGTGGTGGCGGACGGCGTGGCGTACCTGCAGGCGGGCGGCGGCATCGTGTTCGACAGCGACGAGTACGACGAGTGGGTCGAGACGATGAACAAGCTGGGCGCCAACATGCACTGCATCACGTCGGCCGAGCAGCTGTATGCGCGGCGTCAGCAGCAGCAGCAGCAGCAGAATGGGAATGCCCCATAGAGGAGTGAATGCCAAGACATAAAAAGTAACACAAAAGTAGATATCCATAGAGACAGGAAGGCATTTTGAAACAAAGGCATTTTTTTAACGTATTTTGAGTTTGATGGATTTTTTTAAACCTCTTTCGCTTTGACATATTTTGTTCTCCGTGCTGCGGAAGGTACGGTTAAGAACCCCCGATATCTAATATCTCCTCATTTATCTACCTCCTCGTCCGCATCAGACTCAACATACCACTGCCCGGACAAGTCGCC
This sequence comes from Sporothrix brunneoviolacea, assembly GCA_021396205.1. Classification (NCBI taxonomy): domain Eukaryota; kingdom Fungi; phylum Ascomycota; class Sordariomycetes; order Ophiostomatales; family Ophiostomataceae; genus Sporothrix; species Sporothrix brunneoviolacea. The sequence continues at coordinate 38,407 of WNYD01000042.1, forward strand.
GGCCGGCTTCACCGACTTTTCGCCGTCGTTCTTCTCGATATTCAGCTCATCGATGTTGACATCGTAAAGCGAGCGGACCTAGAGAAGATATTAGGATAGGTAGAAGGAAGGGCAGAAAGAAAATAAGATAAGAAATGAAATGAAAACCAGGCCTGCCCCCCCCCCTTCCTACTTGCATTTATGCCGTACCCGTCAAAGTCGGGCTTGAACCGGTTTAGGAAATCAATCATCAAGCTCGACCCGCACAGTTTGCAGAACAAGTGTTCCTGCACGCGCGTGTTGAACTGGTAGACAGAGCACCGCGCCCGGCCGCCGCCGCGGTTGCGGAACACGACGTTCTCGCGCGTCGGGTACACAAGCAGGTAGCCAAAGCGGCGGCAGGCGGAGCAGCTGCAGTTTATGACGGTGTGGCCAGCCTCGAGCGGGGGCGCAAGCGTGACGTCAAAGGCGATGGCGCCGCAGTGGCAGCCGCCCCGGTAGATGGCGCTAGGGATGGGCTGTCCCGCGGCGGCGGCGGCGGCCAGGGTCCGGGTCTTGGCCACGGGTTGCCATGCCTTCAGGGGGGCGTCTGGGGACCGGCTGGCACTAGGGTCGGCAGCCGGCTGCTGTTTCTCTGTAGCGTCGGCCATGTTTGTCGAAGAGCGAGTCTCTCGGTGGTCCGGGTCCGGGGTCCGGGGTCCGGGGAGTGTGGAGTACGCCGGTGGTGAATAGTGTCAAGGGAGGTTGAATAAGCGAGGGGAACGAAGGACAGAAGAATAGCAGGTTTAACGAAAGCAATACAAAACAAAGAGAGAAGAAGAAGAAGACGAAATGGCCAGGGCGAGCGAAGATCCAAATCTCAGTCGAAAACAAAAAAGAGGGGTCCCGACACTCTGGGAGGGTCTGTATAAGTGAGGAGTACGAGTACGGAATAGAGAAAAGTGGCTTAGAAAAGAGGCTTAAACAAGAGGAACGGGTTTCTGCATCCGCGCAAAGACGCCTTCGTGTTTGTTCCACGAACCCTATTACCTAACCAAAGCGTTACCAGACAATAAGGAGGGCAGTGCAAGACTAGCTGTAACCTAAAATAATGATTCTGCACCAGAAATGATAAAGATACACGTTAAAAAAATGACGACATTGCTTGGATTTACCGAGGCGGCTGTTTGTGCTGGTCTCGGTCGAGCATGTAAACTTGAAACAGCAAAACGGCAAATAAATGCTGAGACGACGCCGGTGATCAACGATACGCGCAAGTTTGGGTAATTGATGATTCGAATATTGCATGTTAAGCCTGTTCTGAGACTGCGCTATTCCTCTCCGTTGCCGAAGATTTTCTCTCCTGCGAAATCATGCCACCTTTTACTGGCCTGAGGGCCTTCCTTGCCTTGCATCAGATAAGCCAAACCCCAAAATAAAAAGAAGCATGCAGCAGAACAAAATCCCAAAATGCAATGGTTTTCAACTCTCGGCCCATGAAAGACAATTTTCATTTTCTAGCTCCCAGGTATCCAATCCCATTCTATGCAAACAAAAACCAGACGCACCGCCCTTGGAAATACAGGGCCCCGGAATCCAACGCGGCGAAACAACAATGACAGTAAAGAAATTAAGGGTAATGTAAAATTAGTGGGTATGATCGAAAAGAGGAAAATGGCATTAAATTCGATTAAAATGTCACGGAACGCAAGCTCTGGGCAACTTCCGCCAGGCAAGCCAGATTATTGAAGCTTGGTGGAGTTGGTCGCAGCCGCCTCGATGTCGTCGGCGGGCGCGTTATTGACCGGCACCGCTTCCTTCTCGGGATTTGGCGGCGGGGTAGGTGCGAAGCGGCTGTGAGCCCGAATCCGGTGGCCGTAGATGTAGAAGATGACGGGGATGGGGATAAGCGCGGCGCCGACAGCGCCCAGGAGCGTGCTGGCGTACTGAATGCCCATGCCGTTGAACATGTAAGTGGCGAAGAGCGGGAAGCAGGCACCGAAAAGCGAACGCAGGAACGTGTTGCCGGCGATGGCAGAGGCTGCGAACATGAGGTAGGCATCGACCAGGTAGTTGAGAGACTGCAGGAAAATGGACATGAGACCGAAACCGGTCAGGATGCCCGACGCAGAGGGGACAATCCAGTGAACGTCCTCGCGGTAGCCGGACCAGCCGAACCAGAAGATGCCGCCAGTAAATGCAAAGCCGCCGGCAATGACAGAGGGAAGACGCCACTCGGGGACGGGCACGTTGTTGTTCGCCTTCAACTTGCGGTTGTACCACGGCTGCTGCAACAGCATGGTAATGCCGGCAATGAGCTGGCCGAGAATCATGCCGAAAAAGGGCAGGCCACCAACGCCGGGCGACATGTGGTGGACCTTCTGGAAGACGAACGGGTACGCTGTGAGGAAAAGGTACAGGATCCCATAGACGAAAGCCATGTAGACCGAAAGCGAGGTCACGATCGGCTCCAGGAACAGCAGGCGCATGGGGCGCGAGAAGTTCTTGCTCAGGAGCTCTCTGAAGTCGATCTCGATTTCTTCCTGGCGCGCGTGGATGCCCCAGTTCTGGGTGCGGCGGCGCAGGTCGCTGGCCTTGCCGACCAAAATTGCAGGTGGGTACGTCTCCTCAAGGAAGAACAGGTTCAGAATGAAGCAAGCAGAACCCATGATGCCGCTAAGGTACATAGTCCAGCGCCAGCCCAGGTACGACTCGGAGATGAAACCGCCAATGAAGGGAGCGAGCAGCGGACCCGCGAAGACGGCAATAGAGAAGAGCGTGATGGCGATACCACGCGTGCGGTTGTCGAACATGTCAGAGAAGACGGCGGCGACGACGGCCAGGGGGCAGGCACCAAAGAAGCCGGCGAAGAAACGGCAAATCAGCACGGTCTGCAGATCTTTGGCCGTGGCGACTGCAAAACAGAACAGCGTGAAGCCAAACATGGAGATGACGAGGGGCAGGCGACGGCCCTTGAGCTCGGACAGGGGGGCCCAGAGCGTCGGGCCAAACGCAAAGCCCAACACGTAGAAGGAGACGCCCAAAATGCCGACCTCCATGGACACGCCAAACTCCGCCGCAACATACGACGTAGCAGCAGAGAAGATGGAGGAAGTGAAGGCGGATGTCATTGTCGTGAAGCCGAGGAAGGCGCCCGTATACAGCCTGTGGATGTTAGTGAGTGGCGGTGACAGATGGGTCAACGCGATTGTTCGCCAGGGCAGGGGAGGGACTCACTTCTTCTTTATAGGCCAGTTCTGGGCGTGGAGCGGATCGTCTGGCCCGTCAAACTCGACGACGTACTGCTCCTGCTCGGGCATTGGCGGTGGATATGGCTTGCCGGCGCCGAAAGGCGGCAGAGGTTTCCGAGAGCGGCGGCTGGTGGCGCTGCGGCCGACGGTGCCGCTGTACTGGCTGCGGGCTGTCTGGATGCGCACCAGCTGGGTTTGGTGGCGCTCAAGATCGCGCTCGCTCATCACGCGGCCCAAGCCCGATGGGCCTGCCGCGCTAGAAGCTACCGACCCATGCCGCTGGCGGGCTGCGGCGTCGCTGGCGGACGACGAGGAACTGGAGGAGGAGGCGGTTGGGATGCGCTCGATGTCGTTCTCGTGGTCGACGCTGGACCGCTGTCCCTCTGGGAACAAGCGGGGGGACGCCTCCTGCTCGGATCCGATGAGCTCTTTGTCGAGGTCAGCCATTGTAGAGGGTCGTATATGTAGAGCAGCGGGCTGTGCTGATCCGGAGACGATGACGTCGGGTGGGCAGTGAGGTGAGATCACGCCGTCGTCGCAGGTAAATGGACAGACTCTGAATTAAGACAATTCAAGATGGAGGTATTCCAATCCAAGATATGTTACAACAACGAAGGGAAGAAGACGGCCAACAAAGCCGGAAATCCAAAATAATGGCTCTCCCAAGAAAAAAATCTAGCAGAGATAACGACTGCGTTAATGTGGAACTTGAGCGCTCTGGCCTTTCGTCAACGGGGCCAAATTTCCGGTGGAATTTGATAGCTAGTGGGAAAATGTAAACAAAAGCAAGAAGGGCGGATGGTGTCGTCAATATTGAATAAATAATAGTCGAACAACAAGAGCACAGGAGAAAAGGGGAACGAGGGCACAATAAGTATCTTATGACGACAGCTGGGGATCTGTTCAACTGATAGAGGAAAGAGCTGCGTTGCAGGTACCCTATCGGGCCTGTCAGAGCCTTTTGCCCTTTTTTTCTTTTTTTCCTTTTTCTTTCTTTCACTCCCTGCTCCCTCCTTCCCTTGTTTAGGTCGGGGCCGTCGTGCTTTCCGCCCGCGGGGTGGCGAATTAAAACCGTGACTGTCCCTCTGTTTCCTGCCTTTGGGTTATGCCCCTGCTCCGGTTCCTTTTGCGATTGTCTTTCGCCTGCTCCCTCTTTTCTATCCCTTTTCTTTTCCTTTCCATTGTTTATTAATAACTACTTTCTTCTCGGGGGCAGTTCCCTTCTCCGATACATGCTCTTTCCTTCTCTGCCTCCTTTCGCGGATGCTCGCATTTGCATGCTTCGCCCTTTCCCTGCTCACCTTTCGTCCATCGGTCGCTCTTTCCTATGGAGTAGTGCACCAGTTCTCGTAGTACTCGCCCGCAGTACTCCGTAGTAAGCCGCGCGACACGGGCACCCCACCCCCAAGATTTTTTAGGTGATGACAAAACAAGCTCGCGCCTTCGTGCTTTCGGCTCGCCTTTGGTCAGTGCTCCGGCCGCCCACCGTGTGCATGCACATCCCGTACCTCGTACTCGTACCCGCAGTGACGAAAGCCTACTCCGTAAAAGCCTTTCGCTGTAAAGGTGCCGACGAAGTTGACCAACCGGGCTGGCATCTAGAAGCGAGTGCTATTTCATTCCCAGTTTCCTGGTTTCGCCATTCTCAATGACTTCGAGCATATTAGTTGTCTGCTTCTCGTTCTCGCACCTTCTTCACCTGGGCGTCCCATTCTCCAGGCCTCTTCACACCCCCCCCACCCCGTTCCTGCCCAACACATGGGCGTCCCCAGTTTTCACTACCCACCCATGCGGTCCATCGCGGAGCTGCCCTGCCTCCGTGCCGTTCGCTGACAAAAGACGCCCGGCCTGTCCTGATTAGTGCGCCTGGCAAGCCTGCCCGCCGCGTGTTGGTGGGTGCTGTCCTTCCCAATGGCGCCCGTGGGTGGACCAGGCTGGAAGCAACAGCCCACCATTTCATCTGGTCTGGGCGTGCTCCGTCATACTCGTAATGCCCACCGCGTGAAAACGCCTCGGCTTGCGGCTCTGGGCTCCAGTACAATTTTATTCTCCTTCTCTCATCTCTTCTCCCCCTTTTTCTTTGCAGTGCGACTACTCCGTATATCTATTAACTACGAGTAATCACAATAGAAGCGTGAAAACAAGTGCGAGTCACTGATTAGCCGAGCCCGGTGAGAATGGACCTGCTTTGGGCGGCCGCTGAGGAAGGCACCACTTTGCTCATGAGGATCATTATGCCTGATCTGCACGACGGTCGCCCTGCCGCTCTTTCCGCGTATGCCAATTGAGACGATTTGCATATACACGCAGGTTATACGGGGTAGCTCTGACATGTTGGTTGCGGGCCTTACTCATGGCGGAAAGAGGAGGCAGTCTTTGGGGGAGAGAGCTGTTCCTGCCCTCTCTGGACCCCGCTATTGCTTCTGTTTGTCCGATTGGGAAAGTTTGGTCGAGGAAAAAGGTACAAAAAAAGATACAAAAAGGTGGACTGCTGATACTTCCCGACAGCAGACACGGAGTACGGAGTAAGAGAGAAAGAGAGGAAAATAGAAAGAGGGAACGGAAATAATGGAATCATCCAGGAGCTAGCGCAGAGCTTTCTCAGGCCGAGGTGCAAGGTGATGTCATGCTAGGCTGAGGAAGCTGGGCCGCGGCATGGCCGCACGCAGGGAAGGAGCGCCACAACGAAAATTAATAATCTGGCACCCACACCGACGAAAAGTAGGATTCTCCGTACGGGCGGGTACGCCGTGGGGCTTATCCAAGCTAGCAGGGTACGAGTAGGTTTTTTCTTCTTTGCTTTTCTTCTTGCCTGACTCGGCTTAAGAAGGCGGCTTTTTCGAAAGATTGTCTCACCGGGGCAGGTTAAAAGAAGTTATGAACGTCGGCATTTTCCACCTCTCCGATACACTGGAAAAAGGATCCTCCCGGGGCTACTTTCAGGGGTGTTATTGGCCTCTTGTGCAATCTGCCCTCGGAACCGATTAGGATTTGCATAAAAAATCCTCTCCCATCGGACTCGTCCGAAAGCGGAAAATCTTTATTTTCTAACGGGGATCCAGCCTCGCTGTTGTTCGACCGGGCTCCGATTGTTGCCGCCGTTTGCCGCACAGTGGTGGCCTAGGCCTTTGGTGGTGCAGCAACGCGCACGCATACTCAAACGAGTAATTATACGGGGTTTATTCGACGCAGATGGAAGAAAAATAAACAAGGAGGCAAAAAATAGGTTGTCTCAGGTCCCTCTTGAACCACCGAGCTGTTGGTCCTGAGCAAAGATACTGTGATGCTCCCCAAGGCTGCCCTCTTTAAGCCGGGATACAAAGGGGCAAAAGTAATCTACGGCCGCCCCGTCCAGCTGGGCCCGTGCCGCTTCTCGTGCCAAAATGTCACGGTAGCACGGTGCAGAAGGGACGGTAGAGTACGATATATGCCATGCGTTTCGGCGCATCTGGACCGACTGGTTCACAGATCTTTAATCACTTTGAAAACAAGACCATTGATCAAGTAATTTGATAAATAAAGAACAAAAAAAGGATAATAAAATTAAAACAAAAAAGGAATCAAACTTCAAGCCAAAGAAGAAGAAAAAAACGTACAGCAGCGGGTATTCGCTGGTCGTCACCGACCCAACTACTAATCCGCCGATTACTGGTTTAACTAGGGGAGAGCGGACGGGATCCCGTGCTTTCCAGTATCTATGGCCGTACGTGCTGTAGTGCAGCCGCTATCCGCCTTATAAGGCGGCAGCCACCCGTGTAAGGCTAGCACAGTAGCACCGCATACAGCCCGCCGCCCCTTACTCGTAGTTAGGCCATTGCACTTCAACCACAGGCGTGAGTCTCCGCCAAAGGGCGACTTGTCCAGGAGCAGGATTATGCAACATGTCTAGATTCGGTAGATATTACAGAGAATTATTTTATCCAACAGACAGATTTGCTCTAGGCAGACGACGCTCGCGACCGCCGCCGGCCCACGCCCCAGTCGTCTGCGGCCAGCAGGCTCGCCGCCGCCTCCAGGCTTAGGCCGCTCGTCTCCGGGTAGCACGCGCGCACCAGCACAAAGCCCACGACGCACACGGCCGCGTACAGGACAAACGTCCACGAGGGCGTCAGCGCGTCCATGAGCGGCAGGAAAGTCAGGCCAATGACAAAGTTGGCTAGCCAGTTGGTGCCCGTGGCCAGGCCGCTGCCGAGGGACCGCACGTCGAGCGCAAACAGCTCGCTCTGCATCCACGGCACGTTGCCGAGGCCGATGGCGTAGGCGGCCACGTAGAGCATGATGCTAGCCAGGACGAGCGACGCGCCGCCGGACGATGAGTCGCCGGACGACGAGTCGGTCGCGCGAGTAGTCGGCGCCTCGGCGCCGCTATCGTCGCCGACCGACAGGTCCAAAAAGGAAAACCCGTAAGCCGCCAGCACCAGCCCCACCGCCATCAGCGGGATCGAGTACAGCAGCACGCGCCGCCGGCCGATGCGGTCGACCAGCAGCAGCGCAGCCACGGTAAAGACAAAGTTGGTAGCCGCCACCGTCAGTGACGTGAGCGTCGGCTGGTCGAAGCCCACGAGCGTAAAAATCGTAGCCGAGAAGTACATCAGGGAGTTCTAAAGGTTAGCGGAAGCTCTCCCTGCCAAAAGAAAAAAGAAAAAAGGAGAAAAGTCAGTACGGAGGAGCCCAACGAAACATACAAATCCACACAGCTGCTGCAGCCCCTGCAGCAGACACGCAATCGCCAGTGCTCGCCGGTTGCGCCGCTCTGCAAACAGCGCCGCCCATGCGTCGCCGTCGGCGAGCAGCCAGCGGGGCACAAAACGCCAAATTCGCTGCTGCCCAGATGTTGTTGTCGGGGTTCGCCGACCCTGCTGGCGCAGGCGCTGGGCCTCAGCTTCGGCGCGCACCTCAGCCTCGATCGTCTTGAGAATGGTCGCCGCCGCGCGGGATTCTGTGGTGGCGCTCGCAAGGGGCGAGCCGCCCCCACCTTGCACGCGGGCAATGACGGCGCGCGCCTCAGCCGTCCGGCCGGCTTTGACGAGCCACCGAGGTGACTCGGGCATGAGCAGCACCAATACGGCCTGCAGGAGCGCGGGCAGGGCGCCCAGCCCCACCATCCAGCGCCAGGCCGTGCGCGGGTCCGCGTGCGCCGCCAGCAGCCAGCCCAGAACGTAGGCTACGACCTGGCCCAGCGTGATGAACAGCACGTTGACGGTGACGAGACGGCCGCGGTGGGCGGCGGGCGCGGCCTCGGCAATGTAGAGGGGGACGACAAAGCTGGCGGCGCCCACAGCCGCGCCGACAACGGAGCGGCCCACGACCATCAAAGCGACGGAGCTGCTGGCAGCCTGGACCAGCGCACCCACGACAAAGAGCGCGTCGGCGGCGAAGATGACGCGACGCCGGCCGCGGGCATCGGCCAGCACGGAGGCAGCGGGCGACGCGGCGAGGGCAAACAACGCCGTGGACGACGTGATGATGGACTTGTCAAAAGAGGTCAGGGGCTGGCCCGACAGGGCAGAGCCGATGGAGACAAGAGTGGCGGAGATGACGCCGGTGTCATCTATTAGAGTCATTAGCTGGCAATTCTCGCAGGCCGTGAAGTTCTTCCGCCCACTTACATCCAAACAAAAGGCCGCTCAGGCCAGCGGACAGTGTCAGCAGCCAGACAAACAGGCCCGGCGCGGCCGCACCACCCTCCTGGCCGGTGGTGTCTTTGGGCAGGCCGGCGTTGTCGTCTTCATCAGCCGCATTCCCTCTCAGCTGCCCCTCGTCGTCGTCACCGACCAGCAGCGGCTGCTCATCGGCACGCAGCGACATAGCGCGGTCCGCAGCGTTGATGTCGCCGAGGCTTGCCGTTGCATACAGCTCAATGTCGTCGTTGTTGTCGTCCTCTTCGAGCCGACGAGACCTCGCCATGCGCCGGCTGAGCGAGGAGGGTGGGCTGCGGTCGTCACTGTCTTTGCTTCACTCGCAGGTGTTTGGTTCCGCACTGTCTGTGCCCGCGTGCTATATCGTGCTATACCAGGCCATGGGAAAGCGGTCCTCCTGTTGTTTGTTAGGAAGATATTACTAGGTGTGGATTGCCCCGGCGAAAGCGTGTGGTGGGACTGTCCGCGTTGGCCTGCGCTTGCCCCACAATTTACGCTGGGCTGGGGTCCACAATTCGAGGTACAGTGCAGACGCTGTATTTCTTAATTGCGCCGCACATTGCCTTTGACGACACTCGCGTTTCGTGTGCCAGGAACATGGAGGCCAACGGCCACGCGGTCTACAGGCACCGCCACTCATTCCCTTGTCTTGTCCCTGTTTTGTGGCAATACGCTGCTTGTCTGGTGCGGTATAAGTGGCTCTTGCTTCTCCTTTGTTCTCGTTTCAGTCGCATTTTGCCGCGCCTGGGCCCGAGAGTGGTGGCCACTGGCGTCGTGTCGTGAAAACGCGGTGAAAAGGACCAAGGGACAAGAAAAGAAAATGTGTCGCGTATTTCTTTTGCTGACTTGTGGTCCGCGATGAGAACGTCCGCGCTCTCCCGCTGTCGGCCAGGGTGGCCAACTCTCTTTCTATTTTGGCCAACGATCGACGCACATCCGCAACGCATGACAAGGCCTGAAACAAGGACCTGGAAGGCCGGAGTTGAGGAAAGGGAGGAGCAAAGACTCCTCAGGGAAGCAGACACACACACTTCGGCCTGGCTATCCGATGACGTTGACTTATCTCGCCACCCATACCGATGTGGAATTTTTGCAGCTTATGCTCTGGATCACGAGCCTAGCAGAAGTCGGCATCAAAAGCTCCCTGTGGGGTATACCAGAACATGACAGGAGCAAGATAGAAAAGCACAAGGGGTGAGTCCCAGAAGGGAAAACGACAGCTTCGATTTGGTTTCATATTGTCATCTCTCGTGGTCATTTGACAAACAAAAAGGCCCTTCTCTGTTTAAACCGCCCACCTTCTTTGAAATTCCTTGTCTCTTCCTTCAGGATCTTTCTAGTCACAACCCCGGCCGACATGGAAGAGACGATAATGCTTGAAGAGGACAAGGTAGGCGGTGATTGTCGGCCATGGTTCAAGATATGGAAGATCGTTTTCTTGGCAGAAAAACAGGACGGGAGACGATCTGTGTCTCGAAGAGCGGCGTTTCCGAGCTCCTGGGCAAAGGACAGCAGAGTCGGCGCTTTTCGGTACTGGGGTATTTCCACCTAGGCTAAATGGCAGTTCTTATTTTAGGATTGCGGACAGAAAACGAGCTCTGAAAGAACGAACACGAGAAAAACCGAGCAGCGGCCACCGGGTTACAAGAACGAGCAGGCTATTCCGAGAGAGAGCTTTCTTTCCCGGGTCGATGAGAGGACTCGCATAATACCGCCGGCGGCCCGCCAAGGCGACATCAACACCATTTAAGCCTTTGTGGGAATTTGAGGATGTTGACTGCTGCACGGTTTTCTCTCATGTTAGACGACCTACCCAATCAGGCAATTCCACCGCCGAGTAAGCATAGAAGAACGACAGCACACAAATGCAAAAAAACACGAAAGTGAAGGAGAAGAAATCACGCAGAATTCTGTACGCGTAACAATGCCGTATTCCTGATTTTAATGCGGCGGACGGTAGAGCTGAAACGCTAAGGGGAACGCTGAGGAAGAGGGGGGGAGGCCAGCTGTGTGGCTGACCGCACTCTGGCTCTTGTTTTCTTTCTTGGTATTGGGCAACGCTTTTCACGTCTTTCCCTCCGCCGGGGTACGAGATCTTGGGTCAATGCCGGAAAAGGGATGCCCTTCGTGTGTCAACCTGCCGCTGGCCGCCTGCTCTCACCCTCCCTCATTTTCGCGACTTGACAGCAAGCCGCGTCTGACGCGGGCCGTGATCCTGGTTGCAAGCTCACGGGAGTAAGTAAAAGGAGAAAAATAGAAACGGAAAGGGACAAAAACCTGGCCAAGAAACGGAATGCCAGCTTTCAAACCCACTCCAGCGACGCGTACCACTGCTTTCACCGGGTGGAAGAGATGTCGTTTTGAGATGGAATCAGCCTCAACTCGCTTTTGCAGTGATTGGGCAGCAATAGAGAGGGAACACAGAGAGTAATCCGTGGTGATGCTGGTCCTGTTCACGGCGATGCCGTTCCTGATCTTCTCTGGCCAGGCCTAGTCAGTCGGCTTTCTTTGCTACTTTCTAACCTTCGGGCATGTTTTTTCGCTTCATTTCAACGTGCCTTCTCTCGCAGACGGCAAGTGCCACTGCCTCACTAGCTGCCGTTTGTGGACGACAGGAATAGAAAAACCAGAAAAGCAACGTTGTGGCTTGCGGCGGCTCTTTTCTTCCCTGGGAGGCTCGTCATCGTACCTGCATATCTGTGCGTAGGAGAAGAGGGTGTCACCCGATGCATGCAGACATGCAGACATGCAGGTACGCCGGTCTCCTCTTGCCCCGTTGGGCTGCAGAAACAGCCTCATGCCACCTTCCTCCCACGCACCTTCCTCCACACTCGTGAGAGACAGAGGCCAACGACAAATGCGATTGGATTGTCCCCCTGTGTCTTTATTCTTTCCTTTCTCTATCTCCCAGCCTCTTCTTCTCTTAAACTACATCCTGGCTATCTCCATCCCCCATTCTCGTCTTCCTGTATCCGTTGTCACCCCCCTCGTCCCCTGGGTCTCTCTTCGGCTTCTCGTGTCTCGAGACTCCGGGGGGCTTTGTGCCTCGTCTTTATTTTCCCTCTCTTTATTTTCCCGTATCCCTGCCCCTGGTCTATTAGAAAAAGCCATCCTAGCCGGGGAGAGAAAACGGCAAGAGAAGAAACCAACAACAAAATACGGGTGTCAAGTGGACAAATTGATCGACAATACCCTCGCTCCCTCTTCCTCTGTGCCCCCCTGCCCTCGCAGCTCTCGGGATGTCAACCGACTGTGCGCAGGGACTCGAGTTTTTCTCCGTCTCTGGCTCTCTCGTATATCCTTGTCTCACTCATCCTCATCGCCAGAAATACGAGGGAGGTGGTCCCTCTGTGTTTGCATCTGAGGGAAGCGAAGTTTCGCTCATCTTTTTAGCCAAACCAAGCTCGACGTGTTCGTGGTTGGCTTTAGACTCTTTCCCCTTGATCTGTGCCTTTCATTATCTTTCCTTGCTGCAGTTTTGCAAATCCGGGACTTGGCAAACAGCCCTGACTGACAGGAACCCCCCACCCACATACCCGTATACTGTTCCGTTCGTCTTCCCACATAAACAGAAGTGGGCTATATACAGACGGCGTGCTACCTCTCTCTGGTCGTTATGATCCTGTCTTGTCTTTTCCTTTGCGGATTTTGACCAGCTATAGCCATTGCTGCTTCGATAACAGGCCCCTTCGTTATTTATGTGTTGATTTGCTTTGACTCCTCTCAGCTTCAGTCTTTCTCCTTTTGTTCTAGTTTTCTTTCCAATTTTCTCGCCATGGCCAGCTCGAGCTATGACCGGCGGAGGTCTAAGAACCACAGTCGGGAGGCCAGTCTCGACATTACCTTTGAAAACACCGTCCAGAATAAATCTTTACAGGTAAGCGGCTTCCCTGTCCCTTAGACGTTTTATCCATTACGGTCTCCTAACCATCTCCGTCAAGCCATGTGATCTCAACGGTTTCATGGACTACCTGTTTTATGTGGAGCGCCGCGCCGAGAACTTGCAGTTTTTACTGTGGTACTGCGATTATGTCGAGCGTTGGAGCCGGCTTCTGCCACAGCAAAGGCAGATGGCTCCGGCATGGGGGCCGACTGAAGCCGCAGAAGCAGCTCAGGAGGATGCAGAGGCGGCGGCAGCCGCAGCCGCGCCCGCGGCACGAATGGCGACAATGCCCGATGCATCAATAAATCCGCCACCACCGACGGCGTCCATTCACGGAAGGAGACAGGCTTCACATCGCCGAGGGCCCAGCGCAAGCAGCAACCGCAACCGACAAAACCTTAGCATCGACACGAGCAGCACTGGCTTTCCCCACGGAAGCGGCAGCGGATCTTTCAAGGCCCGTTCCAACTCCGTCGCTAGCACAGCTACCGCAGCATCAATCTCTTCTATGGCGAGCGTGTCCTCTCATCTTTCGACTTCTTCTCGTCTGGCCGCATCCATCCATCAACGGGCGGACAACGACAAATTGACCAATATTTTGACCATCTTGGAAAACCTACCCGAGGCACCAGAAGCGGCCTCAGAAACGCCAAAGGCGGGTGGCATCAGCCCGTCAATGGTATCTCCTCGTGGCGGCGCCGCAACTCCTTCCGACTGGCAGATGCAGCCATACACGCTACAGCCGTTCCGTGACGAGCTCGGCCGCGTCGTGCGCCACTACATTTCTGCTACGGGCGATCGTCCACTACCTGACTTGTTTCCACCCGAGCGCGCTGCATGCCTGCGGGCTGCCAGACGTACGACCCATCCCTCGGCACTGCTTCCGGCGTTTCTAGCAGCTGAAGCAGCACTGCGAGAACAGTCGTTTCCCGCCTTTGTCAAGGCTTGGTGCATGGGCAATGTTGCAAAAGGGTCACCGCGGCTGATTTTGGTACAAATCGTAGCGATGGTGCTGTTTTTCCTTGGCGTGGCTTTGGATGTGATCTTGATCGTATTGGCTAGCGGGAACGCATCATCCTCTGGGATGATGTGGACGGGCCGCCACCTCCCTCGTTTGGCTTGCCTGGCCTTTTGGTGGCCAGCACTAACAGTTCTCCTAACTGCTTGGCGAAATATTGACTTGCTTCTGTACATGCGTGGTCAGCGGCTGCTGCGGTCCTGGGAAATCGAAGATGAGGAAGAAGGGTACGGAGGCGAAGCTGGGTCGCCGCTGTCGACATTCTCCGTGGACATCGAAAAGGAGTTGGCCGTCGAGGGGGGCGGCCGCACACCACGCCAGCATCATCACTACCAGCGGGGCCACCGCCACCAGACGTCGACAAGCTCGACCTCCAGCCGGATTGACCCTCTGCGCAAGGCCAGCTTGCAGGCGCTGGGCCCGCGCAACGACCCAGACAGCGAGCCGTGGGCGGTACGGCAGGCACAAACGCCGTTGTACCGTCGGCTGCTGGCCGAACTGTGGCCGAAGAACGCCTCGCTCAGCCTGAGGAGCCGCACGGTAGCCGTGCAGCATGCCGGCGTGCGGGCGATGCAGGGCCGAGCGGTATGGGCTGCGGTGCTGTGGGCGGGCCTGGCATCAACCGCGCTGACGGTGGGCTCACTATTCATTCCAGGCCCTCGCATGTGAATCTTCTCTTTCTCTTATTTTTCTGACTTCCACTCTTCTTGATACCTTTTTCTTTTCTTATTTTTATCTATCTTCTTCTCCTCTTAGGTCCCAGTTATTGCACGGCCGAGTGGTGAAGCCTCTTTTTACACTTTCCCCCCCTCTTCTTATCTCCTTCTCTCTTACTTTCTTTAGAGTATGAAATATTTATTATTCTTTCGTCCATAGAAAGAGCAATATATAAGATTCAATCCGGATTTTGAACAAGCCGGGACGGCCATGACCTAACAACTCCCATGTTGTTCCGGGCAAATCAAATCAACACAGCAGACAGCCACGCCTCATTAAAAGACTAGAAATACGCAAAGAAAGTAAAATCAAAGATTATAGGTTGCTTGGCACCACACCGCCGCAACTCGTTAACCGCTAACCGCTCCCATGCATGCGCACCGTGCTTTTCCCAATGCATCGTCAAAAAGGGGGTATTGTATATGTACAGTTTGTTTAGCACACAGTAGATGTGGAATATGTACAGAAATAGTAAAAAAACAGAATAAAGAGAATAAAGAAAAGCAAAAAAACAAAATGAGAGGAATAAAACAGAAAAAAGAAAAGGAGAAGAAAAGAAAACACTCCACAGCCTACAGCCACAGAGTAAAGACCATCATGATGCCGACCAACGCAGCGCTGGCAGCGGTAAACTCGCGGTTGAAGAAACTCAGGCCCTTAGGAGAGAGCGACGACGCAGAGCTCTTAGCCGAGCCGGATGCAACGCCCGAGGTTCCGGTGGCGATTTCTTCAGCTGTGCCAGTAGCTTTTCCTGTAGCCTTTCCGGTGGTCTCCAGAGTGGCCGAACCGGTGGTAGGAGGAGAGGCAGAGCCGCCGCTGCCTATGGTGGGCAGGGGAACGTTGCCATCGACTTCCCAGCCGCCAGAGGTGGAAGCCGGACAGTCGCGCGTTGATACGGAATCCGCGTTGTAGGCCGAGCTAGCGACGCCGACCGGGTTCAAAGTAGCCCACTGCGACTTGAGATTGATAAAGTCGGGAGACATGGGACTAGGGGTGCCACTGCGAGGGCTGTCGTCGGAAGCAGAGCCGGAGCCGTATGTGATCAAGCCGTAGTTGTTGGCCTCCTGGATCCACTCGTAGACGATAGATCCGCTCCAGTCGCTGTTCATATCGGAGCCGAAGATGGCAGCCTGGTCGGCAAACAGGCGTGGACCGGGGACGTTGCAGCCGGTCTCGGAGAAGAAGATGGGGACGGGGAAGTCCTTGGCCTGGGACTCGAGGGTGGCGTAGCCCGACAGGGTGAAGGAGGATGGGTCGCACCACTCGTACGAGTTGAGCGAGAAGAAGTCGATGTTGTCGGCGTCGTTGCCGCCGCAGGTCAGGTAGTTCTGCAGCATCGGCCGCAGCTCGGCAATATCGGCGGCGGAGTAGCCGATCGGGAACTTGCGGTACTTCTTGGACTCGCGGTAGGCCTTCATGTCGCGGGCGGCGGCCTTGATGTAGGGTGCAGCCAGGGACTGGTTGTTCATGGCAACGACCTCGTTGCCGACAAAGAAGCCCAGGACATTGTCGTAGGACGCGAAGGCGTCCATGACCGCGGCGAAGCGGTCATACTGCGTCTGAGTCCAGCTTGGGCCGCTCAATGTCTGGATGGGCGGTTAGTAAAGGAAGGCCAGATCAAAGCCCGCGGCGGGACGCGAAGGGGGACAGGAGCTCACGGGCGACAGAATGTAGGTGTCAAAGGTGTCGAGATCGATCAGCGTATAGATGCCGGCATTGGCAAGCTCGCTCATGCAGCTCGAGTGGTCGGCGCTGGGGTCGACGTGGTAGACGCGGATGGTGTTCATGCCCAGCGTCTTCATCAGGGCCACGTCGCGGGCGCACTGGTCGCCGTCGGTCAGCGGGTCGTCCTGGGACAACTGGTAGGCAACACCTGTATCGAGTCAGCCGAGGCAGAAGAGGAGGGTAGGGCAGCAAGAGAGACGGACCTTTTATGAAGAACTGAGAGCCGTCTTCGGAGAAGAATTTGTTTCCCACGGCGGAGATGGTGGGCAGCGAGGCAGCGCCTACAGAGGCCGCTGCGCTCAGCAGAGCGCCAGTCAACGTGGACGGTCTCATGGTGGGATAGCCAAGGACGACGACGAGCGAAGTCGAAAGAGAAGAGAGAGAGAGAGGGAAATAAAATAATAAAGGGACGATGAAAACGGTCCGCAATATCGACAGGCTGCGGGGATCGAGACGGTCGTCGAGCGCAGCGGATCGAAAGTATAAGAAGAGCGAGAGTGGGAAACAAAACGAGAGACAAGCACAGAGGTACTGAGAAAGAAGAAAAAAACGAATGACACAGCCGAGACGCAAGACAAAAGTTGGATCTGGATTGGCGTGCTACAGGAAACAAACTGAAGAGAAAGACGAAGAAAAATAACCTTAAAAGCAGGAACCGACTGCAAAGTAGAAATACAGGAAACCACGACGAGAGCCGAGGAAAGGCCTTATTGCGCCTCGTATTGTGCCAGTAGCGTGGGAAACAAGGGGAAGGAGCAGGCCAGGAACGACTATGGAGGTACTGCTCCTGCTTGGCGTGCTACGCTAGATAACAAGAAGGGGCGACGCGGGGGCAAACGTCGACGTGCTAGCTCTTTCCATTTTTCTGGTTTTCCATTTTTCTGGTTTTCTGGTTTTCTGTTTGTTCTTGCCGTTTTCGTCTTGCGCCGGGGTGGCCTTTGTCTATGGCGTCACCATCCGCAGGAACCAGGAAAACCATGCAGGAGCATGCAGAGACTTCTCTCGAGGTGCAGTGCCGCTGCAGTTGCGGAACGCTGCGCCCAAGCCATGGCGGCGTCTGATTGCCTGAGCCGGGGAAGTGGAGATCCATGGCGGAAAGCAACAAAGCATGGACTCCTGGCGGCCGTACAAGTACGATACCAGCACACCAGCAATGCTCGACGGATGCGGAAGGAGCGACGATGCCTGACATCGTCAAGAAGCTTCCCTTTCTGACAGCAGCCCCACCATTGGATCCACCAGCCGTCGTACCTTACTCCGTGTTTTAGTGTCAACTGCTAGCGCATCTTGGCGCACCAACCATATGGCCGCTCTGGGGCCTCTTTGGGGCCTCGCCGCCGCTCGTCGCCGCAGATTCAAAAATCCTCCCGGTCGCCCAGAGTGAGTTTGACGTAATGGCGCCTCGAAGAGCGAGCCTGACTGTCATCGGCAAGCGATCCTCTGTGCTTCTGTCACGATGCTGCATCGCATCTTGCCTTGCGAGGTCCAGCGTCGCGTCTGCGATGCGGTGACACCCGTCGGACCCCTGCGCTGCCGTTTTCTTTTCTTTTTTCGTTGCACTTGTTCAACCTGTCTCGGCTCTTGACGTGCGTTGTATTACTCCGTACTTTGTAGCGTTTGACGAGGAATACAGAGAAAGGGATCGTGGAGGGACCTAGGCGGCCGTAGGCCGTGATGCGGCCGTCGCGCTGTCAAAAGCGTCACGAAGTACTCCGTAAGATACTCCGTAGACCACGCTCGTATCTCGCCTCTGCCTCATTTTATTATTCTGCTAATGCACGGCTCGTAAAGCAAAAACCGCAACGAAGCCGGAGAAACGGGAGAGACAAGACAAATTCCGACCGTCCAATTTCACGGGGGGTTGCATTGCCTGCTCGTGTTCCCTTGTCCGCACGTTCTTTTTTTCTGCGGAGCGCGCTATGGACTCGAGACAGACACGCCGCATGTGTGGTCTACTAAAATTGGCCTTCTTGGCGGGCCGTTTTATGCGACGACCTACTCCGTAGCACGGACACCGGGCCGCAGAAGAAGGGATTGCTGATTCACGGTTTCGCTCGAGAAATACGAGATGCTGTGGGATGTTGCGAATAGCTTCATTTCCCGCCAGACGCTGCGGGGTCGATTTGTCTCGCCGCGTCTCTGGGCATGCGGAGACGAACGGACAGGGCAAATTAGATACGATGCAGAGAAAAGGAAACAAGAAGGAAACAGAAAATAAAGAGACGAAAAGAAAAAAAACACCGCCAACTCCATGCCGTCCCTCGCGTAAGATATCATAGAAAGACAAAGGTCCCCCTGGACCCGCGGGTCCTCCCTGTTTGATTTTTTTTTCCGTCCCATTCGTACACAGATGCGTCTGTCTCAGTCCCGCCCTCCCTTCCTCATGCTGCATACACCGGCGAGTTCCACGACTGCCGCACCTTGTCGCGGATCTGCAGGTTGCGGATCGCCTGCAGGCCGTTGGTCAGGTCAAAGCCGCCGCCGCCGCCGCCGCTGCCCTTGCTGGACCCGTCCTTTTCGCTGCCCTCCGTCTCCTCCTCCAGGATGACGCTGGCACCGCCGCCGCCGCCAACGGTGCTGCTCCGCGAGCTGCCGCCACCAGACCCGCTGTCGGTCCGGCCGTGCACCGCCGCCCGTCGGCCCGAGCTGGTGCCTGGGTAGTGCGTCTTGGGCGCGTGGTGGCCGCCGCCGCCGCTGCTGCCGTAGTTGACGCTGCCGGCTCTCGACGGGCCCGCCGCCGGGCTCATGCCGCCGCCGGCAAACCCGCTGCCGCTGCTCCAGCTGTAGCCGCCGGCCATGCCCGTGGGCGACATGGCCATGGTCGTCGTGGGCGACACGGCGCCGCTGGTCATGGCGAGCCGCGGCGAGTGCGAATGCGAGTGCGAGTAGCTGCTGCTGCCGCTGTAGGTGCCGCCGTACCCGCCGTAGGTGCCGTAGCTGGCGCCAGCGCCGGCGCCGGCGCTGGCGCTGTACCCGCCGTAGTCGGCCCACGCCGAGTTGAAGCCGCCGTACTCGTGCACGCAGTGCGGCTCCAGGATGCCGCAGTGGTCGCGCAGGATCTGATACATGCGCGTCTGCACGTCGTACGCCGACGGCCGCTCGCTCGCGTGCAGCGCCAGCATGCGCTCCACCACGTGCAGCATGGGCGCCACGCCCGCCAGCGTGCCGTCGTAGTCGTCCTTGCCGCGCTTCTTGCTGAGCGACGACGCCGCGTCGCGCGCCAGCCCGGCCATCCAGCTCTCGACCTGGCCCAGGTTCTTGTGGAACGACGAGTCGAGCACGGCGCCACCGCGGCCCGGCGTCTTGTGCTTGGCCGCGCGGTGCGTCGCAAACGACCGCGTCTGCCGCTTCAGCATGAAGCTCATCAGCTCGAGGATGATGCAGCCCAGCGAGAACACGTCGGCCGCCTGCGGGTTCAGCTGGGGGATGGGCACGCTGGCGGAGCCGCCGCCGCCCGACGTGTAGTAGCCGTCGCCTCCCCCCATCATGGTGTTGCTCCGGCTGATGGTGAAGTTGGCCGACGCGCCCATCTGGAAGGCAAAGCCGGACGACGCCGTGTGCTCCGGCGACATGGACAGGCCGAGGCCAGTGCCGCCGCCGCCGGCGGCACTGCCGCCGTGTGTCGAGCCGCCGTACACGCTGCCCGCGTACATGCTCATGCCGGCGCCGCGGCCCCCGGACCCGCCCTCGCCCGTCAGCGTGCTCTTGCGGCTGCTGCTGGCGCTGCCGCCCGACGGCCGGTACCACTGCTCGGGCGCCGCGTAGTCGTACGACTCCTTGTCAAAGGACGCCTTGTCGTGGCTGGAGCCGCCGCGGTCGCCGCCCGTGCCGTCGGTGCCGCCAAAGTGCGTAAAGTCGGAAAAGAAGATGTGGTTGTCGTTGCTGTGGTGGCTGAACAGCACCGTCGACGGCTTGATGTTGCCGTGCGACAGCCCGCGGTTGTGCACAAAGCACAGCGTGTCCACCAGGCAGTGGATCCAGTTGAAGACGAGCCGCCGCCGGTCGCGCTTGGTCAGCGCCTTGACGGGCGCCGGCGTGGTGGCCAGCAGCGCCTTGAGGCTGCCGTCGCTGGCCGGCGTGAAGAGCACGTAGCCGAACCCCTGGTGCACGTAGGACGCCCAGTACGACACGAGGTGGTCGTTCTGCACCGACTTGATGCTGCTGACCTCGTACTGGAACTCCTCGAGCGTGACGTAGCCCGACCCGTAGGCCGACCCGGCCACGGGCGCCAGCGGGATGCGCCGCCGGCTGAAGACCATGCCTGCGTAGTTGGGCAGCACCACGCGGTCGCCGCCGCTGCTGCTGCTGCCGCTGTTGCTGCTGCTGCTACCGCCGCCGCCGCCGCCGCTGCCCACGATGCTGCCGCTGCTCCCGCTCGTGCTGAGACCGGGCGATATGCTGTCGCCGCCACCGCCGCCGCCCGTGCTGCCGCTGCTGCTATGGTTGCTGCCGCCGCCCGGGGCTCCGCTGCTGCCGCTGCCGCTCGGCCGGCGGTCCACCACGTCCAGCGGCACGACCTCCATGTCCTCGTAGACGACGACGTGGTCGCTGCGCTCGAGGGGCTTGAGCAGGTAGTGGAACTGGCGCTGGTAGAACTTGCGGTCGAAGCGGTCGTCCCGGGAGGGCGTCAGGGCCAGGCGCTCGACGTGCTCGCGCGCAATGGGTAGGTCCTCGTCGTCCCAGGAGTCGTCGATGACGCCAAAGATCTGGTCGGGCACGTGCAGGTCGACCAGGATCAGAAAGATCTTCTTGGCCTTCTCATCGATCCACTCCCAGTACGTGCCGTCCGTGAGGCCATCGCCAAAGCCCAGGGGCCGGTCGAGGCGCGCGATCTCGGCCGGCAAGAGGTGCGAGCACACAAACTGCCGCGTGACGGTGCGCTCGATGCGGTTTGCGTCGTACCACACCATGTTGGCGTGCTGGTGCTGTTGAACCGGTCTGCTGCTGAATTACTTTGTAATACAGAGGCGCGAATGCGGGATCGGCGTCTCTCTGCGAGCACGTTCCCCGTGTTACATGCAGGTCGAGAACGCCGTGGTTGAGCGGCCCTCGACGGGATTTGCTGATATATTATGTGTGAGATATGTGAGATATGTGAGCTATGTGCGTTATGTGAGATAAGAGAGCGGCATGGTATGGATCACATCCACTGTTGATACATGGCTGGGGATGGGAAAGGGGAGAGAGGAGAGGCGGCAGAGGAGAGGAGACAGATGCGTCGTATATAAAAAACCCAAGGTGATACCAGCAGAGAGATAGCACAGCCCAAAATGCAAACAGGGAAAGGGGAAATAGACTCAGAGAAGAGACTTCACAATCAAACGTTTATCTAGGTGAACGGAGCACAGATTAAAGAAGAACCACGCGATTTACCGGGAATGAGGGGAGAAGGGGGGGGTGTGAGGGAGAGGGAGGGAGGGCTGGACGGTGGAGGGATGGATAGTGGAGGGATGGATGGGATGGTGGATCGAGAACAGGAAGCGGATGGCAAGGCCAGGAGGGACGGAGAGCATGAAAAAAGAAAGAAGGAAAAAAGGATTAAGAAAGGATTAAAAAAAAGACAGGCAAGCAATCCAACCAACCGTCGCGAACCCGTTTATCACAAAGGCTCCAGCTACCCGTTTCGATATTCCCTGCAGGTTCACGCATGGCAGAGACAAGCCACCATTTCTACGGAGCGCGGAACGACTCGCACCCTCCCCTTCCCCACCATCCTTTCTACTACTCCGTATATGTATGTGCGGTGGGAACAAGGATATTGGAGAGAGTATGGGGCAGCAGAGAAAACAAAACGAACGTCTGGCTCGAGGCTAAAACGGGGCCGGCCACCGAGGCCCAAGAGATAGGCAAATTCGAGAAGCCATGGCTGCGACGTACGACTACGACGCACGGCGCAGTAGCCCGGTCCCAGCGACAAGGTACACGGCGCAGGTCTGCCCAGAGGAGAGGAGGAGACGAGAAAAAGAAGAAAAAGAAAAAAAAACAGATCTGATGGATGCGGCGTGCATGAGGAGGGGGCGGAGGCGCAGGACGCGGCGTGTTTTCTTGTTTTTTCTTTCTCTTTCTTCTTCTTCTTCTTCTCTTTCTCGTTCTTTCTTGTTTTCTTTTGTTTCTCTCTATTCTTGTTCTGCTGAGACACGAGACCTGCAAATAAATCCAAGCACGAGACGACCCGGGAATGGATACTTCGTACATCGCCTGCCCCTCGCCTGTCAGCCGCGGTGGGAGGGAGCTAGCAGGGTTTTCTCTGCTGCTGCGTGGGCCGCCGGGAACCGTTGCATTGAAGAGATTGACGATGTCTTCCCCAGCAGGTTGCCTCCTTGTGCGAGTTCACGCGCTTCCAGAGCATTTCCACGGGCGTCCCACGGGGTCTCCGAGGCTGTCGGGAGATGCTTCGCTGGGCAACACAGCGGGCATCGCTGGCACGGGCAAATCCTGCTGAGAAGACCGAGTGCAGAGACAGTCCATGAAAAACTCGTTGCAAGATGCACCGGCAAAGTTTGCTGCTCCTTTTTTTTCAGTTTCCCGTCCTTCAGCCTCCGCCTGTCGTTGCTCGCGATAAACAAGGGGGGGGGGGGCGAGATGTACGCTGATTGGCTGAATTGTGGTTAAAGATAAAAGAGTCAGCTCAAAAACGAATAGTCATAAACCCACTTCCGTGGCCCCCCCCCTTCTGAGCCCTCCACCCCCAGGTCCCGAGAGATAAGGAAACCGACGGCCATTTGGCAGATTTGCAGGCTTCGCTCTTCCACTGATTCGATGCAGATGCGAGGGAGCAACGCTGGCTCCTCTCTTTCCGTGGTCGGCGCTACTACGACGTACAAGTACTCCGTACGAGTGCATCTGTCTCCTACGCCGTACGATAGAAACACTCGGGCTGTGCTTTGCTGCGTACGACGTATTCTCTGCACTCTGCGCCCGCTTCCAGGATCGAGAACGACGTGGGATGAGTGGGGAGCTTGAGGCACGACCAGACACAGACGTACTCCGTACTCGTACTACAGGTACGGAGTAGCGGTGGATCCTGGCCAGAAAACAGCTATCTGCTGCGGCGTCCCATGGCCCATCCTCGGCTGTACGAGCACAAGCCCTGCAGGAGGAGAGCGCGCTGCCTCGCGTTAATTTCTGGCAATTTCTCTTGAAGATTCTTCCTGGCCTTGGCGCCCCGTCTCGTCCATGTCTTCTTGTCTCGTGCTCACCGTCTCGCATCCAGACAACCCCATCCATCTCGAAATCGTGGAGGCTGCTTTTTGCGTTCCGATCTGGCGTCTGAGCCGCGAAACTACGGGAGAGCATCGTATTCATTACGTACTCGCATGCCCTGCAAATGGACAGACTGGCGACGATGGAGGCGGCGGGCGGATAGCGGATCGGGGAGATTGCCAGCCAGTAGGGGCAAGCGAGGCATAATACGACGTCGTCGCACGGCGCAGCTGCACGAGGTGCATGCCCGTTATTGTCGTGCGGAAGTCGTACAGCATAAACGAACAACGACGTTCGAGCAACGACTTTCTTCTGCTCTGTGGAAAATCAAGAGAGAGAAAAAAAATCTGATTCCAACGTCACAGAACCTGTCCTGTGCCCCGTTTCTCCCCGGTTGTCCGGATGGCACGAGAGAAGCGTGGGGTGCCTCTGGTACAGGTTTGGCCTAGCCTTGACTCTCTTCTCTCTCATCTTTCTTCTCTTCTGCTCCCCCCACTCCCCCGTGCTTGACCAGGACGGGTGATCCCCTTCCCTATTTGTGTCTCTGCCCCTACTCGTAGGCCGCACTTCCCACGTTGTCTTGGCCTGCAGAGAGAGATGGAAGCAAGGAAAGGGGCGAGGCGAAGGAAGAAGAAGTCGAGAGAGGAGCCCACCAAGACCAGCAGGGGGTGGAAAAGAACGGCGCGTAAAATCTGCATGCAGCACGACCTGAAATCGGGGGTGATAGCCAGGCACAGACGCCTTTTGATAACGCAGGACAGAGAAACACGGAGTAGGCAGACGCACAGCATGGACCTCCAATGCCAAAAGAGGCATGTGGAATGGCGCCAAGTGCACCGAAAATGGCTACGATGAGACTCTGGTGTGTTGTTCTTTTACATGCCTGCCGAGATTGAAAGGGTAGATCAACGGGAGGACTACGTTGTTTAATACAGGCAACTGAACACCAAAAGGGGAAGAAGACCTGTCACAGGCCAAAGCAGTTTTCAATGCAACCCGAAATCACCAAATAAGATACATATATGCACCTTCTGTCTCTCCTTGTTAAGGAGTTGTGCTGTTTGTATAATATTCTGCATCGTCCAACAACCCCAGCACGGAAAAGCACAGCCTGTGGAGAGACCAGCAAGGTGGAGAAGAGACAAGGACATGGGGAGGAGAGAGATCATGTACGTCGTACAATGCACCCCCGGGGGGGGGGAGACGGGGAATGAACTCAATGTGCAGAGAGCAACACCTGCTGTGCACACGACAGTGCATATCTTGAAGAAGACTGGCCCCCCCCACGTAGGCCGGGGTTGGATAGGAAGCGAGGAGAAGCGGTGCATGGTGCACGTCATGGCTGGACTGGACACTTGTATGGAAACGATGTGCATGGGTGCGTGCATCGCCAACCTGTTCGACGAAAGAAGAAGAGGGTGTGGGTGAAGACGAACATGTCGTGGCTGAACCCTTCTTTTCGTCTCTGCGTTCCTTGGCCAGTGCTAGTCTCTTTAAATGTTGGTTTTAACTACTCTTGGGGTTGTTGTCTTCCTCTCCCGTTGCCCTGTTGCCCCTTTCCTAATACACGCCTGGTCATACCGTTTTCTCTCATCTCTTTTTTGTCCGTATCGTATGACGTATGTCGCCCTTCCAGCGTCTATAAAAGGTAGCTCGCACAAAATAAACCTTAAAAAATCAGAAGCAGTAGAACATACGCTCTCCTTGTTACCACCTTGGGACGGCTTTCTCGCTTCGCCTAGGCCGTGCCAACCTTTTCCAGGTACGCGTCGTGCAGCTTTTTCTGCCGGTCCCACTCCTTCTTCAGCCGCTTCTGCTGCGCCTTGGGCACCTCGCTGCCGTCCGCCAGCTTCGTCGGCAGACCCTCGGCGTCCCACGCCGAGAACGTGGCCGCGTCCCGGAACAGGTCCTGCGGCGCCACTTTCGCCTTGGCCCACTTCTCCTCCTCGGCCCGCTCGCGGGCCCGCTGCGCCTCCTCCTTGAGGCGCGCCTTCTCGGCCGCCGCCGCCGCCTTCTCCTCGCGCGCCGCCACCAGCTTCGCCACCGGCACAAACTTGATCAGGCTGGGCCGGTCCGGCTGGTCGTCCAGCTGCACGCCTAGCTCGGCGAGGTCGTAGTCGCGGATGCGGTCGCTGAGCGCCAGCACGGCCGCTTTCTTGTCCTTGCTGGCCGGATTGGTGGCGGCGCGCCGCAGCTCGTCGCGCAGGCCCGAAACGGCGCGCAAGAACGGCAGTGCCAGGCGCTCGACATCCACGTCGCCGCCCTCCTTCTCAAGCACGGCAAACTCGCTGTCGGGCCGCAGCTCGGCCAGCAGCGTGCTCAGCGCCAGCTGCGACGTCAAGCCCAGCGCTGCCACGTCGCCCTTGACTCGAGCAAAGACGGCGCTGTAGGGCTGCACGGCCGTCTTGGGGTCGACGCTTCCCGCAGCCTTGGCCGTCGGGTTCGCGGGGCCCCATCCGAGGCTGCGGTCGTAGGGCGGCTCGGCGTTGGGGTCGAGGCCGAAGATGCCCACAATCTTGTTCACCCAGCGGGCCACGGCCTCGATGGCCGCGAGGTCGGCGTTGGGCTCGCTCATGTAGCTGTTGGCGTTGCGGACAAGGCGCAGGATGACCTGCAAGGCGGCGGGCGTGTCGAACGAGGCACGGAGTGCCGCGTCCAGGTCCTTTTGTGCCTGAGAAAATTCTGCAGCGAGGCCACTCTCCGTCTCCTTTGTGCTCTCTCCAAGCGACAGCTTTTGGAGGCCACTTGACACGCCGGCTTCGGCCAATCTCGCCTTGATGTTTGTGAAGAAGTTCTGCTTTTTGTTAGAAGCTGCTCGCCGTTGAAACCTACAGAAGAAATAAGTCGCAAACTCACGTCAAGAGTGTTCTCCCAGCTGCTCGCCTGCTTGCGCATGTCCGGGGAGATCTCCAGGCCGTCGTTCCAGCGGCTCAGCAAAAACACAATACGCATGCTGCGCGCCGTATAGGTCGTGGCCAGGGCATCCTGAATGGTCTGGAAGTTCTTGAGCGACTTGGACATCTTGGAGCCCGCGATAGCCAGGTGGCCCATGTGAAAAAAGTACCGCACCCAGCTGTGCTCGCCCGCGCCCGGCCGGTGGAAGTAGGCCTCGCTCTGGGCCAGCTCGTTGTCGTGATGTGGGAAGGCCAGGTCGATGCCGCCCGAGTGGATGTCCATCTGCTCGCCCAGCTTGTCGGACGCCATGACCGAGCACTCAATGTGCCAGCCGGGGCGGCCGTCGCCCCAGGGGCTCGGCCAGTACGGCTCGCCGGGTTTGGACTTCTTCCACAGGGCAAAGTCGCCGGGCCGCCGCTTGCCAGCAAGGCTCTTGGACAGCGAGCCCTCGCCCTCCTCCTGCAAGGCCTTGTCGTTTTTGCTTTCGGGCCGCAGGCGCGCGTAGGTGTTGCCGGCCTTCTCAAAGGCGTCAATGTCAAAGTAGACGGACGCGTTCGCCTCGTAGGCGAAGCCCTTCTGGATGATGCCCTCGATGAAGGTCACGATCTGCGGCACGTACTCAGTGACGCGCGTGACCGCGTCGGGACGAAGCACGTTGAGCGCGTCCATGTCGTCGTTGAAGAGCTTCTCCATGGACTTGGTTAGGTCCGTGAAGATGGTCTGGTCGCTCGTGTCGATGGTCTCCTTGTACAGCGAGTCAAGGTACGGCAGCAGGATCTCCTCGGCGTCGTCGAAGACGCCGCCGTTCTGCAGGCCCCGCGCCGCCGCGTCCATGTTGGCAATGTGCATCTTGGTCTTGGCCTCAGCGTCGCCCGGCTTGCCCTGGCCCGTCAGCGTGCCGCCGGTTAGGACCGCGCCGTAGGCCGCATCCCGCCGCGCCGCATAGTTTGTCTCGTCCAGCGCCGTCTCTGGTCTGGTCGGGGGCAGCAGCAGCGGCAGGTTCGCGCTGGCGTAGGCTAGAAACGCGTCGGTGGCTAGCTTGTGGCGCTCGGCGGGGGTGTACGGCTTCTCGCGCTCGAGGTCGTAGAGGCGCTTGCGGCGGGCCTTGATAATGATCTTGTCGTCGACGTCGGTGATGTTCATGACAAAGTTGACCTTGAGGTTGAAGTAGTGCAGCAGGATGCGGCGGATGACGTCGGTCGACACGTAGTTGCGCGCATGGCCCATGTGGCTGAGGTCGTAGACGGTGGGGCCGCACGAGTACCAGGACACGGCGCCGTCCTCCTTGGTCACAAAGGGGTCTGGCGCGCCGGGCTTGAGCGAGTTGAAGACGGCAATGCCGCTCGCGGAGGAGGAGGATGTCGTCGCCATCGTGGTGGAGGGGGCGGATGGAAAGCTAGAGCTGCAGTAGCCACGGTGCCACGGGGGAAGGGCTGTGAGAGCTAGACAATGGGTTCTCCTGTCTTGCTGAACGACCTCCGGTAACAGCAGCAAGCCGCGGGAGAGCGATGGTGTGGCCGTCCGGGACAAGACAAAGGGCCGTTGTTTATACAGACGAGGACGCAGCCGGCGGACAAGATTGGCAGACGGCCCCGGAGGGTGCATTCAGCAGGCGAGGCGGTGTGTGAGTCACGGTCGACGCATCCGAAGCAGGATTCGTCAGATGTGCGTGTGTACGTGCGCGCGCGCGGTGGTGGGCAAGCAATGCGGTCAAACGGTCACGTCGTTCCGCCGTCTGCGGTCTGGGGTCTATCGTTGGCGGGTGAATCACAAAATTTCAAATTGATTTGGCGGCCGCTTTGTCGAGAACCCCGCATATTGCACAATAGCTACCCGCTAATACTAATACCCCCCCAGCCGGCCTAGAGCAGTTGCGGCCCGGCATTTTGATGATCCCAATCCGAGGGACTTCCTGATTGGGAAGTGACGCATGCGTCTTACACTGGAGTCATCCAAGGAAGGAGAGCAGCGTGTGCGTGCTCCAATGGGAGGGCTTACGGCTTGGCCCTTTCCTTATTACTCGTAGACATGGCATACCAGCGTATGCCCGCAAACCAGATCATCACAGTACTACTGACACTGTACACACGGTATTACACATATCTCCCCCTCTCGTCAATACATCGTTCAGGGTGCATTCGTTTGAATGACGCATAACATTCAGATTCTGACGCACGTTTACTCCGTAGAGAGAGGGAGGCTGTTGTTTGCTGGTTTGCTGTTTGTCATGCTCCATTTTTTGCAAAAAAAAAAAATGAAATGAATGAATGACTTTCGCTGCTGATAACCAAACCCTTACGCTTGTCTTCCCTCCGTCCTCTCTCTCTCCCTTAGACGACCACTCCCGACTCGCGGATGTCCCGTTCGCTGCCGCCCCCGCCAGCATCCCCGCTCCATCCGTACACCCGAAGCGGCACCGCCGCCTCAAAGCTCTCGCACCGCAGCGACTCGGCCGCTACGAGCACTAGGCCGCCGCGGTCGTCCAGTGAGATCTCTTCTAGCATAGGTGGCGGTGGCGGCAGGCGGCGCGGGCGGTTGGCGTTAGCATGCTGACGACGGCGACGGCGGCGCGGTGCATGCCGAGAATCAGGGCCTCGGCGGCCGGCTCTCGGTTGTTGCCGCTGGCGCTGCCGGTTGAGAGATGAGCTTTCGCCGTCGTCCTCGTCCTCGTCTTCGTCATAGTCATCCTCGTCCTCTTCCTCTTCTTCCTCCTCATCCTCATTGTCCTCGCCATCGTCCAGATCGTAGTCGTCGCCGCCCTCGATTGCATTGTTGTCGTCATAGCCGTCGTCCCCCGGCACGACAAACTCCACGCGGATCTTCCACTCGAGGCTGACGCCGCTCGTCACAAACTCGGGAGTCGCCCCCGCCGGGATTGTCGCCGTAAACACAAACCGCCGCGCGTACAGTGTCGCCTCTGACAGTGACGCGTACACTCTGCGCGTGACTCGCTGGATGCTGGCTTCGGACCGCAGCGCCAGCGATGGGTCCACGATGCGCTCGGCCGTCTCGAGGGCAGCGTGCACGGCGTAGCAGCGGATGTCGGCGTTGGCAAAATCGACAACCATGGTGACGGTCTCGCCCAGGCGGTAGGCCGGGCGGGCAAGCATGACGGTGCCGACCTTGCGGCCGTTGCGTGCAATCTCAAAGCGGTTCGCACTGACGTTACTTCCGCCGCCGCCGCCGCCGCCAGAGCTAGAGCGGTCGCCAATGTTGCTCCGCAAAATGGCGAGGTCGATAGCCTCGCGAGAGGAGAGAGACAAGACGGGCCGGCCGCCCCCGCTCGAGCTTCCGGGGCCAGCGTCATCCGCCCAGAAGATCGACGAGGCTGAAGACGCTCGCCGCGAGCCGGAAAGGACGGCCGTGGGGGACAAGAGGCCGCTCCGTTGGCGCTCGCCGCCAGCAGCAGCTTCGGCCGTAGTTCCATTCTTGGTATCTAGGCCGCCAATGCTAGATAATCCTTCAGCCTCCTGCTGCTTTAGCAGCTCGTCGACATAAATCAAAAACCCGTTCAAGGTGGGGCCGGTGATGGTCGCCGCGGTCGAGCTCCGCCTTCGTCTTGTTACTTGCTGCTGCTGCTGATGCTGCTGAGCACTGCCGGACGGCAACGTCCAGGGTTTGCCACGCTCCTTCTCTGAGAGAGACTGGATGACGGCCTGGTCCCGTAGCAAGATGTATGGCGACATCAGGTCGTGACCCAGGATCTCGCCATAGTTGTTGACGCTGCCGAGGACGCGGAACGGGACCTCAATGGACTTGACGCGCTGCTCTTTTGCGGTGCCGGGCCGCTGCGTGCCGATGACGAGGCCATAGGCAATCTTCATGACCTTGCCGCGGTGAGTCGGCGGCAGGCCCTTGGGCAGGCGGAACGTGTACTCATAGGTTTTGCTCTCGCCGGGGGCCAGCCGCAGGTCGACAAACAGCACGGACTGCGGCGTGGACAGCAGCGGAACTGACTTGGAGCTCGCCATGTCGCGCATCTCCTTGATCGTGCTCAGCTCGCCGCCGCCCAGGAGGTCGCCCAGCGAGCTGGCCAAGCTGCCCCAGCCGAAGCCGCGCAGGAGGCCGCTGTCGCGCTTGTTGGTCTCGACGCCGATGACACCACCACCCTGGCCACCTACCACGCCCTTGCGCTTCACCTGCTCAAAGGGGTTTAGATTGACTAGCGAGCCGTCCAGCGTGAAAGAGCCCTGAATCTGTGCATAACCCATCATGAGCGTCTCAGGTGCCACGGCGACGGCAGCAGCCGTCCTGGCTCTCTGCGACAGGCTCCGGGACGGATGACTTTGTTGGTGCTGCTGGAACTGCGGTGGCTGCTGGCCGTGCAGCGGCGGCGAGAGTAGATTAGAGGAGGATATTTGGCGTGCGTGAGGAGGACGATGGGCGGCCAGGGGCCCCTGCTGCGATCGCGGCACCGTCGGATGTGAAGGCTGCTGGGACACGTACTCGGAGGCTAGCGTCTCCGTCGAGTGGTTGCTGAGAGAGTAGAATTCGCCGCTACTACGCGGCGTGCCCGCGATGCTCGTGGTTGAGAGGACGCGGGCCTCGGACGGGACAACCGGCCCTTCGTAGATTGTTGGCACATGTGCTGGTGGTGCAGCAGGATTGTTGCTAGGTTGGTCTCTGGACCGTATAGGCAGCGCTGGTAGAGGCTTGTCTTCCGGTGTTGATGCGGATGGGGACGTGTCCGAAGGGCTATCCAGCGAACCTGGCTCTGGCGCTGGGGCCGCCGGAAACTTGAAGTCGGGAAAGCCGTCCGAGGGCATGCGCGACATGCTGCCTACGCTAGGGGTGTTGGGCATGGTTGACGAGCCTGTCAAGCGGCCGCGAAGGCCGGTGATGCTGCCGCTTCGTTCGGTGGGTGGGAATGAGGAGTTGAAAAGAGGCGACGGTTGGGTGGAGAACGGGCGAGATGGATTCGTTGCTAAGGAGGCAGGTCAGCGTCTAGTACAGTAGACTCGAGAAGAAAACAAACACAAGCAAGAAGGGCCAGAACGCACCTGAGCGAGGCCCGCTGAAGAAGGAGGATCCTCGCGACCCAATCTGCAAGCTCGAGGCGCGCGAATGGCCCCGAACGGGCCTGTTCTGCGAGGCTGCTGGGCCAGAAAGAAGCTGTGGTGAATTCGCAGATGAGCCGGATTGGGCATCGGAGGCGCCGGCGGACGAAATGGAGACAATGGAGAGGGACCGGCGGTGGTTCCTCCCATGACCGCTGGCGCTCCCGCTGCTCCCATTGCTCCCGCCGTTCCCGCCGCCGTTTCCTCCAGTTCCATTACTGTTGCCGCCATTCGTTGTCGTGTTGGGGGCCCAGGGTATCGAGTCGGCACGCCGCCGGGCGGCAGCCGCCGCTGCCGATGCAGACGTCGACGACGAGGATTGGACGACGCCAGTGGGTGGCCCGCTAATGGAATGGCTCGCCCGATGATGACGGCGGCCCAGGGGAGCCGGAGGAGCGAGACTGGATGCTGCTGGGGATGCAGACGCGGAGGACGACGAGGGCGGGCGGGCCCGGTCGGGGTAGTAGCTGTTGGATGGGTGGCGGCCAGAAGACGACGATGAAGAAGCAGCAGTGCCGTGTGACGAAGGCGGCTGCGGCTGCGGCGGTGGCGGCTGAGGAAGCTGCTTCTGTGCCGCATTGGAGAATGTGATGCGGCACCGCACATCATCGCCGGCAAAGACGGTCTGCTCGTACCAGCGGACGGAGACGCGGATGTTGCTGCTGCCGCCGCTGCCGGTGCTGCCGCCGGTGTTTGCCCCTCCACCAAAAATCTCGCGCGCCATGGCGGCTGCTTAGTAGGCGTTTCTCCTCCCCGGATCAACTCCGCTGTATCGGCGAGATCGCCGCCGCTCTCCCCACGCTCTCTCGCGTCGTCGTCCGGAATGGTTCCCTCCTCCAGACGAAGAGGCCGCAAGACAGACGGCGCCGCGCGGTCATGAGCGTGTCGGCCGCATAGCGATTGCCTGAGACGAGGATAAGAATAGGACGAGAGCAGGGTGGCCAGCAATGGCAATGCGAATTGGCCGACGACGTGGGATGGTCTGTAGATTATGTTGTTCGCTGGTGGTTGCGCAACCCTGGACAGGGGACGAGGTTGGGAGGTCCGGGCTAGGAAGGGTCGATGGATGCGGCCCTGTGGCAAGCTCGCGGGCAGGGGGGCATTAGTCTTACATAATAGCCTGCGGCTCCTAGGCGAGCAGCGCGGACAGCAGATCCCAAAGGTTTCGGGCTTTGCTGCGCACATTGCGTTGGTGGGCAAGGCCGCCCTGGCACGTGTGCTGGGACCCACAAAAGGGGCCTCTCACCACAACAAAGCCCCTGGAGAGTACATCTTCAAGGCAAGACAGGCGCTTCAGAGACACGATGCGGTACCCTCCTCTTAACGCTTTCACATGTTTCTACCTGAGGGGGACTTGCTAAACCAGCGGGATCATTCTAAATCCATTCCACGTCCAAAAACGCTTCAAAACTTGATTTCCAATAAGGGAGAAAAAGAAAAAGAAAAAGTGCATGATGGCGATCGTCTCACGCCGCAAAATCCTGTTTACTTACCGGCCATCCCCCCCTTCCATGCTTTCACCGCAAGCTGGGCAGCCCTCGTCTCGGCCTCTTCGCGCGAGACCCCGTCGCTGACTTCTGCCACGCATTCGTCGTCGACAAACAGGCGGCAGGAATAGACGACTGCGTCTCCGTGGTCACTCGCGCCGGCCATGTCACTCGCGTCCTCCATCGCCTCGTCTTCGTCATCACTGTCCTCGTCGCTGTCGTCGCTGTCCTCGTCCTCGTTCCCGAGGTGCTCCTTATGCGGCCCCTTTCTATTGCTATTCTTGCTGCCAGCCCCCCCCTCGGCCGAACTCGTCACATCGTATCGGGTCTTTCCGCTGCCCGTAATGTTCCCGAGCTCCTCCTTGGGGTGGAGGAGGTGGATGTCCTCGTCTACTGCGCGTTGCAGGTACGGCAGCACGCCAGTGGCCTCGAGCAGCGCCTCCACGGCCTCTATGGAGCCGGAGTCCACCCATATGGCGCCGATGACCGCCTCCAGCACGTCCGAGTAGAATTTCTCCGCGCGCAGCTGCGCGAAGAGCGTCCAAGGGTACTCGTGGCCGGCCCAGAGCGCCTCCAGAATGCCGTCTTTCAGCGCGTCAAAGCGCTGGCCTGCTGCCTTCCGCGCGAGGTCCATCTCACGGGAGGCGCCGTGCTTCATAAAGGCCCAGAGGGGCTGCTTGAACTCGGCCATCCGGACCGACTTGTCTGGAGAAACCACCGTTGCAGGCTCGACGATGGCAAACGCCATGGCGGTGAAGCCAAGGAAGCCGGCGTTGGCCAGTGTTGTCCGCAGCAGGTGCATCTTGTAGTACGACAGCGATGGGCGCACGCTCGCGAGCTTCTGCACTAGGACGTGGTCCAAGATGGCGTCGCCGATGAACTCGAGCCGTTCCATGCACCCGCCTTCTTGCTCGCTGGGCACAGACGCGTGGGTCATGGCCTCGACCAGAAGTGACTTTTTGGTAAAAGTATAGCCAATGAGTTCCTCGAGTGCTGGCGGTGGTAGCCATGGGGGGTTTGCCGATGCTGCGTCGTATAAAATGTCCCGGCTCGCCTCGAGAGAGAGCCATTGAAAATCGGGTATGAAAAGGCCGATACACTGAAGCGCCGACGCCATGCCGCTGTCCTCATGGCATGCGCCGATGAGAGCCTCCACAACGTCGGCCAGCATTTTGGTTGACATTTCCAGCCGCGGTTTCTCTTTTTTGGGCGAGCCAGTGTCCGCTGTTCCACCCGCAGCACCGTCATCGTTCCCAACGCCATTTGCCAAAGTCCCTTTAAGCCCGTCGCAATACTTGATCCATTTTTTGAGAGACCACTGCTGCGAGACGATAAATCGGTCGAGCCCGAGTTCAAGCGCTGCCCGGGATAGGCGAGAGTTGGCGACTAACCTGTCTTTGTAAAGCGACAAGTGGCCCTCAGGGGCATGCAAATCTATAGGAGACGGGTCAGCTATCAGCTGTTCATGAGACACTTGTTGAAAAGGAGAAGCCTACTCTGAGCGGCGCAGTTGACAGTGGCGCAAACTTTGAGAATGGAGTCGCCGATGAACTCGAGGTACTCGTAATTCGTAGGCAGCCGTGCCGCTGGCGCACTTATGGCCTCTGCGATTCTAGGCATGTCGCGAACGGGTAGTTGACTGAGACGTGTAGACAACAGCAGTTCGGCGGCTACCAGGTACACTTCGAGAACTGGGGTTAGCGACGGTAGAAGAGCGCCAAACTGGACATATGCCATAGGCAGGTTGTCGACTCTGCAATCGGTTGCTGGGAGAATCCGAGGATACGGCCTGGCCGAGGCGGTAGCAGTAGAAGTAGGGCTCATCGTATTTTTGACAACCTCTACATTTGCCGTCTCGTGCAGAAAGCCAACAATTTTTGGCCACGGTCTCACGACAACGTAAGCGGCGCTTTCTGGGGCCTCCTCAAACCCTTTGTATGCTTTTCGGACAAGGCTCAATGGCGGCTTCGACTCCAAAAATTCTTGGTAGATATACGGCATCCCCCCTGGGTCCCGGACCAGGCATGCCAGGTGCGGAGAGACAAATGACTGCATGTTGGCAAAAATCTGCGGCTCAAAGACGCGTGGGGAGAGCTGCTCCTTGCGAAGATGCTCATCCACGCACACAACTCGGACAAGCCGGTGCTGGTCGCCAATGGGCCATCGGTGGCCATACGCAGTGCTCAGAAGGACGCCTGCATGGTCGCCGTCATCGCAATATTGGTCCTGGCCGGTCCCATATCTTTGACGCCTGGCTTGAGCGATATGAACAGTCCACGGCCGTTTCGAATGGGCCGTCCAGAACATCTGAAACGGCCGTATGTCCGGCAGGGCGCAGGGCAAGATTAGATCGGCCTCATATATCTCGGAGCCATGATGGTTTGTGACTCGAATGGCATGTCTGAACACGCATGTTTCGTTTCCGGGAGGCGAAGCTAAAGCCGCTTTCCAGTCTTGATACACCCCCGGCCAGGGTCGATATTGTTCGCGAACGGCAACCATGCCCGGCCTACCTTCGATATACCTCTTAAGCATGTCATCGGACGGCCGGGGCGGCAGTAAGTTGTCGCTAAGGAGACCAGCGCGATAAAGACTTCCATAGGCCTGGAAAGCAGCATCTGCGCATGCATTCGATTCGGCACGCCAGGAGTAGGCGCTGTCCACGCGGCGTAGATGCGCTGGAAGGGTGATGGGAAGCTGTGCAGAAGCCCGTAGCAAACCCGCATTCTGGTCCTCGTGTAGAATGTACACGGGGCGCCAGTCGACAAAAGCCGCGGATGACATGGTGGCGCAAAAGTGCAGTAGGTGCGCTTTGGCATCCTTGGCCCGCAGCCGGGCCCCGGTAGCTGGAACATACAACGGCGGCAGCCGGTCATCCATGTCCGATGTTGCCTCGATATCCCGCAAGCGTTCGGCCTCGCGCATGTCATCCTCGTACCGGCGCTTCATGTCCTCTTCAAGGCTTTCCCACTCCCGCGAGAGCCTTTTCGGCGCCAATACGTCCATCAAAAGATGGAACTCGGAGTTGGTCTCTCGTGCGCGGCCGCGGCGCTGAATAAACGCTTTGAGGTTCGTGAGTTCATTAATGCACACCACGAAGTTGCACGCCGGAATATCGATGCCCTCTTCGATGACGCTGGTGGCCACGAGAAGATTCAGCTTCCGGGTGCGGAAGCGCTGGAGAGGCTTGCGGCCATCCTTTGGACTCAGAAAAATGATCTCGTCGAAGCCGCCAGCATACAACTGTGACATGCCTACAACATGGCCCGCCTGAAAGCGGGGCCGTGTAAGAGGGTGCAGAGAGATGAGGCGGGCAAGCACAGCCGCCATTGGCCGCTCTTCCACAAAAACGATTCCCGTTGGGCGGTCGCCGTTATGGGCGAGGAGAATCGCGACAAGCTTTTGAACACGGCTCGAAAGACCAGCAGAGAATATAGCGTAGTTTTCTTCGCAGTCCGGCCATACTGGCCGAGTGGCTTCGACTTGTTGCAGAAGAGACATTAGGTACGGCTTCTTGTCTTCGAGTGATTTCCTTCTTGCTGCTTTCAGGCATCGTCGGATGACCTTGTGCACGTAATACTCAGCAGCCCACGGGCCGAGCTGTTCGCACATGCGATCGGCGCGCCGACAAAATGTCTTGAGAAATTTAGACGTCCACTCGACATCCTTCTCCGACAAGGAGCCGCCGTACTGCTGCGCCGCCTGGCTGATGCCTACCGACTGGGCGTTTCCAATACGCTCTATCCGCCGTAAGCGTGCCAGATTGCTATCGTATGCCGTGGAATCTTGTTGTTCGACGCCGCATAGGTGCTTCAGCGTTGACGGCCGTTTTGTGTGGGCAATGAGAACATCGCGGTGCCGAGTTGGCGTTACGCAGGTAGCATCCAGTGTGCTTTCTAGCTGCTCAAAGCTGTCGAGCTTCTTGCCCTGAACAGGGCTTGCTGTCAGACCAAGAATAGCAGGATGAGGGTGGCCCATGCCCTTCGAGTCGTGATAGAATTCTGTCATGATCCTCCGCCCAGGATTGTCTTTGACGCAGCCGTGTGCTAGATAGCATTCCAGTTAGCGGATGGAAGCCAGGGTAGGTAGCAGGTGTTCCAACCAGGTCGCTCAGCGTACCTTCGTCGAAGACAAGCAGCGAAATCGAATCCATGTTGACAAAGCCGTGTATCAGCGCATCCTATAAATTGTGTTGTTAGGGTAGACAATTTAAGAGGTAGGCGCCTGCAATGGGCACCTGCAATGCAGGCAATGCTAGATCTCACCAGTAGCACCTGGGGTGTAGCAACCACGACGCGGACATTGAGCAGTGCAGCATCCCTGGAGGCGCGGTTAGCTTTTCGGGGAGCAATTTACTCAGCACAAGCCATGGGAGTATGTACCATATATCCTGGGTCTTCCAGGCGTCCACGCGGCTCTCACCAGTCACGATCTTGCCCTGCACCCCCGGGATCTGAGACGATATGGCTTCGAATTGCTGGAAGCAGAGGAACACAGTTGGGGCTAGGAACCAGACGATCTGTGAACAGCAGTAAGTAACAACCCGTAGAGCGCAGTTGGGTACAGAGTACTGCATAACAAAAATGCATCTTACTTTCGGAGGCGGCGAACGCTCGAGCTCAGCCCGTATTCGCAAGATGGCACTACTTCTGTAAGCAGCAGAAACGACGCAGGGGACGAGGAAAGGCTTTCTCACATTCTCGTCTTCCCTGTTCCGGTGTCCATCTAAACAACAAATCAGCTGGCATTGCAAGAGAAACATGAGTTTGGGGGATGGGCTCCGCCGTACTGCAACAATGATATTGCGCTTCAAGCTCTCCTCGAACATCTCGAGCTGGTACGCCCGAGAAGCCGACAGCAGTATGTCTTCAGGCTCATCTGCTGCCGGAAGAGCAGGCGCAGGTCCGCCACTGTGCCCAGTTCCGCTTCCGAAGCCTCCGGCCACGGCCTCGACAGGAAGCGGTGCCATATCGTCCCGGGTCTCGTCGCCAGATGCAGCCGACTCCGACTCCGAGTCGCTGTAAGACGCATGACCAGACATGCCGGGGATCGGGTGCAAGGGTATGTTCTCTCTCTGTTTCCTATGTGCGCTTTGAGCCCGGATGGCGTGCCTCACGTTGCGGGCCCCGAGGCGGGTGAGCTGGTGGACGTGAACAGAGGCTAGGGCCGGCCAAGTGACAGACGACAGTTTCAGTCAGGCACGGCAGAAAACAACACACATCCAAAAACAAACCCGTGAATGAATTCGCATCATCACATCGGCCGAGCGGGAGAGGCGACATTCATTCCGCCCGTGTTGCGGTGGAAAGGTTTTGGCAGCTCAGGCTCCGAGAGACGCCGCGCAGCCAGAGTATGAAGTGCGCCGAGAAGGCTGTGGATGTGGGGTCTCTCTCGGGTTGCAAGGCTGGCGTCCGTTGTGCGAGGGGGAGGGAGGGCGGCAGGCAGCACACCCACAACATCCGAGGTCGCTCATTCGGGCAGAATGCAAGAGCACATAAAATATATGGAAAAGTGTTCCGCCACGGCCGAGGAAGCAGCTTCATTGTCGGTTTAGACGCAGCTACAAGGGTGTGTGTTGATTGGGTTTATTATTGCTGCACTCTTTATTTATTTGGTATGTCGTCGCCTATTTATTGTCCTACTGCCGTCTTTTTTGTTCTTTTCCCGAGCTTCCTTGTACCATACAAAATCCCATGTCTATCAAAGCCCCGACGGGCAACCCGTCTCGAGGAATTGACGATATTTTTTTATTTTGTTTTTTGTTTTCTAAAAAAGCGGTGCCCATACCCTGCGTGGCAAAGTAGCTATGAAACGACTCGGCGTAGAGACGACCTCCGGAGCTGGGGACGGGCGCGCTCGCACACAGCACATACGCTTCGTTCTCCGAGACGAACAAGCAGCACTATGAGACGGGGCTATTGGTTGCTGAAATCCGAGACTGGATGAGGAGAATACGGAATTCGTTTGTGGAGCAAGCACTGGGCGAAGTGCGCCAGCGGAGAGACACTTGTCTGGGGCCCGGTGGACGGAGCAGGGTCGAGATGTGTATTTCATGCTGCTAGAGTGAAAGATGTTCGAACACCAAAGCAAGATGCATTTCTTGCCCTCGTGCCGTTCGCATTCTCAAGCGGTGAATAGGATACGGTGCGCAGGGGTTCGCAGTTGGGAGAAATCCGCAGATAAATTAGGGCAGACTAAATTGGTCACTGTTCACCGTGGGCAAGACTCCAGAGACGAGACAGCCAATACACGTGACGGGAGCACGAAAGCGAGTTAGAAAACGGCCTCTGTGGCAACGACGACACATCTGCCGACCTCAAGTCTTTTCTATCGCCAAAACCGCGGCATCAAGAACAGCACTCTGCGCGACAAACTAGCCCATCCGTCTCATGCAGCAGCTGTACGCCGCGGGCTTTAACGCCTGGAGCCAGCTCCGATTTGAGAAGCCCGGCATTGAAGCCGGCATCCAGGCCGGCGCCGCAGGCGGCGAACCCGACGATGTCACGACGTTTGCGTGTGTGCTTGAGGACGCGGAGATTTTGGATGTGCGGCCGTTTCTTACGTCCACGGCAGGTACGATAGTGGCCCCATTGAGGCAGTTCGCGTGGTTTCAGATCGAGTTCCGCATTGCTAAGATCCTTGCTGTAGTGACGACATCCCGCGGCGTCTTAACGGCCGGAGCCGTGCCGGCGGGTGCGGGCGATGCAGAGGGCCACTACTACTCCGAGGCTCTGAACGGCCGCGTCGTAGGTGGCGCAGCCCCGTCATGTCTCTTCTTCTTTGGCATCGACTGCCCTGACTGACTGGCACCTCCAGCCCACGACAAGAATGGCACCATTCACCAATACGCGTCTTCTGACCACTTCTTGAGGCGCCATAAAGATGTTGTGCCCTGCACTCATTTCACCGGCTTCTCGGAGATCGTGCAGACTGTCGCGTACGACACCGGCTTTGCCGCCCTCACGGCAGACGGCCAGGTCTGGACGTGGGGGGATAGCCGGTTCCCCGAGTGTCTCGGACGAGACGTGACAGATGAGAGGTGGGCGGCTCCCTACAGTGGTGGAGGACTCGCAGGACCCTACGAGATACTGACTTTCTTCTCCAGCCCGGCACATCGGCCCGGCCGCGTCACCTGTCTGGACGATCTGCCGACGGGCCCCGTTATCAAGATCGCGGCCGGCGGCTACGTGCTCGCAGCGCTGACGCGAGGGCGCGACCTCTATTGCTGGGGCGGCTACCCGGGTCGCAGGCCCGTGCTGGCGGGTCTCACAAGCGAGCCGGCGCCCGTGGTCGTGACACTGGGCGGGGATGATGCTGACAGTGCATTGGACATTGATCTCGTCGACGTCGGCGTGGGCGAGGCGCACATGATCGTGCTCGCGGCCGACGGCTCGGTCTGCGTCGTCGGTAGCAATATCAATGGGCAGCTTGGTATTGGCCCTGGGGCGACAAACGACGGCCAGCCGCCCGCCTGGGTGTCAACCTGGGTCAACGTAGAAAGTCTCCCGGTCCGCGAGGGTCGGAGAGTAACTGGTGTGTATGCAGGGCCGAGGAGTTCCTTCGCAGTGCTCGGCGGATAGAAGACATTAAAAAAACACATCTCATCATCTAATGCTTATTTTCTTTTTATTTGCCGTCCATTACTAGTACATAGACCTCCTTTCCTGTTCTCTCTTTCCTTTCTCCCCCAATTCCAAGGAGTGCTTCAAAACGGTGGAGCCAACGTGTCTAGACGCAGAGAAACCGAAACCAAAACCGAACGACAAGAATGCAGCCTTTCCCCTCGTGTTTGCAATTCTGTCCGTTATAGGTTGGTCAGGTAGTCCTCGATCTCCTGTGGCGTCAGTTTGCGGAACCGCGGTCCCCTCGCGCCCTCGACACCCTCAACGCCCAGGAGGTGATCTGCCGGTGGGCCAACGATGCCTGCGGAGGGTGTTAGCAACTATTAGATAACACGCACACACACACACTCCTTCTCTCAACCTCTGCTACCACGTACCTATCTCGATCGTCTCGCCGTTCATCTCGCCCTCGATCGTCTCCTTCAGCGTCAGCAGCGCAATGTGCACGGCGTCCTCGAGCTCCAGCCCTTCCGTGTACCGCTTCTCCAGGAACGTCTTGGCTGACGCGGCGCTCTTGCCAATGGCTGTCGCCTTCCAGGGGAAGTAGCTGCCCGACGGGTCCACCTGGTACAGCATGGGCCCGCCCTTCAGGATGCCGCCCGTCTTGCCCGTGGGCTTCTTCTGCTCGCCCGAGGCCAGGCCGTCGGCCTCCTCCTCCTCACCCGCAGCGGCGGCCTTGGCAGCCGCGGCGGCAGCCTCGCGCTCGAGCTCCTCCTCGGGCAGGATGCCTTCGTCCCAGCCGGCAATCAGCAGGCTGACGCCGTAGGGGCGGACGCCACCGGACTGGGTGGCCTCCTGCATGACGCGGGCGACGTCCTGGACCAATATCCGGGTCGGGGGGTACTCGTTGTAGATGCGCTTGTAGCCGGAGTGGGATACTTTGCGGGCGCGGTCGACGAGCACGCGGTAGTCCGGGCCCATGCCGGCGTAGACCATGCCGATGTCGGGGGTGATGAGGGAGATCTTGGAGAGGGACGACGGGTCGGCGAGCGGGGAGGAGGACTTCTTCTCGGTGGCCAGGACGATGCCGTTTGTGGCTGGGATAAGTCAGATTGGGCGAAACTGGACAAAGATCACGATGCACCTCAGGAGCACGGAGAGGGGAGGGCTCACCCTTAATGCCCAGAGCCGTGACGCCCTGGTTGACAGCGTTCAGAGCATATTCTACAAGATCCAACTGTCAGCTTCCTCGCTCTCCACGTTTGGCAAGCTGCCCCGATCGCTGGCAGCTCGCCGTTTGACGATTCCTGCAAGAAACGGGGAACGAACCAATCTGCACCAGCTTTCCACTGTCGGCGAAAGCGATCGTGTTAGCATCTCTCGTACACACCACACCGAGACACCCCTATCAAACCCGCCGACCGCAAACGTACCTGGGAGAGAATGTTGTCAGCGAGAAAGAATACCGGTCGGCCATGGTCGCGGTCTTGTTTCTGAAGTTTGTTGAGGCGGAGGTTGAACGAAGAGGAGGCTGAAGGGATGGATGTGCTGTTGGGTCGGCTATCGTATCAGAAAAGGAAAGAAATGGCGTTGATGCAGCGAGAAGCTTTGGATCGCGGACACAAGCTTCTGTAGGCAGATGCTGCTATACGTTGGGACCGGACGTTCAGTGAGCGTTTCGAAGCTTCGCCGCTTGCTGTTGCCGTCTGCTCGCACCAGAACCGTCACCAGGCACACCGCACAGTTGCGCGTCGAGCTCATCTGATTGGCTGCAGCTTGCTATGCTGTAAAGCGGGACTTGGCTATTCATTTACCCGAATAGCGCCTATGCCGGATTATGTAATCCGGCATGTGCTGGCACAGACACGTCGGTGACTTTTTTCCTGCCAGCGAAAGAGAGCAATGAAATTATCGAACCTCGTGGAAAGTCGGCCGGACTCCTCTGCACACGACCCCGTGTCCTGCTGCGTGTCGCCCTTGCCTGACTACCGTCTGTCTCCTCCTCAGCCTCACGCGCACCATCCGGTCACTTCTTGCCTAATTGTTCTGTTGGGTGTGCCATCGCTTCTTTCTCCTCCTCCCCTAGAAAATGTGATTTTTCCACGCTTTTCGCAAGGCGAGCCGAGTGGCCACAAAACTACAACAGCCCACCTTCCTCGTCTCTCTTTGTTTATATATTTTCCTGCTTCCTCTCGGAGACTTTCCCGTGACGATGAGAACGCACAACACAGTCTCATAGGAGCTTTACAGGAAGCCTGGGAACCAGCTGCACGCCTGCAGCTTCTTTGTCTATCTTGTCAAACTTCCCTAGACCATGGATCTCCGCTCTCGGACAGGCGCCGGGGCGGATGGGCCCGGCTGGCACTGGGCCGCTGGCAGCGCTCCTGGCAGCGCCAGTGGCGAAGGCCCGCCCCAAAAGGATGAAGACTGGGCGACCACGACGGGCTACTCTTCGTTGCCGACGCGGCCGGCCGCGGAAGACGCCAAAGATGTCCCGCACGATGGTCTGCAGAGCGCCTCCTCCCCTGGCGGCTCTTCCGGAGCATCCGGACGCTCATGGACCACCGAGGAGACCCGAACAAGGACTCCCGTGGACGAGCAGGATTACTTCCATCACGACCACGACCACGAAGATCGCCACGAACACCGCCCCAGCAAGGACGACGAAGAGCAGGCCAAGTTTAGGCGGCGCTACAAGCCCCGCACGTGCCGTATCTGCTTCGAGACTGTGCTGCCGACGTTTGAGGATGCGAGTGGAGGAGACGATGCCGAAGATGACGGCGCGATGGAGGACGACGGCGGGGTGGCCGAAACTGAGCCAACCGGACT
Source organism: Sporothrix brunneoviolacea (assembly GCA_021396205.1). Lineage (NCBI taxonomy): Eukaryota > Fungi > Ascomycota > Sordariomycetes > Ophiostomatales > Ophiostomataceae > Sporothrix > Sporothrix brunneoviolacea. The sequence goes on from WNYD01000042.1 coordinate 81,631, forward strand.
GGGCGCTGCCGTCGGTGCCGTGGGAGAGGCCGCCGCGGACCTTCGCGGCCGCGTGGCCGGCGCCATGGCCTCCGCGCTTCCCGAGTTCCTGCGGTCGCAGATGCCACGTGTCCACTACATCTCCGAGAACCTAGACGACGGCCGGCTGATCAGCCCGTGCCGCTGCAAGGGGTCGCAGAAATACGTCCACGAGGGCTGCCTCCAGGCATGGCGTCACGCGCAGCCGATGGCCGAGCGCAACTTTTGGACGTGCCCGACGTGCGGGTTCGAGTACCGCGTGCAGCGGTTGCGGTGGGGCCGGCTGATCTCGAACAAGGCCACGCGGGCCCTGCTGACGCTGCTGGTCTTTGTGCTGACTCTTTTCGTCCTGGGTTTTGTGGCCGATCCGCTCATGGACCTGTGGCTGGACCCGGGCGGCATGATTATGGATACGTTCATGGAGCTGAGCGACCTGGACACGGACGACGGTATCCTGGGTGGCCTGCAAGACGCCCTGGGCAACAACCACCACGGCGGTGTCGCATTGGACGCCGTGACCTCGGGCTGGTGGCAGCATTTCACAAAGGGCTTCCTCTCGCTCGGCATCGTCGGCGTCGTCAAGACGTTCTTGGCTGTGTCACCCTTTACGTGGTGGAATCTGCGCAGTGCGGGCATAGGGCGTGCCCGGCGTCGTGCGGGGGGCCGAGCACGGGTCGAAGGCATGGGCTGGGTGTTTATTCTAGTGGGAGCATTTACGTTTTTGGGGGTGAGTATTGAACCCCCTCTTCGGTTTTTCTTCTCTTGTGAGGTACAATGCTGACACTCTCTCTGTTTTTCCAGGCTGCATGGAAGGGCATCAGTTTTGTAAGCGGCCGCATACTTGAACGTGCAAGTGAACATATTGTCGACATTGGCGGAGATGACGATGACTATGACGAAGATGAAGATGACGACAACGATGCCTATGACCAAGGCAACCATCATGAGGATGGCACTCGTCCAGATAGCCATAATGGATGAAAGACACCATCCGCTTTGTACGACTAGCAACAGAATTTTGATGGTTTTGGCTTGCAAATCCAGCTTCCCTCCCCTCTCCCTGTTTTCCCCCTTCCCCCTGCAACGCCACCTGCACACTCTTAAGTTGTCTTGGCTTTTTTGCCTCCGTGTCGAGCCAACTAGTCTGTGTGCAGAGATCAATATGTCCTGGAATCTGTTCCTCCGCCGGGGTGTCCAGGCGTTTTGTCTGGTCTTCCCCATATGGTGGGGGCTTCGGGACGCCGTCAACCTCGCCATCGGCAGCCGGCGGAGGCTCCGCGTCTTGCGGAACCTTCCCGCCCGGCGACGCCTATCTGCTTTGCTCTTTGCCTGTACAAGGGCTGCACACGCTGGACACCCGCGGATCGACAGATCTGCACCGTTCCTTCGGAAGCCCTCTCACAAAGATGCAAGCACCGGCATAGTTGATACATTCATGATTATTTAAGCTCCTGTAGAGACCCAGTTATGGATTGCCATATCGTAACCACCACATGCTGTGCGATCAAGCCAGCAGCTGCCCTCCTTCGCAGCACACAAACTTCCCGAGGTGGCACGGCATATGGTCTCCAGAAGTCCCTGCATGCGTTTTGGGTGTCACTGGGACGCCAGTGGCCCTGTGACGGCAAGTCGCATTTCAGCAGGATACGAGCCCTGAGCCAGAATGGGATTGCGACATTGTGCATGGAGGCGCACATACTCCGTAGAAAGCTCGTAATCGCTGCGTCGGGCTTTTCAGAGGATTTGCAGAGGATTTCCAGGCCTCAGCTTGGTCTCGCTGTGGCGCCCCTTTTTCTCGCGCCCGCGAGTAATAAGAGCCAGATCGACAACTGCTACGGCGGCTTATTGCATAGTGCTGCGCACCTGCCGTCTGCCACTTTTCCTCTGCCTATCGCTTCATTCTCTTTTAAGAAACCCCCACTCCGCCTGTCGTTAGCGGCACGTGAATTGGGTCTCTCGCTCGCAATCCAGACGCGCGACGCCAGGGGTAACAGTAATAGTGGACAGAGTCCATTCTTTTCATTAATTTTCGAGAATATTACCAGACGTTAATCATCACTTGTCCTTTTCCCGCCTCTCCTGCTCCCTCGCTCTCCTCGCAACACGAACTGCACGAACTGCACGATCGCAAAATAGGAGAGAGAGGGGTGTCTCTTTGTCCGCGTTTCTTCTCGCCTTCTTCTTATTTCTCCTTCGACTCGAACTTCCCGGAACTGGTCGAAGCGTTCGTCTCGTCTTTTTTTTGCGATTTTAAACCGGAAAAAGGGCGACCAGTCTCCTTTTACGTCTCTTCCTCTTTGCCACGCCGTTTTCTTTCGTTTCTTCGGTTCTCCAATCTTTTTAGACTCTCGTTTATCCACCGACCCCCAAAAAATAGATAACGGACCGTTCTTTTCCCTTCCCGCGACGAGCAAAAGCATGGACTTGCGCCACTGCCACGATCTCTAATTCTTATGACGCCTCGTTTTGACCTTGCCACGCGATATGAGCTTTTGACGAACATCTCCTCGATCTCGATCTGACCCTCGCTCTCCCCTTTTCGTCGCCTCGCATCTCTGCATTGACGAAGTGGCTGCCTCCTTGTTTCAATCTTCGACGTCCATCCTCCCCAGCGAGCTCATTGTCTTACCGCTCGAGCGGTCGATCTACGGCTCACGGAAAAAGACCACGCTGGACCTCCTTCTATCCCACGGTCCCAGCAAACCCCAACTTTAAACCGCGAGTCACGCCCACGAAAACCTCAGGTCACGGACTCGACATTCCCCACCCCCTGACGGGCCTCGAGCGGAATCCATACTTGGAATCGACGAACGCGTCGAAGCCCCCCGGCTCTTCTCCTTCTCCTATCCTCGACGCAGCGTCTGCTTCGTCTGCATCACACAATGCATTTCGCCTACCCCCCGCGCAAAAACTCCAATGCGTCCGCATTCAAGCCGCGGCCGTCCCGGCTGCCGCTGATACGCCGCGGCCGCAAGCGGGTGATTGTCCTGATTGGGCTGGTGTTTCTGGGCCTCGTCTACTTCCTGACGCGGCCCCGCGGCCGTCACAGCGGCGCCAACCCATGGATGGCCGCGCACCTCAAGGCTGCCAAGGAAGAGGGCACTGGCAGTACGCTCCCAGGCGTAGGCAATGCGCCGGCCGCGGACAACCACCATGCCGCCGACTTTTCGGGGGCCATCGAGAACTTTGCATCCTTTGGCAAGGCGCCGCTCGTCGTGCTCGTCACCGTTTTTGACGAGACCAACTTCCACCGCGCGTACCTAGACACGGTGCGCGAGAACCGCCGGATATACGCCAAGAAGCACGGCTACGGCACCTTCTCGCCCAAGGTCGGCTACTACGACCTAAACGGATCGCCGCTGTCGTGGACTAAAGTCGTGGCGATGCGGCACGCGCTGACCCTGTTCCCCGAAAGCACGTACTTCTGGTTCCTGGACCAGAATGCGTTCGTCATGAACATGGACACGACCGTGGAGGGCGACATCATGGCGCCGGCCAAGATCGACGCCGCCATGCTCAAAGACTTCCCTGTCGTGCCGCCCGACAGCATCATCAAAACGTTTGGCCACCTGCGGGGCCAGGACGTCGACCTATTGCTCACCCAGGACTACGACGGCTTGGCGACGTCAAGCTTTGTCGTCCGCAATGGCGAGTGGGCGCGCTTCTTCTTCGAGACCTGGTTCGACCCGCTGTACCGGTCCTACAACTTCCAGAAAGCCGAGACGCATGCTTTGGTAGGTCCTACCTTGCAAAAAAGGATTTAAAAAATAATGGCCACGCATGAATACACTAACACACCCCCCCAGGAACACATTGTCCAGTGGCACCCGACGATCCTGTCCAAGATGGCGCTAGTGCCGCAGCGGACAGTCAATGCGTACAGCACGAACGACCACGGCGCCAAGTACGAGACGGGCGACCTGTCGGTGCGCGTCATCGGCTGCATCCGAACGAGCTCGGCCATCTGCGAGAACGAGGCTGCTCCGTTTATCCAGTTCTGGCGGGGCGGCAAGGAGTCGACATGAGGCGGGCAGGAATAACAGATTCAACCTCTTGTCTTCCCACTACTCCTGCCTATCTAGTATTCTGGGTGTCTCAATAAACCCCTGTGCCAGTGTCTCATCACAATCCTAGGCGCCTCTTTTGCAAGATCCTCCGCCTTTCTACCTTCTTTTGCTATCCCAAATATGCAGCGTTGCTGTGCCGCGGCTTTGGATTTTCCTCCTCTCTTTCGTGTCTGTGGGACTGGCCGTTCATACGTTTCATGAGTGGCAGAGGAAAAGAAGCATCACGGAACAATGATCGGAGTGAGGGACGGCTTTTTTTTTTTTTTAGCTGTATGAGTGGACTGCATGAATTTTATATTTTATATCCATTTCTGGCTTCTTTATTTTCTTTTTCTTTTTCCTCTTTTATTTTTGGATGGCGTTCTGCTACATGGAAGGGTTCTCTGATGCTATGAGTTGTGGTAAAAATTTTACTCTTTCTTTTCACACTTCTCTTCATTTTTTGTTGTAACCCTTATTTTTATGTCCTTTATCCCTTTTATTTTCCCTCCCCCTTTGGCTTCTTTCACCCGTACGAGAGGCATGTTCCTCCTAAATAGACAATCTACATACCATATAATCAAGACAAATAATGACCTCACTCTGAAACAAAATAGGTGCACGTTAGGGAGAAGCAAGGTGGTTTGGAATGCCTGTCTGGCGTTCTAAACGTCTCGCGAAGTCCTCCATGTCGCTGGAGCGAGATGGATTGACGTTTTTAAAAAGAACTATAAAATTTGTATAAAATCAAGCAAGGTAATCAACGTTGTAAATGGAAGGTTAACGTAATTGGCTTTGTTGGCTAAAGCGGCACAGTTGGCCAGGCCAAGCTAGGCTGAGGGAAAATGCAGCAAGTTCGTTAAACGGGCCTAGAATAATACAACTGGTGGGTTCTTACATTGTATCTTGTTACTCTTAACAAAGCAAGCTCACGCTGGGAAGAAGCAAGGTGGTTACAGAAGCTCTGCACGGAGTACTTGGATTCGTATTCGACTCCTCCTAATGTTTTCGCAAAAACAAGCGTGCGATGCAGGACAATGTTTGGATATAGGAAGAAAAAGAAAAGGAAACGCCTGAGCTTTGGAAATGTACAATATGACAAAACAGTAAGACCGCCACCCTTAATCACCCAAAATGCAATCTGAAATAATTCAAAGTTGCCCTTCTCCAACTCACATCTCCTTTCTTCTTCGCTATGCTTTGTACAGCAGGTCCAGGAATCCCGTCGCCAGGTCCACGACCACGCTCTTGTTCGGCAGGCTGCCGGCCACGCCGTACAGCGCAGCCGCGTCGCCGCTGTCGTCGGGCACCGACTTGCCACCCCCCTCCACGGCCCGCACGCGCGCCTTCTCGCGCTCGGCCTCAACGCACGCCTCCAGGTCTGCCACCAGCGTGTCCCACGCCTTGACGACCGGCATAGTAAACGCCACGTGGATGGCCGGCGGGTTCTGCAGCGCATTGAGGTGCCACCCGCGCGCGGTCATGGCGTCGGCCAGAGAGTAAATGTTGATGGGCGTGAAGGGGGTCGTTGCTGCCGGCCCGTGCGAAGGAGCAGACTTGCGCGCCTTGAAAGCGACAACCGATACGAGTGGCCGGCCCATGACCTCGAGCTCAGGCGCCAGCACGGGCGACGTAGTGATGTGTTCGGCAAACTTGTGGGCGCCGCCGACGATCCGCCCACAGGCGTCCAGGTAGCCAGCCTCACCCACGGACATCATACTAGCCCAGCAGCCGGCAATGAGGGCGCCAGGCCGCGAGCCTGCCGCACCGGGCGACGCGTACACACCGCCGGCCCACTCGGCCGAGACAAAGTACTGGTATGCGCGGAGCGCATTTGTGCGGTACAGAACCACGCTGTTTCCCTTGGGCGCAAAGCCGTACTTGTGGGTGTCGACGGAGATGCTGGTGACGCCGCGCACGCGGAAGTCAAACGGGGTCGTCTCGAAGCCGGCCTTCTCCAGGAAGGGAACCATAAAGGAGCCCAGGCAGCAGTCAACGTGCAGCGGCAGACGCTTGCGCTGGGCCAGGCGGCCGAGGCCGGCAATGTCGTCGATGATGCCGTGCGGGAAGTTGGGCGCGCTGCCCACGAGTAGAACGGTGTTGGGGTTAATGAGACGAGCCACGCGGCGCACATCGACCTGGTACGAGGGCGCTGGGCAGGCGACCAGATGGAGCTTGATCTTGTAGTACTGGCTCGCCTTGTGGAACGCGGTGTGGGCTGTCTCGGGAATGATCCTGGCGAGGAAAAGAGTTAGAAACATGCTGTAGCCACTATGGGCCAGGCGAGGTGGACTGGGACTCACATTTCGGGCTCCGTGACGCCGCGCTCGGCGTACGCCTTCTGCCGCGCGCCCAAGCAAGCCATCAATATGCTCTCGGTGCCGCCGCTCGTGGTGACACCAGCACCACCGGCGGGCGCATTGAAAAGGCCGAGCACCATGGCCACGACCTCGGCCTCCATCTTGCGCACGCCGGGAAAAACGTCAGGGTGGATCGGGTTGGCCACGGTGAACTTGCCATAGGCCTCGGTCTGCAAGCGCATCAGGTCCTCTTCGCCGTGGTAGACGGCACCGCTGACCCGGCCGTCCTCCCAGCGGGTATGGTCGAGCTCCGCTATTACGTCCAGTTGGCGGCGCACCTCGTCGTCAGACCAGCCCTGCGCGGGCAGCGCGGTGTTGCGTGCGATACCGACGGGGACGAGCTTGCCCTCCATCTTGCTGAGGGCCTCGTCGACCTGCTGGCGGACCTGGGTGCGCACACCGGGAAGGCGCAAGAACCAGCCAAAAGTAATGCGGCGCACGTCATGGTAGATCTCGGCGACGGATCCGACGATGCCGCGGCCTCGGAGCTTCCAGACGGTTCGGCGGGCGAGGCGGAGAACGAAGAAGAAGAAGACGAGGTTGCGGAGCCTGGATGGTAAAGCTAGTTAATACGACGAATATGTCAAAAGCCAATGCAGCGCACAGTCGCAGAAAACGCACAAGTCTAGGTTGAGGAGCAGCAGCGGGCTCGCCGGCCGGCGGCGGACGCTGCTGATGTTCTCCCGCAAGCTAATCAGCATGCTGGACGACCCCGGCATGGCGACGGAATCGTTGGCGGATGACCCGCGCGGCGAGGACCAATGAGGGTGGGCGGATTTCTTGAGAGGAAGGCAGAGAAGGATGTTAGGATGTTAGGTAAAAATAGATGTAGAGCTTTGGACGAACGGGAGACGAAGCGGAAGAAACGAAGCTTGAAAACCGTGGGATCGATTGGGGGTGAGTAAGGAAAGGGAGAAAGGGAGAAAGAGAAAAGGAGAGAAAGAGGGAATGAAGGAAAGAACGAAGAACGGCGAGGAATGAAAGGCTGAGAAACGGAAAGCGCGGAGAAAAGACATGAGAAAGCAGGTGCAAGCGGAAGTTATGATGGCAGCGCGGCGGTTTTCGCAACGGACGTTGCAGCGGAGCTGTTAGCGCGGACTGGCTAGCTCTCTAAGTTTCTTTGACGAAAGCGAAACCGCGACTGGAATCACCGCAGACGGGGAAAGAGGGCGGGGGAAACCTTAGCCAGATCGGAGAAGCTGCCAATCCTGGACCACCGAAAGTGGCAAGTGGGAAGTTCATTGGTCACCTGCTGCACGATTGCGTTTTAGGGGTCGCACCTGCCATGCATATGCGTGAAGATGCGCGGCTGTTGCCTCTTCTTGAGGTCATCACCCGTTTCTCGCGCGCTCTCTCTCGCTCTCTTAGCCATGTTTACAGACTACTCGTGCGCCGATCGTTTTCGCCCCCCAATATACAGCATAATACGGAGTAAACCATATCCAACGATACGTACTTACACTTACGAGTGGAACAGCGCCACCCCAGCAAATGAGCGCAGAAGAAATGTCCGCGGCACTTGATTAGAATCACATGTCAGACCCCTTGCGCGAGCCAAGGAGACGGGTACTATTTCCTTCTTACATGTTATTCTTTCTATCAGGCGATCTAGAAGTAATGGGAAGTAATGGTGTAAAAAAAATGAATCAGAAAGGTCTTGGATTCTGTGTATTCCAACTACGGTTTGTTTCCCTTCCTCTACCAACCTTTTTTTTATTTAAAAAAAAACCCTCCCCCGAAAACCACTACGATAAAAAAGACATAAATACCACACCCGCCGCCCCAGACTGAACGAATACCCCCAGGTTTTTGTCGATATGTCAATATATACATTGTACCATCATACACATCCCGCTGCTTGCGAGACTGGCTGTCCCCAAGAAAATGAGCGAGAACCGAAAGCCATAAAAACCGTGCCGATAATATGAGGGGAAAAAAAAGGGGGGAAACAGCAACGACAAAGGAGGAAGTATGAAACGTGTTTTGTTATACGAAAAGGGCGAGATGACGAGAAGCTTAGCTGCAGATGGTAGGTATGATGACAAGAAGGTGAGAGATGTGAAGATGTAAAGATATAGATATGATGGGGAAAAAACGAACGCAGTCGCACTGTCATATCATGATGTTGTTGTATGCCAAGTAATCCCATGAAAAGGGAACCGATAACAGGAGAAGAGTTGGAAGCACAAGGACATTCCTATTTTTGGGGTTATTTGCCTGTTGTTTTCGTTGTCCCGATCGTCTCGTCTGCCCAAATTGTCCTGTTTGTCCGTTTTGAAGTCTATTTTTTTGGTGCCCGCTGTTGGCAACCCAGTTCCTGATCCGGCCATATAGTCACAGCTCGTTGTCGTCGGGGCGGCGCGACCCGGTCGATGATGCCTGATGGTGCATCAGCGTCTCGGCGTCGCCCACCTGGCGGCGCTCCGACACCTCGCGCCGCTCCCTGTCCTTGAGCCGGGTCTGGGCCTGGATGCGCAGGGGCGTTGTATGTTCTGTAACGGATGGTTTCCGTGCCTGTGTCAATCCTTGTGTCAATCCTCGGGACTGGGGGTCCCTCATGACAGCTAATTGCTATTGAAGAGGCTCTGATGAACTCGACAGCCGGTTGAGGTGGAGGTACACATCCGTGCCGTAGCTGTGGGAAGAAAAGAAAGAAAAATGTTAGCAGCACATCATCATGAGACGACACAGAAAGACAGGGCGTCGAAAAACTCACCCCTCCATGCTGATCAGCTTTAGGTCACCTCCAAAGTACCGAGCGTACAGCCGCGAGATGGGTAGGCCGTAGCCAAACCCAGCCATTGGTGCCTTGAAGTCGCTCTTGTCGAAATCCGGGTCGAGGTTGGGCGTGCGGTCGACCGTCGTGTACATGTACGTCCAGACCAGGGGAATGGCGCTGCGTGGGATGCCGCCGCCCTCGTCGGAAATCTTGATCGTGATGTCCTCGCGGCCTTCGGCGACAATCACCTTTGTCACGGGGAACTCTTGCTTGTCCTGGCCGTGCGTTTCCACAACGGCGCGCAGCGAGTTCTTCAGCGTCTCAAACAGCATGTGAGACAGGTGGCCCGGCACATACATAAAGTTGAGATTGGGGTTGCACACGAGCTGGATCTTGGGGGACTCGAACAGGCCGTAGTGGTCCTCGCACACGAACCGCGCATTCTCGATGGCTTCTTGCGCCAGGTCGTGCACATTGGTCTTGGTGCAGATAATGCCCACGTACGTCGGGTCGCGGTGGTGGCTCTGGTCCGTCAGGGCAATGTGCTGGCCGATCAGCATCCGAATACCGATGCGCGACATGTAGAAGCGGTCCAGGAACGCCTGGATGTTGTGGTCGATCTGCATGCGCTGGCGCCGCCGCTTGTACTCCAGGATGCCTTGGGCCATGGTGGTGACAACGCCGTCGTGGCGCCGCTTGATCTTGTGCAGGGTCTGGGCGAAGCGCTGGTTGTAGAGCTGCAGGTCTGACGGCCACTCGCCGGTGTCGTCCACCCAGGCAAAGTAGCGCCGCGCCGCCGCGTGCTTTTTTAACAAGCCGGCACCGTTGCTATGGCCGCTGCCGTTGAGATCGCCGTTTATTAAGGGTGACTGGGAGCTGTAATTGGTCTCCTCGAGGCTGGGATTCGGCGTGGATTCGGACAGGACCAGGTGTGACAGGCCGCCGCGGCCGCCTGCCCGGGTCGGCCGCAACAACCGGTCGCGTGTATCTCTGTTCAGGTCTGGTCTTGGCAAGGTTGTGATCTCCTAGATGAAGGGTTCCTGCGTGTGAGTCATACTGGTGATTGGGAGCGCGCTACGGCAAAGGAGGGCGAATTGACGAATTGGGACACACCTCAAACGACTGCGCATACCAATCCTGCACTTTTCTCACGGACGGCATGTCGCTGAGGCCATCGGGTAGGTTCTCGAGCTCCTGGACGCGGTGAGCTAGCCGAATGGGGAGCTCCTCGGCCAGGAATTGGGAGGCACGGAAGAGCGTTCCTGCGGGGGTGCTGTTAGCACGACGTGTACGAGGCGGAGGAAAATGACACAACGGTGCGAGTAGACGCACCCACGGACGGCTTCTCGCCGAACTGGACCATCTGCCGCAAGCTCACCCCGGTGGCGGGAAAGTTTGCGTAGTGCTTGATGGTATCCATCAGGCGGTCCGTCTTCCTCCACGACATCTTGGCGGCGTGTGGCGCGAGTTGCCAACCAGCTCTTCAGTCTTCAGAGATGCCCGGTGCTGTTCGTTCTTCGGTTGGTGTGCTGTGCCACTGGAAGCAGCGTGGGCGGCACAGTCGTCGAAAAGGGTGCCCCGGTTACCGATGCGTCTTGGGGCCCATAGGAGAACTGAGGAGGAGGCGGTCGGCGCGGGCGGGCGGATAAGCAAGACCGAGACAGTCGGACGCGGCGGCCAAGGGGCGGGCAGAGGCGGCGTCGGTCACGGAGGAGCGAGCGGTGAAGAGAGAGGAACGGGGCGAGAGGCAGGACGAGAACAGGTAACAAGAAGGAACGAGAAAAGAGCCGGGCCAGGCAAAGAACGATATGTGCAGGGAAAATATGGGGAAAGTCGATTTTCAATGCAGATAGCGAGAAAGGCGAGGACCGGAGAAGCGCACTAGCAACACACGAGAGCACACGAGCACGCCGCAGCAATGGGGGAACGGAACAGAGAGCACGGAGCAGCTAGCACCAGAAGGACCAGCAGGGGGAAGGGGGCAGAGAAGAAACAGGGTCGAGAAGCGGACGAGCAAGAATCATGAGTCGTGCTCCATAGCAGCAGCCATTGGCGCCACTCGTCGGCTCATGTGCTTGCAGAGTCTGGGGGTGACTAACTCCTCTTTCTTCCCAGGACAGAGAAAGAGCTACCTGCGCCGGGGACGCAGCCGCCTTGTGCTCCTGCCCCTCCAAAGCCGACAAAACGCAGCAGTGCCCGGCTTGCCGCCATCCAATTGGCCAACCCCACAGTCCTGCTCGCCTTGGAATGCCGTTCTTGGTGGTTCTTGCTGCGTTTCCGCCCACCGAGGTCCAGTCGCGTCGATGGAGAAACGGCGCCAGCCAGCTAGTCGGAGCTATGTTTGCGCTTGTACTCCGTGTTTATTCCGCGTTGGCGGATATTGGCACTGTCCTTGAGTCACCAGTGGCACGTTGAGACATTTAAAGCCAGCATCGCATTCTCCTGCCATTCACAGCCCACAACAGCATGTCCAATTTTGTCCTGTCATTACTTTCATATTCTTCCCACACTCCCCCGTGCCAACCGCGAGCAGTGGGGGCAAGGCCCAGTATTTCCCGGGCTATTTTGCGCCCTTTCGTCCTTTGTTCTGTTGTCTTTTTGTTTCGCCTTTCAGCAGTCAACGACTAATTAAAGCGGGGACTTTTTCTTGTCCTGTTTGCATGTGACTGCTTCGTGCTGCGTGGGTCGTTGACAACATGCACTGTGCAGAGGTCCTAGTTCTACAAGGCCGCCTGGTGCTTGCCCCTGCAGGCCCCGGAAGACCGTGGCTGTAGCTCGGGCCATCGGAAAATCTAGGGCGCGGGCGCAAGACCGTGCGAGGTTGCGGAAGGCCCATATTGTCTCCAACTTCACACGGGGTACTTATTTCTATCGCACACAAAGCCGTCACCGAAAGTACCCCATTTTGTATTACATCCTTTTCCCCATGCGTTGCTCTTTCCCGAACGCCCCCGATCCTCCTCCGCTCTACGGGTACGCTGTTCTTGCCTTCCGTCCACCAAGCTCTTTGCTTCTCGCTGCTCCACGCGAACTCGGCTAGCTCTTGCTAGACTCTTTCTTCTCTGGCCAGGCCTAGCCGTGCGCCAGCTGCGACGCCCAGGGGCGCACTCCAAACGTTACGCGGCAAGGCCTCGCTAGCCGGCGCGCTGTTAGGACCAAACGCGTCTACCGAAGGTCTGGTACGCGCGCGGGAAATATGCGCTTGTCCCGATGCCGGACTCACCGTCTGCTGCCGATGACGCCGTCGCCGATGCGGTCGATGTGGCTCGGCCAGTGACACCGCCGACGCCGCCGACGCCAAACTCCCCCCTCTCGGCTTCTTTTTATACGAGGCCGTCTCCCTCGCTGAACAACACGCGGAGCTTCAACCTGCACGCTCTGGGGTTCAGCACGTCATCGCTGGGGCCGCTGGGACGGCGCATTTCGTTCTACGGCGACGATGGTGACGACGACGACGACGACGACTACAGCGACAGCAGCAACGACGACGGCGAGTTTGATGACGGCCGGGGCACGGGCACTGGTAACGACGACAACGACGACCCGCTCGCCGAGGACAGAAAGGACGTGCTCATTGACCGGCTCAATGACGTTGTGCGGCACGTCACGTCCTACTCGCCGTCATCACCCTCGCACTCGAACCGGACCTCGCCGGCCCATGGCCGCAACAAGAAGAACGCATCCGCCACCAGAGCCGTCCACGACAGCGACGAGAACGTTCTCAGCTCTCTCCATGCCCACATCGATGAGATGGAGGCCGTGCTGGCCGCGGCCGAGGCTGCTGCCGCTGCAGCCACTGCAGCGTCGCCACGATATCACACCACCAGCCATCGCCACTACCCCTGGCAGCCCCCCGAACGGAGATCCGGCGCGTCGGTGTCTAGTGTGGGTGAGAAGAGCCCGCTCATGCGGGCCCCCTTTCTCGAGGCGGCGCCCATTCTCATCCGCAACCAGTCGTCTTCGTTCCGAGGGCTAGGGGTCTCCAAAGTGTCCCTGCAACAGGCAATTCCTCCCACAGACAACAAGCACGACTCCATCTCGAAGACAGTTGCTGCGGATTGCGATGCTCTGGCGGGTGATCTCTCTACGACCTTGGCTGGCCTTATCAAAAGAAGCCAAGAATCAGAGGTGTGTTTCTTGTTCTTTTTTTTTAAACCTTTCTTGCTCTATTCTCTCTTCCCTTACTAACTGCGTAGAACATCCAACACGCACTTCTTCGCCAGCTCGCGGCAGCGAACAGCCGCACAAGCGAGCTTGAAGTACAATTGAAAACATTGACGGACGCCCAGGATGCCCGGGAGGTCCAGCAGCAACAGCAGGACTGGCCCTCACTGGGCCGCGCGGCGCAACGCGGTGCAGCAGTGTGCAATACGGAGACGTCAACGGAGACAGACAACGGTGATGACGGCGACCAGGACGGCCGCCTCGACGACCTGGACTCGGAGCTCTCTTTCTTGCGCCTGCAGCTGCGCGGTATCGAGGTGCGGTGCCGGTCGTACGTGCCGGACGACGCCGACCCGGAGCTGACGGAGAGCATCGAGAACTGGAAGGCCGACTGGTCGGCGCTTCGGGCCAGGGTGGAGGAGGAGCGGCTGTCCACGACGACGACCGACAATAGCAAAAGCATGAATGATATGAACAGCACATTTTAAAGCGGCATGAGAGCATATACAGCAACAGCATAGCAGAGGAACCGGTTTACAGCATGCAATATGATACCCAATTTTGTTTCCAGTTGGTTTTTTTTTAATGATTTTATGAGGATCGAGACGGGAGTAAGCACCAATCTAATGATCTTCTTGGGGGACAATTTGCACCCGTGAATTTACAATAGCATAGGTATTAAATAAAGAAACAATATAAAATAATATAGAAATCTTAAGAAACGCAGAGGACCCGATGAACAATATCCTCGCCCAGAAAAAAATGCAGACGTTGTCTCTTAAAGAAAATAAAATCAGGGCTCGGAATTTCTTTTTTGCAGGCCAAATACCCAGCCCTCCATCCGTTGAATACGGGCCAAGTCGATAATCTTCTGTGCACTCCTACCCTTTCTACACCCGCGCCGTGGCGTCGCGCTGCTTCTCCTGCGTGAACTGCGTCTCCCTGTAAACCTCCTGGAAGTCGTCCGCGATCGGCTCGGGCGGGCTCTCGACGCGGCTGCCCATGCAGAAGATGTAGCGCTGGAAGAAGTACTGGGCCTGCTGCCAGCCATAGGCGGCGCGGCGGCGCAGGGGCACAGAGAAGACGGCGTCGAGCTCCTCGAGCGTCTTGGACTTGGTCTCGGGCATGAAAAACAGCACACCAAACCACCCGACGATGTTCCAGGCGGCATACCACCCAAAGGCGCCCTGCGGCTTGAACGCCAGCAGCAGCGACGGCCAGGTGACGGACAGGATGAAGTTGAAGAACCAAGTGGTGGCAGTCGCCAGCGACATGCCGAGGGGCCGGATGTAGAGCGGGTAGGCCTCCGCGGAGTAGGTAAAGGGGACGGGGCCCTCTCCGGGGGAGTAGACGATGGCGAACAGGTAGACGCCGAGGGCAACGCAGGCGATGCGGGCCGTGGAGTCTTGGGGGATCCAGAAGGAGAAGCCCGTAAAGAGCAAAAAGAGGGCCATCAGGGGGAAGGTCGTCAGCAGCAGGTTGCGGCGGCCGAACGTGTCGATGGTGTACAAGGCCGGAATGGCAAAGAGCCAGTTTATGACGCCCCAGCCGACGGAGGCGCCGAGGGCGCTGACCTCGGAGAGGTTTGCGTCGAGGAAGATCTGGGAGGAGTAGTAGGCAAGGACATTGACACCGCCTAAACTGTCAGCAGGGGTCATAGCAAGTGACATAAACTAGGAAGGGGAAGACGGAACGCACAGAACTGCTGCATAAACATGACGATCTCGGACGCGATCATGGCGTTGCGGTTGCGCCGTATGGTGAAGAACTCCTTGATCCTGTGGCGGCCCGTCGACATGACCTCGCGCTCGGCCTCGAGCAGCGTGTGCATGTAGAACAGGTCACGCGCGGCCTGGACCTTTTCAAAGCGCAGGCGGCAGAGGGTCTGGTAGGCGTCGGCGTGGCGGTCCTTGGTCAGGTACCAGCGGGGGGACTCGACGCAGGTGTGGATGAGGCAGCAGACGAGCACAGCAGGGATCATGGCAGAGCCCATCATGAGGCGCCAGTTGAGGCCGCCGCCGACGCCATGGTCGGGCACAAAGTAGAAGGCGAGGTCGGCGACGTAGCCGACCATGATGCCAAAGGCCGTCCACATCTGCCACTGCATGACGAGGGCGCCGCGCAGCTTGGGCGGTGCGCACTCGGCGGCGAATATGGCTGTGTTGTCAGCGAGAAAAAGAGAGAATATCGATATCCCGGGGCGGGCTCAGACTCACGTGTCGTGGCCGACTTGGGTCCGATGCCCAGGCCCAGGCAGAAGCGGGCGATGAACATGTGGTACCAGGTGTTGGTGAAGGCCTGCCAGAAGCACGCCAGCGCCGAGACTAGGGTGGTCAGCGATCACGCAGCAGATGGGACGAGAAAGAGACATGCGGAAGAGACCTACTAATGCACGCGATCAGCACAGTTCCCTTGCGTCCGAAGACCTTGTTCATCGGTTCCGTCAGCCAGCAACCGATGAATGCGCAGCACAGGTACGGCGCCGAGTTGCACAGGCCCACCAGCCACGAGTCGCGGCTGCTCTGAGGGTCGCCAATGCCAAACGCTTCCTTATAGAAGATCTGCGCGCCGTTGACGACCGTCTCGTCCATGCCCTGCACCGCCGCGCTCAGCGAGCAGATAATGACCACCGCGTACAGCGCTCGCGGGTTCGACCATTTGTGCGTCTCCTCGCGCTGCAGCACATCGCGCTCGCGGTCCGTGAGCTGGTTGTAGAACGGGCCGCCGCCGTACACGTTCCCCTCCGTTTCCGCCGCTTGCGCCCCCCCCGTGTACAGTTGCGGGTTGGCCGCGATCACGGCGCCCAGACGGAACGCGCGCACGTCCTCGTCGCTGTCGCTCACATTGTGCTGGCGGCAGTACGCCTCGCCCAAGCGCGCGAGCTCCTCGGGCGCGATGCCCTCCAGCGGGTTCTGGAGCTTGTGGCTCAACGCGTAGCGTTCACGCGCATCGGCCGCTGCCTCGGTGCTGCCACCGGGTGTTTCCTTTAGACTCGCCGAAGCATCGCCGGTCCCGTCGCCGTAGTTGGTGCCCTCAAGGTGCTGGGCAGTGGCTTCGGGGGCTGTAGGGCCGTGCGAAGAGAGACTCTTTTCGCCCGCACCAATGCCGGCGTCGTTGTGTGGCGGAGATGGGCCGGACATAGCTACTTCACCTCGGGATATCCGAGGGGGGGTGAGAGATGAAAATATAGATAGGATGGGGATAGAGAATGGGGAATGGGGGAATGGGGGAATGGGGGAACGGGGAAATGGGGGGAGAAATGGAGATCTCGATGACAAGAATCAAACCGGAATCGATGAGACGGGGTGCTTCATCTGGGTCTTTATACATGGATGTGTAAATACCTCTTCCTTTCCATGCCTACTCGTATTTCCATTTCCATTTCCGTGTTTCTCTACTTGTTTGCCAGTTCCTCCCAGATGACCTATGACATAAGAGGCCTTACCAAAAGTGTCTTCGTGTCCCTTCTGATACATCTCCTTTCTCTCTTGGTTGGATGCCTTGCGTCTGCTGATCCCTCATTTTCTCACATGGAGCATGGGCCCCAGTGTTTTTCCATGGTCGGAAACAAAAGAAGCGTAAGAAACAGGTGTCTCCGAAGTCGAAGTCGACTGCACCGCAAACTCGATGCCGCGTTGAGGGAATATGCCGGTGTGCCATGCAGAATAGTATCTGTTCCCCCGCCTTACTCGTACGAGTACACAAGGTGCCCAACAACCCGCACCCACGCGTAAGATGTGCCTTGAGCCTGTCTGATTTTTCGACAGTTTCCCGCTACACATTCCAGACATCTACGACGCGGATCTGCCAAGATGCGAACTCCATCGCAAAAAGACCAAGATCAAATCCAATAATTCGAAATTCGAACATACAAACCTCCTAGGAGAGAGGAGCCAAAATCTCAGAGCCGCGTCTGCCGGCCGGCATTGCTCTTGTTCTCCCTGCCAAACGGCCCCATTGACGCCATTTTCTCCCCTGTTTCTTCGGCGTTTTTCAGCAAGCCAGCCATCACCATGGTTCTCTCCTGTATCTCTTGCTCATCTACTTGCACGAGGAACGCCCTTTTTATTAGTGGCCCCCCGGACGCTGTGGACTTGCCCGGAGAAACGAGAAGAAAAGGAGAAAACTAGACATAAAAGAACACGCCTGACTTACAAGAAAAATTGCCAAACTGGGCTTGGTGCAATGACGTCGGTGTTGTCCAGTTCCTCCGTTGGCGCGAGAGAGAAAAGTGGATCCGTGCGGGATTCGGCTACGTAATCCTAGCCGGGGAAGAGGGCCAAGAGCGCTAGCGGTCCCGGATTTCCAAATCCGGACGTGAAGGGCAATCATGACACTGGTCGCCGCAACGTTGTGTGCATCCTGAGGACGAGGATCAGGACAAAGACGACTCCATAAAACAGGAGGAATCCATTAACGAAGACGCAGATAGAGAAAACGACTCGAGATAGGCGGTGCACCATAGCGGGCGGGCGCGGCAAGCTGCTCTGTCTGCTGTCCCTTCTCAGCCGTGCCAGGGGAGGCGGGCACAAAACACAAAACAGATAAATGGAACAGATAAATGGAACAGATGAATGGAACAGAAGAACAAGGCATTGTGATATGCCGCGGTTGTACTCCGTACACCTGTGCGTACTTCTTACGGAATAAAGCCGTCGATCATCTTATTAGCTGCGGGTTAGTTCTTCGTTTTCCGAGTCCCCGTTTTATCTGCATGTCAGATTCGATTGACATCGAAATGTGGAGGACCGAGAAGAGGTGATCCTCGGTATTGTGCCTTCTACTATTCGTATTTCTGCCTATCATATCCGGGGGCACAGATATATTTCCGTAGGATGAAGGGAAACAAAGATAAGTAACAGGTTTTCGATGCGTGGTATGCCTCGTGGCCGGGCTTTCTAGGTGCCAAGCAACAGGGGAAGCTTAATTGAATAAAGTACGTACGAAAAGCATTTTTTACGAGGTATGTTAAAGAAGTCGTTGAAAAGCCGTTAAATTATGAAGACAGAGATAATCCGATACAGTCCCCCCCCCCCCCGGGATAATCAGATTAAATAAGTGAAAGAGAACCAACGAGTCCGAATACACGCACTGCCGGAAACAAAATCAGAAAAAAAAGGACAAACTCAGGAAACTGTTCAAATTAAGCAAACCGTACTCGTAGAAAGCAAAGCCGCGTGCGTAGTTTTTAAATATCCCGCTCAACACTGGACGCTGCCGTGTGTGTGCAAAAGAAGTCGGCGTCCCCTTTCCGACTTCGGTTATGCCAGATGCCTCCCCGTTTCTAGTTTGTCCGCGACTCTCCCGTTCGAATTCGTAGATATTCGTCCCACGTCTGGTCGCTTCCACTGCCGCATCCGTCGCTACCACCTGGTCCTCTCAGCTTGTTGCATTCGGCTCCATGGGTCTCTTCTGCTTTGTTGCCAGATCCAGCACCGCCGCCAATGCTGCCATTTGTGGCCCTTTTGATGCTGCTACCGCTGTCATTTCGCATCAGAGGCACGCCCGCCAATGCTGGGCTGGTAGTAAGTGGCCGTTCACTCGCCTCGTCCCGATGGGTGACAGGAGGGGAGTCGCGACGCAGGGCCGGAGACGAAGACAAAGGTGATGGGAGTGTTGGCGACCCATACAAACGGTAGTCTTTTTCTTCCCTCTCCCGACGCTCAATTTTGTAGCCGTGGTCTCGGCCTCTGATTCGGCTCCATTCTTCATCCATGCTCCTGTCTCTACACCTGCCCCGGCCTCTGCCACGATCTGGGCTCTTGTCTCTCGGCCGGCCTCTGACTTGATCTCTGCGTCTGTCTACATCTTTATGGCCGTCTTTAGTCGAATCATGATTGCGCTCATGCAGTCGGTCGCGGTCGGCCGATGTTGCGGTTGACCGCTCAAAAGCCTGCAACGGTTCTTCCGTCGAAAACGGCGATTTGTATGAAGATGGTAGCATATCGGCGGACGCTCGACCCGACGGGCCGAAATACGACGAGTGTCGACTGATCGTTGGAGTGGAACCGCTCTGACTCCTGGCGTCTCCGCAAATCTCTTTATAAGCGTACTGCTTCTCGCTCGCGTTGTGAATTTCGGGCATAGAGGCTCGGAAGCTTCGCGATTTCGGGCTCGAGGCTCTACGAGCCGACGTATTTGTGTCTTTCACAATAGAAGCGCGGCTCGGGTGTACTGCCGACGGCGACGAGGGAGGATACCGATCCCGTCTACCTTCACTTGCACTGTCGAAGTTTGCGATGTTGATGTTGCTTTGACTCATACCCCGTAGGTGGCTCGAGCTGCGTTGACGGCTGACACTACCGCTGCTGCGATCGTACTGTCGATAGTGCTTAGAGTGGCTGTCATATCTATTTTCGGTCCGGACGAGCGCCCTAGGCTCCGTATTGCGACGGGATGGTCGAGACCTGCTACGGCTCCTATCGCGGCGAGCTTCATGACGGCGTCGATGGTCGAGGGCGAATTCGCTGTTGCCGCGAGATACCGAAAGGGGTCCGGGAAACGAAGCATAGCGGCGATGCCCAGGGGGAAGCATCTCCGCCCCTCTATTTTTGACTGATATTACTCCCGCATCCGACGATAGTAGCCCTTGATCTAGTTGGTGAATATGGAGGTGCTGAAAATGAGGAGCCGTCGATAGCAACGACGAGGATATCAGCCGTGGAGAAGGCGGGCTGGAAAGATTGGCCCTCACACCTGACTTCGTGTTCTTCCCATCGAATGGTAAAGAGAGCGGCAGTGCTGCCTCGCCGAAATGGCGCCTTACGGCTTGCTGGAGCAAGGCTCGGATGTTCTTGTCGGGGACTTTCGGAAGCAGATAGCGAGAGAGCTGCTTAGGTAGCCGCTCACTTTTCCCATCAAGGGCACTGCTAGTCTCCAGTGGGAAGTCGGAGATGATTTTCTGCAACCGGCGAGCTTCTTCGTCTGGGAAGGCTTGAAGATGGAGGACCATCCAGCGAGCAAGCCCATCTGGAGTCAATGCAGGTATTCGAGGGCGGGATGCGGGATCAGCCTGGACGAGGTGATATGAGCAACCTAAGTCTTGATATAAGTCGGCCATCTTCCGGTTTCGATCTTTGCCTTGAGACTTGAAAATAGCTGTATTAAATCAGCATTTACAAATTGAACATTTGTACTGGTAGGCTTATGATAGTACACTCACATCCATAGTCAAAAGGGTCGCCCTCGGCACGGTGAAATGCGTAGAGAGAAACAAGTTTTGTGGGCACAATGACGATGCTGTCCAGCGGCAGAAATTTGTTGATCTAGAATATTGAATTAACTAAAACAAGAAGAGAATAAATCAAGCCTGAGGCGAGTCAACCTTATTTGCAGAAATGATTGATGTGTTCTTACAATAAATTGGGAGAGACTGTGCATGACTTCCTTGAAGCGCTTAGTTGGCTGGCCGTCATTGTCAAAGAGCAGTCCCCATTTCATATCCACAGGAGTCAGCTCCCTCGCCACATGGCTATCAAGCAAAATTGGTGCCGGATTGGTAGCTGCTGATGCTGCAGATCGGCTAGCAGAACGGTTGCTACCACTGGCCCCTGTTTTGACATCGGTAGCAGGCATTTTGTCGACTGATGCCGGGCCTGGTTTAGATGAGTCCGGCACAGCTCCTTCGTCAAAATGTACGGCGGAGCGCCGCTCTGTTGGTGGCATAACTAGCTTCTCGGGCGGCGATGGCGATGGCAAGGACGAGAGCCGTTGCGAAGACGACGGCGTGGGCAGCATTGTAGAGGGCGAGTCATAAGACACCACTCGTAAAGGCACCGAATGCGGAGAAGACATGATCTGAGGGCTCCCGGTCTGAAGATGATCTTTTAAGAGATAGATCGTGGCGCAACTGAAGCAGTCATTGCCGCAAGAAGTTCTTAGAAATGGCGCAAATGACAGTATAAGAGAGGATGATGGGCTAGGTTGCAATAAAAAAGAATTCGTTGTAACAGAAGTGGCAGAATATTGGGTACCAGACGAGGAAAACAGGCCTTAGAAATATTTTCAAAGATGCGAGTATCAACAGTCGTCACCGTTAATGCTGTAGCTGGGTCTGCTATCAGCGCTGCTTTATTAGGCGTCAACCCTGGCGTGGTAGTATCACTTTCAAGTCTATTGGCGTAACCAGGAGAGCATTTTCCTTTTCGGCGGACCGACGGCTTCATCGATTTGTAACAGTTCTCACTTCTTATTTATTTTTCTATTTACATAGGGACGGGGGAGGGGGGTGGGAAGGGGGTGGGAGGAAAAGATATCAGCTGCAAAAATCAAAACTTGCCCTCTTCATAGATCATCGTTTGTATCACCCATAAGAATCCTGAAGTTCCCAGAGCCGCCTCCCCAATTGTCTCAGAAGAAGACTTAGGTGAAGCATGGGATAGAGCCTAGGCCGGGAAGACAGAACGGCTGAAGTGGACCGAAGACCACATTCGAGGGAGACTCAATTTACAGGTCAGAAAGATCGTTTGACAAGGTTATTGTGGCTACCAGAATCTACGTGCTTTGTGGTGGTAGTGGAAGTACAAGAGGTACAGGCATCCTACTGTGAGCAGAAAGATGGCGAGAGTAATAGAGCGGCCTAGAGACATAGCCGAAGCCATATGTATAATCCTCGTTCTTTCACGAAGCGAGCCGACGTCCGGTACACAAACACGAAAAGAAGCGAGAGCGAAGATCAAAGGTCGATAAGAGAAGAGCACGACAACAAGAACAATACTGCGCCGGAAAAGAAAATGCCGCGAGATGGTTGCTAGCCGATCAGGCTCGAAAGAAATAGCTTGGTTCTCTTTGGAGGGGCCGAAAAGAGCGGGTGAGAGTCTTAAATCTTTATCTTCTTCCCGCAATTTTGCTCCTATAAAACCTGGACATGTAGAAGCAACGAAAGTCAACGGAACGAAACAAAAGGGAGTGAAGGGAATATCAGGGTCTGCGTGAGGCTACATAGAACTTGCTGCACCCAATGGTCCAAGAGGGGTGCGGCAATAGAAGAGGAGAAAATACAAGAAAATAAAAGAAAATGCGAAAATTCCGGATGGCTCATAGATTAGCCGCTCATTCGACGTTGTCGCCAAACTAACGATGCAGCAATATGGAGAGGCTCTGAAGTAAGAACGAAAAGAAAGGGGGGAGGCGAGTTATCGTCCACGTCGAAATTATGCACCTTGGGCTGCAACACGTTCCGATTCCATCAAACCAAATCAGCAGTTAAAGCCCTAAAAATTGAGAGACCGCGGGAGAAGTCTCTGTATTGCCTTGATGTCGGGCGTAATCTATCGGCTGTAGATGATTTGGAGGTCTATGAATGGTAGGAGGAAAGGTCTTGGCATCGACAAGGCAAGCCAATGGTGGCCATGATCGTTCCCGACTGGAAGACAGGTGATATCATCTCGACCGTCAGTTTTCGTCTTCTCCCTATCGAGCACGAAGGACGGGGAGGAAAGATGAGCGGAGGAAGAAACAACTGGCAGGGCACCGAGCAAGAAATATTCACCGAGAAATAAACTAAGAACCGACGAATAAAAATACCGAAATGCTATGAAATATTTGCTCACGATTTTGTCGATGCACATGTATCCATGCACAAAGACATCAAGCACGTCTCTCTGCCGTTATACATCGACGCCCTCTACTTGCGGACCGTACGAATTTTCCGGAGCCGCAAGGTGAACTCGGTGCATGCGGTACGTGTCGCTAGCCAGGCAAATTTTGGAATGTTCTCTTCACCTCTATGTCTTACTGATTCCTCGCAACAAGCTTGTACAACTTGCATAGTTTTCGTAGGAGTTTATTTTAGGGCCAGGTAGTGGAGAAGAGAGATAGAGAAGCGAAAAAAAAGGGCGGCGAGCTTTGATGATAGGTCAGAAGAAAGACGGGCTTTCGCCAAAATGCAAGAGACAGAATTTCCGACAGGCCCCGTGCGAATGTCCAGGGCTGTAACAAAAAGGGATTCCATGCCAGAAAATAAAAATGGACAGTGACAGACAATGAAAAAGCGGGCAGAGCAAAACCAAACAGAGCTTGAGGACTGGCACACAATCTATGTGTTGGTTGCACAGAGAGCTGCCAACTGCCATACTCACAATTTAAATCAACGCTGTCTAAGAAAAGAAACCTAGGATAGGCAGTCAGTTGGGCCGTTGTTGGTGACCAGTTCCAGAAAGAACTGAAGGAAACACTGGCGAAGGTTGTGCGAAGGCGCAGCGTTACCCATCCACCACTGTGACCGAAGACATAAACGAGACAAAAGAGGCGGGATCGGAGATTCAGAGCAAGGTTTGCTGAAATGAAGGATCATGCAGCCCGCCACACCGCCCAGACGAGAAGTGAGGCTCTCTGGCAGGTGAGCGGAGCTTGTGCCCGATGAGGCCGCGACGCAAACACAAAGAGACGAACAACACGGATGCCTTTTCACGATCGCACAGACATATGTAACTCTCTCTGTGAGACGTCATGGTATCTCACTTCCAAAATCGTTTACCTAGCGTAGCCTGGCGTGTCTTGGTTATCAAACATATTGTCGGATTTGACATGATCGCTTGGCCCAGATGATGTGCATGTCTGGTAATGATAAGCAGTAAAGAAATTTTCAAGGCATTCCACCTTTTTTTTCATAATTAAATTTCGTTGGGAAAGTTAAAACCTAAGGCCTGAAAATTACCAAACTGAAAGTGGGGGATTAATTGAGCGGCCGGGTGAGAAATGGGAAGGAGAACCATGCAGAGATGCATTCTGGTGCTGGCAAGGCTCAGACACATGCTGTGACCCAAGCCGGAGCATCTCTCAAAACAAAATTCGTGCGACTCAGTTTAACAAATCGATAACAGCACACCTGAGCAGATTTCACTGTAGAAGCGAAGAGGGGCGAAAACAAAAAGAGAAATAGCAGAAAATAGCAAAAAACAACAAAAAGGCAGACACCACCGCATCAGAGGCTGGTAAACAAACTCAACAATGTCGTCCCATGGCGGCTGTTCAAAATGGAGCGGCCGGTGCACTCCGCAACGGGCGTTAGCTAGATCTGCATCCTGGCCGGTGGCCGGCTTAACCAGTCTGTAGTACGCTTCAGCACTCGTCCTCGCTGTCGTCATCATCAACGTCGGCGTAGACCTGTTTTTGAGCAACCTGTGGCTGGTTCTCGTCCTGGTCACGGCTGTTTGTCACATATCTCGGCAGCAAAAACTCCGTTCTGCGCTGACACTAGGAAGAAAGAACAAAAATTAGCTTTTCTGAGCTACATCCCGACTGTTTTCTTTTCAAAAGGCATGGAACTTCTGTCAACTTACAGGCCGAGCCCATCCGTTACCGGTCTCAGGCCGCTGCGACAGCTGCCTCTGCGTCATCGCCAAGGCTGAAAATTCGGACTCCATCCAGACCGTGCTTGCACCGGATATGGCAGACTGATTTAGGCTGGGGCATTGTACCGTGCTGCCGGTGAGAGTAGGGGCAGCAGATGGATAGTGGCTTTGCGAAGCCTCGCTCGTAGGTCTGGTATTCCTGCCGATGGATGGCATTCCTGGATGCGGCACGTGGGGAATGGGCTGATCAGGACGCAGGTCGCTGTCAGGTGCGGCCCTGCCCGTGGGTGCCACAGAAGCGTAAGACGGGCGGCTCAGATCTCGAAACCCAACGCGACTTAGATTGACAGCGTTCAACGCTTGGGGGAGCCCTCCAAGCTCGTGATTGTAGCTGTCCAACAAAGTCGGCCCAGAAGCCTCAGAGGCACTGTCGATGACAGAACGCTGCGTGCCAATCTCAACTCTGTCGTAGTCGCCGAGTTCGCTCGGGTTGCCTTGGATCCACTGGCCGACGAGTTAATTTTCACTATTTGACCAACAAAAGAAAAAGAAAAAGAGGATACGCGGGAGGAAAAAAATATACCTACCTCCTCAATTCGTTCGCCGGGCGCCTCGTCTGAGAGAACGGTGTCTGCGCTGTCGTCTTCGAGAAGATGGCCGTCGTCTACTTCGTCACCAGAAGGAGGAGGGACGTACGGAGCGTAACCAGGCTGAACACTGAGCTGCCAATCTGTACAATCCAAGCACCACTGCAAGAAATTTGGTTAGAGAGTGATTCCACTAGGGAACCAGAGCGTGCTATGCAAAGGGCAGTCTAGCTCACCGTTTTGCCGTGAATGCGAGTGTTCTTGCTGAAGCATTCGACCGGCAGGTATTTCGCACACGGCCCCTCGCACCGAATCTCACGTCTCGTCTGGGTCGAGTGGACTCTGCAAGATATTTCGGAGTTTCCGGGAGAGGCGCCGGAGCGTGTAAACCTCTCCAGCTGGCGTCCCGAGTATTCCGATCGTGGTTTCCATTCGCCGCCGATGAAGCAACGGATCCTACAGCGTGATCAGTTGTCATTCTACGCTTGTAATGGAGAATGGATGGCCTTTCACGGACCTGTCCGGTGATCTTGCGCTGCTTTGACCGTTGTTGGGCCTGGAATGTGTCAGTCAGGTTGCCGAGAAAGAAAAAAAGAACTACGATCTGTCAGAAACCTGACCTCAGGTACAGCGATACGACCCTGCCTGGGCTCGTACCGTCGGTCTCCATCGCTGAGAACCAAAATGAGCAGCCAATACTGGGCAGGAAGATAAAACACAATGGGGGTTGGGGGTTGAAGGCCTGAAGCTGATGCAATAAAATGAAATCTGCCAAACGAGACAGCGTTGCAATTCTAGTGCCTTAGATGTCAACGATCTGATTAAAACATGGGCGGCACGATGATAAGAGGTAGATCCCCAGCGAAAGGGCGAAATGGGTAGTAAAATGGCGATGCGACGTGAGACTGGGCACAAGAAGAGTGAGGTGCGAGAAAGAGGAGGAGGCGAAGACGGAAGAGAAAAAATGAAAGAGGACAGAGAAGAGAGAAGGGAGGAGAGAGGAGAGAAGAAAAAATAGGAAGTCCGACTTGGTTTGTTTTTATCTTTACGTGTCTGCGTACGTTACTGTTCGGATTGGGAGAGCACGGTGGTCGTTCCTTCCGCATTTGAGAACACGGTCGACAGGACAGCAGAACAGGAGGGAGCGACGGAAGCTCAAACGAACTGGGCCATTTTGTTTGCATGCCACATTAATCTCTCTATTGCAGTTGAAGAAACAGGCAGTCGCGCACCGAAGCGGGCCTTGCCAGCAAAAAGGCAAAAGCTATTTTGAAAAGCCAAGGCTCCTTGTGTCGCCAATGTCGACACGCGATCAAGCAGCACCAGCAAAACCCTGTGAATAGAAGGGCTCTTCCAAAATAGCAGAGTGGGCTGCTTTGAAGTATTCAGAAGAGCCAAATTGAGTAATTCGATTTCAAAATGTCTAGCATTTGCTCTGGATTTAGCAGTGTCATAGCCATGGCCTCCCCCACCCCCGACGAAAACCCTGGATTAAATTCACAAAGAGAAAAGCAACGAAAAGAACCAAAAAAAACGAACAAAAAAACCGTCAGTCCGCCTCTGTTGTCTGCTGTGTTGTCTTGGCTCTCTCGTTCTGTTCTCTGTTGCTGCGGTGGGCAGCCTGCCTGGTGCCCCACCCATTTAACAAAATAACGTGAGCACGCGTTTTCGCGTCTCCTCTCTCGACACGTAATCCGTCCCTCCTCCCGTCGCAACCATTTGCACGATCCACAGCCGCAAAAGGGACGTCTTCCCCCATGAGCGATCTCCACGCCCTGCTGCCCGACTTCCCCGCCGCCGACAAGCATGCCGCCCTCCTCGCCGGCCTGGAGACGCACCGTGTCAGCCTGAGCGAGCTGCTGACCCTCGACGCCGCCGAGATTGGCAAGCGCACGCACCTGCCGCTGCTCGAACTGCAGCGGCTGTGCGAGGACGTGAGGGCGCAGCTGGTGCAGCTGCCTGCAACGAAGCCGGTGCGCGCCGGCCGGTCAGCGCGGGCGTCAGCTGACGACGAGGCCGCGGAAGGCGACAAGGCACGGCATGAGCCAACGTCGGTCCAGTCCGGACTCTCTGCATCAGGCGGAGGCGGTCGCATCAGCACCCTCGATCCTGCCCTCGACGCGGCCCTCGCCGGTGGGTTTCCGACAGGCGTCCTCGCTGAGGTGGTCGGCGAGAGCGGCGCCGGTAAGACGCAACTGCTGCTCAGTCTGCTACTGGCCGTCCAGCTGCCGCCGCCGCGCGGGCTCGGCCGCAAAGCGCTCTACATTGCGTCGGAGGCACCGCTCGCCACGGGCCGCCTCACGCAGATCATCCGCAGCCACCCGGACCACCAGATGCTGCGGCGGCACTGCTCGTTGCAGGCCATCGCTACGATCAACACGGCCGACCTCGAGGCCCAGGAGCACATCTTGATGCACCAGCTGCCCGTGCAGCTGACCAAGGCGGAGCAGCTGGGGGGCCCCGCCGGGTCGTTTGGGCTTGTGGTGCTGGACTCGGTGGCGGCCAACTTTCGGCCCTTTTTTGGCGGCGACCGAGGAGGAGGAGGAGGCGCACCGCCCGGCCGCAGCAACACGCTGGCTGCCCGCAGCCTAGAGCTGACACGGCTGGGGATGCTGCTGCGGACGCTCGCGCACAAGCACAATCTGGCCGTCGTAGTAGCCAACCAGGTGGCCGACCGGTTTGACGGGGGCGGGCCGGACGGGCGCGGCGACGGCGGGCTGGTATCTCTGTCGCAACAGTGGGGCGGTGGCAGCAGCATGAGCAGCATACCAAGGCAGATATCGTCTATGACATCCGCGGCGAAGAGGCCGCGGCAGTGGGGGGGCAGCATGCTGCCACCACCACCGTCGACACGCCAACCGCCCCCATCCCACATGCCGCCCACCCAAGAGAGTCCCTTGGCTGCACGAAGTCGACGGCAACCAACAGCGGCGTTATTGCCAATGTCATCCCAGCCCGAGAACGACAGCAAAGCGGACGAACCACCGAAGCTTCTACCTTCTAGCATGGAACCACCACAGCTACCAAGAGCAAACCCACTGGTCGCCGCTTCACAGCCACTGACGCTGGCCGCCGACTTCTTGCCGTCGTCCTCGCAGTACGTGCCGCCGTCCCAGTTTCCGCCTCCACCGCCGGCCCCGCCGGTGCTCCAGCTTGACCA
Source organism: Sporothrix brunneoviolacea (assembly GCA_021396205.1). Taxonomy (NCBI): domain Eukaryota; kingdom Fungi; phylum Ascomycota; class Sordariomycetes; order Ophiostomatales; family Ophiostomataceae; genus Sporothrix; species Sporothrix brunneoviolacea. The sequence continues at coordinate 109,979 of WNYD01000042.1, forward strand.
CCAGCAGCGGTGGTTCACCGGCTGGGGAGACAGCCCGAGCGGGTTCGGTACTAGTGGCGGCAGCAATACCCGCAACAAGACGCCCGCGCTGGGCCTCGTGTGGGCTACGCAGCTGGCCATGCGCGTGGCCCTGATCAAGGCGCCGCGGATTGGTGGTGGTGGCCGCCGGCCGGGGGGCGGCGGAGGCCACAATGACGATTACGACGATGACGAGTACGACGAGAGCAGCGGCGTCGACAAGCACAATATGGGCGCCCCGCGGCTGCGGCACTCGTGGCGGAGGTGGATGAAGGTGGTGTTTGCGCCGCACGTGCCCGCGACAGGGGCGACTTCGTCTGCAGCAGGCACCCAAAAGAGACCGAAGTCGGCCCTGGCCGCGCGCATGCAAGGCGCCGTCGAATTTGATATCACCATGGGCGGGCTGCGCGGCGTAGTGCCGGCCGACACGAAGGGGTGATTTCTGGGCGTTGGAGGTTAGCCAGGGGAATTATTGGAACATGATTTGATGCTAAACGAGCCTTGGATACAATGAGATAAAGCTGTCTAATGATTTTTTTTTTTGATTTTATTTTTAACCTTGTGAAAATGTCTCTTTTGCCTTTTCCTCTGCCGATGCTATGTGAACAATTCCGTGTCTAGTGGTAACAAAGTACAAGACGAAAAAAAAACAAAAAAAAATAAAAAAAATACCAGCGCCTTCAATTTAATTAACTATTTCCCTCCTCTCCTCACGTCTTCTGCGCGCCGTGCGGGAACTCGTCCTCGAGCTGCAGCCGCACGCCCACATTCATGCTGATGAGCTCCTGCACCAGCAGCTTCGCCGCGTACGGCATCGTCATTTGTGTCACATCCCGCGTGCTCCGGCACGTCTGGCAGAAGCCCTTGTACCCAAACAAGCCGCACCGCTGGCAAATATCTAGTGACGTCGCGTCTGAGCTCGTCATTAGCCGCTCAAGAAGTAGCTGCGACGCCCCGTATGCGATCAGGCAGTCCCGCTCCATCTCGCCCAGCCGCAGGCCGCCGTCACGCGACCGGCCCTCAGTCGGCTGTCGCGTCAGGATGGCGCGGGGCCCCCGCGCGCGCGAGTGCATCTTGTCCTGCACCATGTGCTTGAGTCGCTGGTAGTAGATGGGCCCGTTGAAGATGTGGGCCTCGAGGGGCTCGCCCGTGATGCCCGACGTGAAGGTGTCTTTGCCTTCCCAGGAGAAGCCGTTGCGCACGAGCTCCTCGCCCATCGCCTCGACCGGGTGCGACCGGAACGCATCGCCGTAGCCGTAGTCGCGGCGGCCGGCCACCACGGAGGCCTTGCCCGTCAGGCACTCAAACAGCTTGCCGACCGTCATGCGCGACGGGAAACCGTGCGGGTTCATGATGATGTCCGGCACCAGGCCCGTGTCCGAAAACGGCATGTCCTCCTGCTCGACGATGATACCAACGACGCCCTTCTGCCCGTGCCGCGAGGAGAACTTGTCGCCGATCTCTGGCCGCCGCGTCTGCCGTGTCTGCACCTTGAAAATGAGCGTATCCTTTTCCGTCTGCGAGACCATGACCTTGTCGACGTAGGCCGGGTCGTTGATGCGGTAGGTTAGGGACGAGTCGCGGTACTCGTTAGAACCGCGATCTGACCCGATGCCCGTCGTCGCTAGGTCCACGGGGCTTTCCTTCTTGATCATCACGTCGCCGTGTCGCACCCGCCAGCCGACCGCCGCTAGGCCATCGCTGTCGATAGCCGTGTGCTTCGCCAGAAGCTCGCCGCGCTCGTCGCGCTCGGGCGCGCCCACACGCTCCGCCCGCCCGTTGGGGTAACGCTGCATCTCGGCCACGTACTTGCGGAACACCTGGCAGCGGCCAAACCCGCGGTCGCACGACGCTTTGTTGAGCACTAAGGCATCCTCAATGTCGTAGCCCGAGTACGACATGACCACGACGGTGGCGTTCTGGCCGGCCGGGAGCTTGTCGTAGTGTACCAGCTCGATCGTCTTGGTGATCACCATGGGCCGCTGTGGGTACACGAGCGTGTACAGCAGCGTGTCGATGCGGTGGAACTGGTTGTAGGCGATTGCACCAATTGCCTGCTTGCCCATGGCGCACTGGTACGTGTTGCGCGGCGACTGGTTGTGGTGCGGGAACGGGATCAGGCCCGCGACCGCGCCCAGGATCGTAAACGGCTCGATCTCGACGTGCGTCGTGGTCGCGACGCAGTCCGTTTCGTACAACGCCACCAGCGCGTCCTGCTCCTCGTTGACGTCCAGGTACTCGACCACGCCCCTGCGCAAAAAGTCGTCAAACGTCACCTTGCCCATCTGCAGCAGCCGCAGGTGCTCCGGCCGCAGCCGCGGCTCGCCGTTCTTCACGATGATGTAGGGGCGGCAGATGCGGCCCTCATCCGTGGCGATGTGCACTGCCGAGAAGTGCGTGTTGATGTTGATGCTGACAAACGGCGAGATCCAGCCGCGCCGGCGCATGGTCCGGAACTTGGCCGTGAACCGCCGCGGGTTCGGCGTGAGCGCAAATGGCGTGCCGTTGACGTGAATGACGTGGGCACCGGGGCGGTGGATCTCGGCACCCGTAAAGTTGCGCAGCGGCTCCACGCTGTCGTCGAGAGAGAACACCCACTCGCGCACGGGGCCCTCTTCGACGTGGGTGGTGATGTGCGTCATGAGCGCCAGGTTCTTGACGAGGCCGCAGGCCTCGCCTTCGGGTGTGTCGGAGGGGCACAGCATGCCCCACTGCGACGGCTGCAGGGCACGCGGGCCGCTGACTTTACGTGTCTTCTCAAACTGGCTGTTGATACGGGTCATCATGCCCAGCGCGCTGATGTAGCTGAGGCGGCTGAGTACGTGGGTGACGCCGCCGCGGTTCATGCCGAAACGCTTGACGCTCCAGTTGCCCGTCTGGATAGCGCGGTTCATGCCCAGCGAGATGTGTCCGCCTGTAGCGCTGATGGAGGTCAGCGGGTCGAAGGCCACGCCTTGATGTGGCTTCTTGAAGAACTTGTCGATGTTGAAGCGAAGATCGCCCAGGAACTTTTTGAACAAATCTTCGAACAGCAGGGACAGCAACTGCCCAGCCAGCTCGAGGCGCTTGTTGCCGACAAAGTCACGGTCGTCGACGAGCCGCGGGTCGTGGGCGGCCATCAGCACACGCCGCGCCATCATGGCCACGTAGACGGCCTTGGGAAAGAAGTCGAGGCCCTCGATGGGGACATGGGCAATGATGATGTTGGCCAAGGCGTCCAGACCCTCCTCCGCGTTGTTGCGGCGCGTGGGCGGGCCCATCATGCGGAAACCACCACCGGCACCGCCTCCCGGACCGCCGCCGCCGCCGCCACCACTACTTCCGGTGTTGCGCGCACCCATCTTGACGCGCGCGCCAACGTACTCGAGAGCCTGGTGCTGGGTGAAGACGCCTGCTTTGGCGGCGTCGTCAAAGTTGACGGCAAAGTCGTCCTGGTAGCGGCCGTCGGATCCGGCCACGAGCTGCATGATCTCGTAGTCGGACAAGCCGCCAAAAGCCTTGAGCACGATGACGATGGGGATGTTCTCGACGAGGACGTTGTGCTGGAGGGTCATACGCTCCTTTTTCAGGGTTACGTACGTCTTGCTCTTGCGCTCGTGGGTGGAACTGGTGACGGAGGCGGAGATGACGTGGTTCTTGTCTTCGGACTCGACAATCACGCGGTTTTTACTCAGCTGTTCCTGGATGAGGATGACCTTCTCAGTGCCGTTGATGATAAAGTAGCCGCCCGGGTCGAGCGGGCACTCATTCATGACCTCCATCTGCGAGTTGGTGGCACCGCTGAGGCAGCACTTGGAGCTCTTGAGCATGACGGGCATGCGGCCTAGGGTGATGTTGCGGCGGATCACGCGCTTCTTGTCGCGCGTGTAGGCGATGTCGACGACGATGGGCGCTGCATAGGTCATATCGCGCAGACGGCACTCCATCGGCGTGACCTCGTTCTGGGCCTTAACATCGCTGTAGTCCGCGCGGGTTGGCCGTCCGACGCGGATGTCGGTGAACTCCAGGTAGAAGCCGCTCTGCACATCACTGCGGATAGTGCGGTTGGCCTTGACGATCTCTTTGATCTCCTGCTCGACAAAGAAGTTGTACGAGTCGATATGCCTTTGGGGGGATGTTAGCAAAGGGCCGTCTTATGGTGAGGCCACGTTATGGTAGATTTGTGCACTTACTGCTTTACGAGTCCTGTTCCGGATCAGCCCATGCTCAATACCAATTCACAAGACAACGGGACGAGACATCAAACACACCTTTGACCTTCAGGAAGGCCGGTAGCAGCTGGTACTTGTCCTCCTTCGTGGAGATGGGATCCGTCAGCCGCTTGCCATTGTAGAAGGGCTCGAGGAGCGCCTCGAAGCCGTCGTCAATGACCGTCATGGTGAATTTCTGAGACTTCAGCCCATGGTAGACCTGGCCCGTTATGTCTGGCGTGTGGCTTTTGATTGTGTGCTGATTGCGAAGCTCGACAAGAAAATCCGTTGCAATGACAAAACTGGTCGCGGTGGGTGACGAGACCGAACATTTTTTTAGTGGGGATGGCTCTCATATGCCATTCTAGAACGCTGTAAGCTTTCGGCCGCTGACCAACCAGCTTCGCAACCTGAAGGTCACGTGAATGCGACGGCTGTCGGCCCGGCAGAGACATCGCAGAGAACTATCGAGAGATCTCTGATCGCCATCGAGATAGAATGAATACCTTCAATATAGCTGCCCAGGGCATCTTATTTCGGTACGAGGCCGTTGGATTGAGGTCTCTGATGTGTTTCCATGAAGCGGCAGAGATGCGGTGGTTGACCAGTGTAAGAGCACCATCTAGCCAATCAGAGTGCTGTCTTTTGAAGCATTTCGGCAAACCACGCCCACGACTGTTCGCATTTATATGGAAGAAATACGTCTCCTTTTTGAGATCTGTTTTCAATGCAAATCACGGGGCGCCTGCTTTCGAGCTCTCGGCTTGCTTTCTAAAATCCACACTTTGGTAAATAGGCGCCATGGTGGATAGGATGCCCTCCATCGACCTAAATACAGTGTTCATAGCAATGTGTGTTAGGTACGCACTGTATCCTAACCACACCATGGCGGCGGCCAGCGGCATTCTCCTGCCGATCACGGCTGGCCTGTCCGCCTTTAGCTTTCCTGGCACCGCTCGTCAAAAGACCCTGTTCTTTCCCTACCTTGCTCCTCGGCCAAAGCACCTCGGCCAAAGCAGCTCGCCGCGGTCGCACCATCACACTGCCACAGCAAGACGAAAGTCAGACGCAAGAGACAGGACTCGTAGTGTGCCCCGAGAGCCAGCGAAGACAAACGACGTACGTCGTAATTACTCCGTTGAGGAAGCGGCCCTGGGCACGGACCTTCCCCTCGTTCCCAGCTGTTTTGTTTGTTTGTGAGTTGTAGCACCCCTCCTTTCTCGCAGCCCCACCTTCCTTCCTCTGTCGAGATGTCACGAGAGAGCCTCTTCTTCGTTTTGCTCTGCTCGCTTGTGGCGCTCGCTAGCCTCGTGCTGGCCCAACGGCGCATACAGCGGACGACGTAGCCAGAAAGGAGACGAAAAACGCACCACGGCCACTGTCCCTTGCTTTCCTCCCACCATTTTGAGTCTCCTGCAGTTGCGCTCGCCTGCAGCAGCCGTTCTGCAATGATGTGCTGGCCAAAGAAAGACGAGAGTGGTCCTGACGGGGGTGGGTGTCGTGATGGAGGAGGGAAGGGAATTACTCGTAGAAGTGAACTAATGAGATGCTAGCCAATGGGCGGAGGTCTCTCGCTGTTCGTCCTGTCTCTCCATTGGCACTGCGTTTTTGGCAACTGCCAGTGGTAGGCTGCAGGGTGGTGTTCTAGCCTGCATCTCTTGACGAGTTCTGCGTTGCAGGTAGCTTGCATATCCCACTCCCAGAGAGCGGGAGACGAGGAGGGGGAACCTTAGGGGTGCGGCATGCGCACCTTGGTTGGCCGTTCTCGGCAGCCAGCACGGCGGACGGGCACATCCGGGGAAATAGGAGGGAAGCGCATTGCCGCTTGTGGTCGTTGATCCTGCAGGACAAGGGCTCTCGGGGAACGGCAAACAGGAGAAAACAGTTTGCTTCAAGAATCAGAACGCCACACGGGGCGTTGTCGCCGCTCGTCGGCTCTCACATTGTGGCAAATAATTCATACACGGTTACGACGCTGGGCGGCCAACGTTCGTCCTTGGCGATATACATACGTCGTACGACCAGTTGGTTGATTTGCATGTCTTCGAGTGTACGAGGAGGCAAACTGTCCCGTTTCGTGGCAACATATCTGTACATGTTCTTCTTACATGCCCTTTCTCCTGTTGTCTTATCTGATCATCTGCACAACTCTACGATAGACTAAGCCTCTGAGTTGTTCCTGCTCTTTCAAGGCCGGGAAAAGCACAAGGTAGGTGAAGAAACGCAAACTGTGCGGCCAACCGATATCCTTCTCGGTGTGCCCGCCGCAAAACAGCGCCTTGCTTCGAGCCAAGATCGATTGCGGGGCTGGAAAGAAGCGGTGAGGGAGGCAGAGGTGACGAGGAGGCAAAGACTGGAATAACATATCGCCCTCCCGTTTTTTTGCCGTTCAGTAAAAGGAAACCGTTTGGCTCGTCTTAGAAGTATTTGTTGACGAAGTGGAGAGGGCCTATTTGTGTTGCGAGACTAGCACAGGGGCTAGTTTCTAACTCTGCGAGAGCAGGCAGACTAAAAGAGACAAAAAAGGAGATGGCGTCCCAATGATCTCGTCTCACTCCGCAGCTGCCATAGTCGTAGTCGTAGTCGTCTTGGGGTTGTCAAGTCTCGCGTAGAGTCTTTACTCGGAAGGTATGGCAAAATCCTCTCTGAACGCCGAGAGTTGTCAACTAGATTTCCAAGTTGTTCATTGTGGCAGCCTTAAGCGACAGATGTCAGACAGCAGCAACCGCTCGCACGCGTGCCCGAAGCAACGGACGCAGCAGCTCGAAGCCTTGTCTTAACCAAGTGAAAACCCCCAAACGATTTGCTTGGAGTGCTCAGTTTTCTGCGGTCCTTTTTGGTGACCCTCTACAGCCATCAGAGTGGAGAGAAAGCAAGAGAGGGGCAATTGGATCTCAACGGAGCTGGAGTCTGTTTGACGAGTTGCGGCGTCTGGGATTTAAATTACCATTTCGTGAGAGCTTGCCCCTCCCCCTCCTTTCTACTCGATGGTTCCTTGTTGATGCGAGTTTCTCTTTCGTAAGGATGCATCCGATTCTCGTTTACCTGCAAGATGCCCCATGCAGACGCCACGCCCCTGGGTACAACTGCCTGGGACAACATCCTCCGTAGGACGACATCGTCAACGCATCTTCTACTCGTCTCCCAAGACCCCTCTTTCGATCCTGGCCCCCTTTTTTTTTCTATTGACTTCATCATTTTAGTCCTGCAAGTGGAGCCTTCCGTCGACGTGTTGCGTGCTAGTTTTAGCGCTGTATCCGTCGATACTTTTTTCTTAAAATACGTCGTGATTACTCGGTACATCGGTCGGGGAGTTAATTAAGCCACGATTTTACGGGTATGTTTCTTCGCACAGAGTTCTTCCAGCGGAAACCCACTAAAGAAAAGGGGTGGCTGGCTAGCTGGCAAGAGTATCTCACCTCGTTGAAACTTACAATCTAGTTTCGACATGCGTGGGGGTTGTCAACTCGCCGCTACTCATTTTTTTCTTTTCCTTCGCGTCTTGTTGTATCGCTGACCATCTCACGCCAACAAGCCAAAGAATCTAATGTTCGCACACTAGAAATGCAACACTGTCTACGCAAATACAGCAAACGACTCGGACTATCTGAGCTTCCTTGATGAGCCAAGGTGCTCGTCTCTTGTTTCTCGTCTCGTCCTCCTTGTCTCCGCCAGTGTCTTAGATGGGGTGGGCTTCGTGCGTGTCGTTGAAACACTGGGGCCTGATCTTCAATCCAGGGTGGCCACCTTCACTTTCTTTTCGACGGGCGTGCCATCAAGCTTCTGGAAACCTTCTTTTCCTCCTCTTTTTATTTTTATTTTTGCCCTGTTGTCTTGTTCCGCTCAACGCTTTTGCGGATTGACGTATGTTCCGGAAGTTTTCAACGGCCTTGCCTGATCTGCAGAATTAAAAAATAAAATGGAACGAAGAAGAAGCTTAAAACGGGGGAAGGTGACGGAGCGACGAGACGAAAGACAAACAGAGCATGCAATGCAGGTCGTGCTGCAGGCTGTTTGATAGCCCCCCAGCTTTTTCAACTTGGCTTTCCTCGCATCTTAAGTGTCGTGCTTTCTTCTTCCTCGTCTCGCTTCTGCAACCTCTCTCTGTGCGTGTCTCTTTTGGCAACCTTGATCCGGGTAAATGCGCCGTGGCGGGTGTGCACGGCACTGGCAGTTGAGTTTGCAGCATAGAGTCTGGATGCCAGTCCGACACACGCGTCTGGCGCCACCTATAGGGACAACATAATATTCCTCCGTATGCCAGGTCGATCATTGCCCCTTCTTTTGTCGTCCAATGTGTAGACGTGTGCCTCGCCATGTCTGCAACACGGTGCTCGCAGTTGGCCGCCTGGCCAGGCCTGGCCTGGCCTGGTCAGTTCACGTACACCCATGCTCCAGCCAACCCAGGCGGAAATCAAACTAGGGACTCCTGTTAGCCATCAACTACCCCCGAAATGCGTGTCCAGTCCAAGGCCGGGTCATCCTGCAGAATCGAGCCGAGTGCACCAAGAAAAAAAATATTAACAGTGTCCAGAGCTTGCCAGAGCTGGTGGATGTGTGGTGGATGTTGCAACTTTGTGTGTGACATGGCGGCAATGTTTCACCCCTCCTGGTGGGTAAGCGGTTGCATGGGGTCCAAGCTGCAGCAGCAGGGGGGGAGACCAGTCCAAGAAGAGCAAAAGGGGAACAGTAGGGGAGAGTTCACCGTAATACAAACGTGAGCGCCAAAACGAGGGAAAAAAATGCAAGCACGCCAGGGACAGGAACCAAAAAAAAGAATGCTCCGTTGCCAGAAAACAAGAAACACCGGCACCCAATATTGACAGCACACCAGGGCCTGGTGGACCTTCAACAGTCCATATTCTATGTCGTTTGCCCTTTAGCTTTCATCCGCCTTCCCAACCCCGGTCTCGTCCTCTGGAAGCATCCCCCCCGGACCCGAAACTGCAGAAAACAGTGTCTTGTCCCACACCGCCGTGCTGGATTGTCGGGGAAGCCGGTTGAAACTGTGAGACTTGGACTGAGCACAGGTTCTAGTTTCCCTCTTCAGCGTCCCTCCTGGCTTGCCCAGCCAATTGCGCACCGTGCTGCTCCTCTCTCATCCCATCAATCGCTCTCTCGCCCGTTCCTATCCCGCTCTCCGCCGCCGCGCCAAAAGCATGGGGTTGAGCAGGGGTTGGGCCTGGCTGGCCCTACTTGTGCATCTGTTTTGGCCCTCGCTTTTCTCTCCTCCTTTGAGGGCACATCATTTTTTATGCTTCCTGGCGTGGCAATACGTCGTAGTACGGAGGTATCCTCGTCGGCCTTCATACCCACTGACCAGGGCTATTTCTCTCCAAACCCCTTCTTTCTCGTTGGTCTCCAGCGCAATTCACAGCATTCCCTTTCCCCGTATTGCATATGTTTTGTCCCGTCCTGGCTCCAATTGCCGTGCATTTTGATTGTCAAAACGCACGGCTGAGCTGTGATGGACTCGCTGCACAGACGGCCGTTTGGCACACTTGCGCCATTGGGTAGCAATCATTCAACGGGCTCGAGGGGGGCAAACTAGATGCCGTTGCTCGAGCTCGAAAGCCTCGCGCCGCCGTTGCTTTGTGTGCTGGCCCTGCGTAAGATGGTTGGTTGGGCGTGAGAAACTACTCTCCAAATTGCCCTTGGAAATCGCACCGATTTGTCAGGTCTGCCCTGACAGCACCCTGCTCGCACTGTCCGCTGCAGCACTAAGGGCGGCTGCTAACGTCCTGGTGGCCGACCGTCGTCGACCGCCTTGCTAGCTCGCCATTGGGTCGCCCGCTTCAATCAACCAGTTGGTGGCTTGGTGGAGCACCGCGCCAGCGTGTGTGCGTGTGCGCTGTACAGTCCCCTCCCCGGGGCCTGGCGCTACCCTCGCTCTTTCCCTTTTCTCGTCGTTGCCCCTAGTCGCTGTGCCTCTGCCGTCCCTCAAATGTGTCGATTTTGGGGGCAGGAGCGTGGAGGGGGATGGAGGCGAAAGAGGGGCGGCTCTCCCCTAACGCCAACGTGCCAACGAGTAGGAGCGCAGAGAGAGAAACCTAGCAAAGAGGACGCAGCGGCCGAACCCCTGACTCGCTGTCTGTTGCTCCTTCCCTTCGACGCCAACCCCCCCCCTCGCCAAAGTTACCCACCAAAACTGAACCTTCTTTCCCTCCTTCTCTCTCTGCCTCCTGCAACCACACCCCCATCTAATAACCCTACTCTCTCTTGTCCTCGCCTCTGCTTCCTTTCCCTTTTTTCTTTTTTTTTTGGCCTCACCACGCTCTTTTTGTCCTTTTTGGATTTCTCTTGTGCACTATCTCTCTTCTTTTTTTGTCTGTGTTTTAGTTCTCTGTACTTTCTCTCTTGTCCCCTTTCTTGTGTATCTTGTGTATCTTGTGTGTATTCCAATCCTCTCTCTGGCTTGCCTGCCCCCTTATTCTTCTTTCTTCCCCTGGACGCGGCAACCTGTATCATATATTTTGTTCTATAAAGGTACGTTTTACTTCTGGTGCAATGCTCTGAGGCATACGCGCCTTCTCTGCCTCTCTCCTCCTCAATATTGCACCCGGACTTGGTCACCCCTCGAAAGAAGACAAGCGACGTCGCCGCTTGCCGCCCGCAGCAGCGAGGCGGTGAGCCCAATCGATGCGGCGTGCGAAACCAGCTGCCGGCAACGCCCGACGCGCAACCGGCACAATGGCTGGGATGGACAGGGGCCCTCGCACACAGACGACCGGTTCGGCAGCTGAATGAGAAACTTGGAGGCTTCGGGGGGCATGCGGCGGTGCATTGGCTCGAGGAGCGAGACTCAACGGGGAGGCAGCGATTGGCGACAGCTGCCCTGGGAACCTCGAAGCGGCGGCCAGGTGGCCTGGCATCGAGAAGGGAAATGGACATGCGTGGCTAACATTTGGCGCCGCCTTGTCGCTCTGCAGTATAATATATCTCGCCGAGTCCGCCTGCGGTTTGGCCGTGTACGAAGAGCTACGATACGTCGCTGTAACAAAACTATACGATACGAATACCACAGGAAGAAACGAATCTAGAAACGAAACCAAGAGAGCGCCGACGGCAGACGTCTGCACAGCCACGCAAGCCCGCACGGCAGACGAGTCGAGTCACCGAAAACGACCAGATCCTGCCCCGATTGATCGCTTCGCGCCCCTCCCCAAAACGATGGACGAGCTGCGCTATCGAGCACAGCAGCCTCCACTCGGCGACGCCACCATGGGCTCGTTCGTGTCCCCTCCCCGGAACGGCAGCCGCCTGCCGCAGCCTACCGCCTCCCATGATCCACGATCCGTCTTGCCCCGTCGGTTTACCGCCGACTCGGGGCGTGTACCAACACTGTCTAGCATTACACCCCAGCGTGCCCCAGAGCCGCAAGATCTCTCTGCCTCGACGGTTCGTCACCCCTTTTCCGCGCGGGGCCCACTGCTGTTGCCGCGAGTGTATGCTTGGATGTGCACTATCTGGACTGTATCTAACTTTCAATTTGCTTCAGGCACTGCATAAGGTTCAATTGGTAAGGACACGACGGTGCGAGAAGGCGTGGCTGGATTGGAGCAGGAGCAACATCCGTTCGCCAGTTTCCCGCCAAGTTGCGCTTGAGTTCGCCCGACTAACCTTTCCCGTCCTGTCTAGTTGGAGAAGAAGCGATTAGAATACGAGAAGCTCCGCGAGCAGAAGCGCCGGTTCGAGGCCGAGATGCAGAAGCTCGACCAGCAGCAGCTCCGCGACGAGCAGGAGCTGGCCGCGATGCAAGAGGACCTGGGGCGCATTGGTGCCGCCACCATGGCCACGGGCCACCAGTCAGAGCCAACCACGCCGCCCGAATACCGCGAGAACTCGTCCGGCTTCCCGTCCATGTTCTCACGCCCCAACCGGTACTCCACGTCGAGCCTGACGTCGCCGCCGGGCCTCCTTTTCAACCGCCCCGGCCGGTCCGGCTCTCAGATTGCTTCCCCCCAGTCTGGCGTCATGCAGTCATCGTCAGCGCAGCGGTTTGGCTTTGATGACCAGCTGCCCTCTCGCTCCGTCCCCTCCACGCGTCGCAACAGCGACGAGGACGAGAAGGAGGAGGCCGTCCGGCAGGACCCTACGAGCCACCGCTCCACCAATGCGTACGTACCAAGCCCATTACGCCTTTCCCAATCGGGCATTGCCTTCTTTTTTGATATGATTGTTTGCTATTGTTGCCGTTTGCTGTGTGTGACGAGTTGCACCTAAGTAGGTCTGCTTTTTCCATTGAGGTGTGGGGCTTGAATATGAGTTGAATAGGGAGTTTCGTGCTACTTGCATCACTTCCTTCAACTCTCAACTCGGCCGAAAGACAAGCGTCCTCTGACTTGCCCGACTTGCTTGTTACGTTGCAAGCCATTCTCAGTTCACAACGGTTAGCTTTGCAAGACGTCTGTCCTTTCTTTAATTTGAATTGGCTTTTGTCTATTCACTCGTGCATTCAGGAACGCTTCAACCTCTCTTGCCCTTTCCACTTACCTCGTTCTATTTCCTCATACTCTATTCTTCCCTATTCGGAGCCCTCAAGACCGTCCTCAATACATCCTTAACTCGTGTTGTCTTGTTCGTCTCGTCAGGAGAACAAGTATTTATATCGTCTATCATTACGGCCCCCTTGCTTTTGCTTTCTTTCTTCTTCTTTTCTACCTCCAACTCGTTTTTTGCACTTCGAGACTGCACATTTTCACCTTACTGGTTGTTCAACCTCACGCTGCCTACATCTCGAGATCCCGAACTTGTTTCCTGAAAACATAATCGTCAGCTTCTTTCCTGCAGCAACTCAGATCTCAAGCAATTCTCTGCAATTTGCCCTGTTCTTCATCTGTTCCATTTGTTATCTTACCACCATCTCAACGCTCTCTTTCACACATATCAGACCCAACTTGCAACCAAGGATGCCAAAGACGCTTCCCATTTCCGAAGACGACGTCTTTGCTGACTTCTCCCCGCTTAGTCTCAACCGGTATAGTATGCCCGTCACGAGATCGAAGACGGGTTTCTACGATTTCTCGTCTTTGGACCAGACGAACACTACCCGATTCCTCTTTGGCGAAGAGGAAGAGCACGGCAACGGCGAGGCCAAGCTTTACCAGACCACCAGCTCTGCCGGTCCTGGCCTTGACGAAAGCTTTCCCACATTGACCCGTCGTGAGGGACAGCCCCACATGGTAAGCCATTTTTTGTGTTTCTGCACTCGTCTGAGTTTTGAGAGGTTGTCAGATTGCTCTCAGATCACTTTCAGATTTGCAAGGCTATGTGGCCTTGCGTAAGCTTGTGTCCCTCTCCCGTCATTAAAAACCTTTTCCCCACACCGCCGCCATCCGTCTCTCATGCCTTAACAAAAAACAATAGCTTCATTGTATTTCACAGAACATTACATTTTCTCTTGTTGTATTCCATAACTAATATTTTTATTATTATCAGTTGTCGGCATCTTCTGCGGCGCTTGATCTCGCTCTGTCCCAGAATCCTAACACTGAAGTTCCCAACACCAGCGGCTGGGGCAGTGTCCGTCGCCATCGTGCTCAGCCCAGCCTGTCAGGCATCCCGTCCTCGCAGCTCAACGGTTCGACTTCTGTTGCACCTGCCCAGTCCAACTCATCCTCGGACGTTGGCAACATTGGCGTCCCTCTTCGCCATTCCTTCGACTTGAAGTACTACGGCGACAGTGGCGCGGACGTTTCGGTTGCCTCCATCATGTCTTCGCCGTCCAACCAGATCCTTGCTACGCCTCCCAAGTTGCAGACGTCGTACTCTGCAAACGACATTGCTACAATCAAGTCGACCCCCGGTTCGACCGTCTCCTCCAGCACCAACAACCATGCTCAGCAGTATCTGCACAATCACAATGCCAGCCTTGGCCGCATTCCTGCGGGTGCCATCCCCAACCGCCACAGCCGTGAGCTCTCCACCAACGACATCAATAATGCCGTTGCGGCCCGCGAGTTTGCTTCGATCGGTTCTGCTCTTCATGCGAATGCCACTCCATTCGGCCCTGGCGCCGTCTCTGCTAATGGCCCTGCTCACACGCAGCCACCCATCACTGCTGGCGCCCTCGCTGCTGCGGCCGCTGCTGCTGCCTCGACTGGTACGGTGACCACATTGCCTCCTACTACTACTGGCAGCCACTTCATGGCCGGCTACTACGGTGGCTCAAACTACAGCCTCTCCACCGCACCCGCCGTCAGTTCAGGCAATCCAACCGCATATGGCAACGGCGCCATTCCCATGCTTTCACAGACAATGCAGACTTTGGCTCTAAACGGCTCCAGCTCCGTGTATCCATCTCAGGGATATAACGGCTATGCCTCGCTTTATGGTTCTGCTCCTCCCGCGAATCAAGTTCCCCCTCGTGACAGCCAAACTCGCATCATGCAGAGCCGTCGCCAGCTGGACAACGAAGGTGAGATTCTCCCCTTTTTTGCACTCCCGGTGTTGCCCTTTGCTTTTACTAACTTCTTACCTTAGCCATGAATCGCTACAACAACACCCCGCTAGAGGCCGTGGGTGGTACCATCTACGAACTATGCAAGGACCAACACGGCTGTCGCTACCTCCAGAAGCAGCTCGAGAATCGCATTCCCGAGCAAGTCCACATGATCTGGCTAGAGACGAACCAGCACGTGGTTGAGCTGATGACCGACCCCTTTGGAAACTACCTTTGCCAGAAGCTACTAGAATATTGCAACGATGAAGAGCGCACGGTCCTCATTCAGAACGCTGCCCAGGATATGGTGCGCATTGCCCTCAACCAGCACGGCACCCGTGCCCTACAAAAGATGATCGAGTTTATCTCGACCGAAAAGCAGGTGCAGATCATCATCGAAGCTCTTCGTCATCGCGTCGTCGATCTTATCCAGGACCTCAACGGTAATCACGTCATCCAGAAGTGCCTCAACAAGCTCACGCCCGCCAATGCCCAGTTCATCTTCGATGCCGTTGGCGGTGCCTGCGTAGAGGTCGGCACCCACCGCCATGGATGCTGCGTTCTGCAGCGCTGCATCGACCATGCATCGGGCGACCAGAAGATCTGGCTTATCTCGCGCATCACCGAAGAGGCGGTCACTCTTATCCAGGACCCATTCGGCAACTATGTTGTGCAGTATATCATTGACCTGAACGACCACAACTACACTGAACCTCTAGTAGCCCAACTCCGTGGCCGCATCTGCTCTCTCTCGCGGCACAAGTTCAGCTCCAACGTCGTCGAGAAGTGCCTTCGTTGCTCGCTTGATCCTTCGAAGGACATGATCGTCGAGGAGCTTTTGGTGCCTGGCGAAATTGATCGCCTCCTGCGTGACTCTTTTGCCAACTACGTCATCCAGACCGCTCTCGAATATGCCACGCCATACATGAAGGTTCGTCTAGTCGATTCCATCCGCCCCCATTTGCCTCAAATCCGCTCGACACCGTACGGCCGCCGGATCCAAGCCAAGATCCAGACATACGACTCTCGCAGCGGTCAGTCGAGCGGACACATTACCCCTGCCGATACTTCTCAGGGCCAGATCCCGCTCCATGGAAACCACGGCCGAGGTGGTAGCACGACGATTCTCGTTCCGACATCTGCCTTCTCAACGAATGGTGTCAACGGCCTTGCTCTCCGCGGAGGTGCCGCCAACCAGGCGGTTTCTACCACTGCCGCACCCTCTGGCCGGCCTGTCGCTGCCTTGTACGGCCCACCACCTGCATTTTCCCGCGCGGCTATTTCCACCAACGGGGTTCCTACAAACGCTACTGTCGTGCCGACCATCGTACCCGTCAGCATGCCGCCTAACATGGGCTCGGGCATTCCTGGTATGACTGCTCCCGGCATGGGACTTGGAGCTGAGAATGGCGAGACTGCGTGGCTATAGGATGGCGCGTGGTACCCTGCCCCGGTTCAGTACGGTTATGTGATGCACCACTGAAGCCTGTGTCTCGAGAGGCCGTCGAATACGTTCCAGCTAGACCAAGGCGCTGGTAGCTACCTACGCGGCCGAGCTGTATCCTGTTTTCTATGTGCGACTCATGGCCAACCTGCTGCAAAACCAGCTTTTCCGTCTTCTGACTGCCTAGCAACCAAAATCTCCAAACTGTTCGTCTGTTGTGTCTCACTCGTGCCTTTTGTCTTTACTTTCACGACCTTATGGGAACTGTTCGTCTGGTGCTCGCAGAAATATGTTCTCTGATGGGGACCGCCGATTGCAAAGGGCATCATTTGCGTTCTATGATTATTTTCTTTGAGCATTTTCGTTCAGCATTTAAAACCTTGCCTATTTTTTGTCCATCTCGCCCTTTTATCTGCCGGTTACTTGTTCACGGGATTATTTTACCCCTTTTCGCTTCTTTTCTTCTGTCCACATATTGCGATGGGAAACAATTTTTGTTCCTCCGCCTATACGGCTCATGCAAAATATACGGCCAGTATCCGAATTCCGCTCTTATCGACGCAACGATTGATGACGATGAATGACGATCCTGATTTGTTAACGCTATCCCCACATCTAGTATGTGGTTTCAGCAAATACGATTTGACACCAGTTTCTTTTTTTTTCCGCCAAGAAAATCTTCTGTTTCTTTGCTATTTCATTTGCTTTGCTGGTTTCGTTCTGCTTGTCTCTTTATGGATCTCTTGTTACTGTCTCTCAAAAATACACACACGAAGGACATGTTTCCCAAAGAAAGGTGTCTACGATTCGTGTTTTCCTTTGCTTTCTTCGCGGGACTGTTGTTGGTGTGCAAGATGAATGCTGCTGAATTCTTCCCCTCACATTGTGTCTACCCGAAGGGGTAGCAAGGGTAGCAACCCATGACTTCAGGGCAAGGTCTCGACACGCGCCATTATTAGTTGCCGGAGAAAGTGCACGAATGACCAGCGAAAAGGAAATGTGATGGAAAAAAGAAAATGTCATGGCTTAATTTTCGATCTGCTTTTTAACGTCGTTTTCTCTACTTTGTCAAATGTTCTTTTATTCTCTATGCGTGTCTTCATCTGTCACGACTATCATATATCGAGGAGAGTAGTTCCCCCTACCCCAGTTTTCCCTCTTAGTATGAGTGTTTTTGTTTTCATTTCCCTTATAAATCTCTACCACGGGTTTTTATAGGCCTTGACAACCTTATCGTCGTCGTTGCAAAAGGACACGCAAAAGAGAGCAAGGCGAGATAAGGCCAGAACCAAATGCAGAGAATGGCACAGATGAAAAGAGGAGCTGAGACACAGTCATGGAGACATGGAGATAGCCCTAGATAGGTTCAAAATAACGTTTCTCAACCCTTTTTGTTTACTGGAGTGCTGAAGTGAAACCGTGTACAGAGACCGTCCGTGAAGATAGGTGCATGTGCATCGTAGGCAAGGGCCGTGAAAACGGCGCCGTATATCCCAAAGAGAAGTTTTCTGGACTTTGTGCGGTGGGAATTTTACATTGGACGATAGGTCACTTGCATGCATCCAGTAGGAATATTTGAAAGAATAAACAACCCCATGTCCTTTATGGCTAGGAGTGTATTTCGATTGTAAAATGATTTTTCCCTAGATGTTTTAATAATGGAAGTCGTTCCCTACTCGGTTCTTTTTTCTTTCTCCCATTGTCCCATTCGCCTTCGCCTCTTCTCAAATCAGGCTGACCGCCCTGTTAAACGTAGGCAGCACAGAGAAAAGAGAATCGAGCGTTTTCGAAGCCACCATACCATGCACACAGAAGATCATAAAACTGCATAGCATGCCCCAAGAACAGAAAACAGGGGTTCCTGACTCGCCCCTCTTTCCCCATTTCGGCAATAGAATCCCCAATACGACAAACAGCGACGTTCTCATCAACGCCACCGCCGTCATCAACATTGCCGTCGTCAACGCCCCGTCTACCGGTACCGCCACAGAGACAGGGTGTTGTGGCGCTTCCAGGTCTTGCGGCGGCCGGCGCGCGTCTTGTTGAACTTGTGGCCCTTGTTGAGACCGCGGGACTTCTTGCCGGTGGCGGTGAGACCGCGGGACTCGCGGTGCTTGTGCACCGGGTTCACGATCCAGGAGATGCGCGGGTCGCGGCGGATGGCGGCGTGGTTGGGGTCGACGAGGATGACCTCGAAGTACTTGTACGTGGAGTCCTGGTTGACCCAGTACGAGTTGAGGACGCGCAGGTTGGCGCAGCGGCGGCCGACACGCTCCTCGGCGGTGGACTTGAGGGAGCGCTGGTACTTCAGCTGGTTCACACCCTGGTTGGTGGGCTTGCCGTAGGTGGCGCCCTTGCGGACGGGCTTCTTGCGGCCACCGCGGCGGACGCGCACGCGGTAGATGACATAGCCCTGCTTAGCCTTGTATCCGAGGCGGCGAGCCTTGTCCGGGCGGGAGGGGCGCGAGGCGCGGTGGATGACGTTCAGCTGGCGGTACTAAATTGGTTGCACAAAACACTCTCAGTCAGAATTTGAAGAGGTTCAAAATCGATGCATTTCAACGAGTGTTTGTGCTCGGGGTTCAGGACGGAAGTCGGAGACGAAGAGAGAGGGAGCTAGCGAGAACGAGAGAATATGTATGCAGGACGAAAACAAGAAGAGACAATCGGGGATACAAGTCCAAGAGAACAGGTCGTTCTCTTCTTCCTCGTGATCCTCAATGGTCTCGACAGTTTTGTCTTATCCCCCAACCGTCTCTCTCGCATCTCATCCTGCTCTCCTCTCTCCGACAACTCGGCCTTGGGGGTATGTGTTGTATTCCTTGGATTGGTAGGAGGGCTCTTCGAGGTTTTTTTGTGGTTTCAACGTACTTCCCAGCAGCGGACGCGCAGGAGGAAGCGCAGCACATCCGACTGCTTGCGCTTCTGGAGCTCTTCGACGTACTTGAGGGCACCCATTGTGACTGCAACAATTCCGTCACGGTTAGTCGTTGCAAGAACAAGGGAAGAGTATTATTCGATCAAAGGAGAAGGAGAAACAAACCAAGAGTTCAGTCGAAATGGCGATGTGGTTGTCGATGGTGGGTTAGTTTGGCGTTGGAGAGAGAAGGAGGGGAGAAAGAAACTTTCGCGCACTTTTTTTCGGCCTCTCTCGAAACGAAGCAAAATTGGATTGGGATTTTTCACTCCCCAAGAGCAAAAAAGTGGGTTCCGCACTTTTTTTTCCCGCCCGACCTTCACAAGAGGAAGTTGTGGTCAACCCTAATTTTTTTTCCAGTGATGCGCTAGTCTTGAAATGGCAGGCCTCGATGACTAACCGCGAACAAAGGTCGGACAGGTCACATGCGTGATCACGGGAGCAATATATGCTGCTTTCGCAAACAACCAATCAGCATCTGCCTTTCAACAACGTCGCTGTCGTTTTGCATCTGGGTTTCGCCGCAGCAGGTCTCAACGCGCCTATCCTTCGAAAGCAAGACATATTTTCATCTGTCAGTAGAAATATCGTATTGGGGGCAGAAATACCCCCTCTGCTGCTCTATTGACGGGTTCTACAACAGCTATATCAAAGGACCACCTTTGGGAACTAGCTTTTACGACTGGTTTCTCTCCCTACCTTGGCGTAGGCATAGCAGGTCGATGTTATTTTATCACGCATTGTTTATTTCTTTATCTACACATTCTTTCTATTTTTTCTGTTCGTAAGAAAAATTCAAGCAAGGAAAATAGAGCGAAGAATAAGTTGTCTTTACCCCGGTGGAGATTGTGATACCACAAGTCAGCATCATGCAACTTACACGAAAAGGTACATTGGCAGCCGTTACCCAAGTACCAGAGACTTCCTTCGCGCACACTGTTACTTTCGCAATTTTTTCCTTGTGTTATTACTCTTTGTGTTCTCGTAAAACCCTCACACGACGGTCGGTCGACCGAGCGTAACGCTTTGGCATGCACGCGCATGGAATCGTGATGTGTCTAGTGTGTCTGCATCTACCCCCTGTCCTGTTATACTCGTACTCCTCGCGCCTCCTACTATTTTGAATTCTACGTATAGCAATGGTATTGTTTGCCATAGATATAAAGCTTTTTTGGACTCGTGTTGGCCACGTATTTACATTTCCTCGCATGTGAGAGAAATAGCCTTTTTCTCATGTCGATGGTGGCTGGCGGCCTATGAAGGAATCCTACTCTCACCGACACCAAATATGGACATGTGATCTGTTACCCAATGCATCTCACCGAAGCCACTATGCAGTGAGCTAGAGAAAAAAATGCCCTTGTTGCCTTTACCTCTGGTCGTTAGTTCGAATCACCGAGATGGGAAAAAAACGTCTTGTATGTCTCTGAATTCAGAATAGGGGGCTCGGTCGGTCCGCTCGGCGAGACCCGCCTCGCCAAGAGAGAAGACTAGTTATCTTGCTCCCATTGTAGTTACTTCTGAATCAAATCACCCGCCTTCGCGGTCGGTTAGTTTGTTACTCCAATGTAAATCTCTTTTATTTTATCTGACCAAAAAGTAATCCGAAGTAAATGAAAAAAGAATTACGACGTATGGCGCCGGAAATCTAAACAGAGCTGTGGCGCTAAGTCTACGCCCATCATCGCCACGAGCTCGGCCACCTTGGATTTGAAACTGACGCCGTCTAATGTGGTTCCCGTCGGCCACACGACCAGATACTTAACCGGGAAGAGGCCTGGCTGCAGCGTGGTTTGGATCGGGATGTTGTCGAGCTTGTACTGGGCGACATCGCTCGGGAGTGGAAGGCCGGGCATGTTGCTGGTAAACAGTGGTACACCTGATTGACCGTCGTCGCCATCTTTGTCTTCCCTATTGAGTTCGTCGTCATCGTTATCCTCGTCATTATCACTATTATTGCCATGGGGGGTATTGACAGCGGTAGCACTAATTGAAAGAGTGTGCTGTGCTTCGTTCATTGCGATGTCTTCAAAAGTAGTAACCTCCGTGGCTGTTCCATGCGAGGACTCTGGTTCATGTTCGTCGCCGTTGTTTTGCTTATTTTGACCTGCCGACCGTCGTTCTCGGGAGAGACTCACATATGCCTTGCGGTCGAAAATGGCAAGTGCTTCTTTGTCAAGAAGATCCCAGGCCAACGTCTCGGGATCCAGAACATACTGTGGTGCGAAGTCGATCTTGTACCGCATCTTGGGACAGCTGTGGATGTAATAGCCCGAGTACCACCACTTGTAGCCACCATCAAGAGCCAGCGAAATTTCTCTCAGGGCACCAATCTTGCCTGGGCTGTGCGGGTGCAGAGACTCATGATACAAGAAGTACACGGCGCTGACACACTGCGGTAGCAGGTCGAGAACACCAATAGCAACGAGCCGACCGTCGAGACGGTAGCACTGGTGAAAAGATCCAAGCCGCCGTTGACGGCCATCTGCATCTGCGATCGTCTCACGCCGGAGAGGCGAATTGCACAGAAAAGATTCAAACCCTCGCCGAGTGATTTTGGATGCTGGCTCTTTATGCACGACACGCTGGTAATTTTCAAAGACCAAATACTTTTCTTCACTGAATGTGTCTGGTTCTAGGGTGACATCAAACCGATGAGCTGGTTCAATGGCTTTAGCAAGCTCTGGTGTCGGCGGTGTTGGTGGCGGCTGTCCCTTGCCAACCTTCGCCTTTGGGTTTTTATCGGCATGGTGGATGCGAGATGGCGACAATGGGGCCAACTTGTCGGTCTCAGCCTCATGAATGCGCTCGATGAGATCAAAAGTGGTGTCACGTCGCTTTGCTTCTTCGCGGGATCGAGGATTTACGCAGGCAGCCGTTTTAGTGTAGGCGTCTCCGATGATAAAGCGGTTGAATCGATTCACAGCCTGGCGCTGATCCCTAGTAGGACGAAAGGCGGTCGCATCGAGGCGGATAGTATAATGAGGGCAGCACGAATTCTTTTGGTTCGGCCGGTAGAGCAAAGTACCGGATCGCCTCCAACACCGGTCCACCAGACTCTGGTACAGGCCAGGACTCAAAGACCGGGTTGAGGCATAGTAAGAAAAGCCTATATCGAGTCAGAAGAGGGGATATTAAAGAGGGCGGATGAAAGACCGTAGCTCCTAGAAGGACAAAAAATAACGCGAGATCAAGCGGCCAAAACGTGCTCGGCCGGTTGCCGAGAACGGCTTCGGTGTACGGAATACGGTGGTGGACTTGTGGGGGGCAGTGATCCGGGGTCGAATGTGGGGCGGATGACACGGAGACCTTGTCCGTGAGTTCTCGGAGCTGGCAGCAACATGCTTTGACACCACACCCTCTGGGAAAGAGTTGGACAGTGAATTAGAGCCCCGTGAGGCAATACCAGGGTACTGAGACACGGCACAGGTTGGCCGGCAAGAATGGGGCTCTGCGTGTATTCGGAAAGAAAGGGGTAATATTCTTACGTTTTTTTGGCTTTCCACCATCAGGTTTATTATGACAATATCCGCAGTTTGGTGAATTACAGTAGCCTAGACAGGGAATACGAAGAGGTCCGGTTAGTATGGGCTAGAAACTCGACAGCTATCATGAAAAACATGCAGCTGGGAGACTCGAAACAATCGAACTTGGGAAGCAGGAGACGGGAAAGACGACGGGCAAGAAAAGGTCACATGGGGCATCGGGATCAAAACGAAAACGTAATGCGCGGGTTGTGAAAAGAAAAACCACCGCCAAGCAAGCCATGCCGAGGAATGAGAACAGGGGATGAGAGCAGTGGAAAAGAAATGGGACAGAAGAGAGTACGGGTTGAGTCCACGGGACCAAATCCTGTTCTGCCATCCTATAGCAGGGCCACCACTCGGGGCTGCACAAAAGTGTTCGAGAGGCAGATGAAGGGGAAAAGGTTCCGAGAGATCTGAGGGTGGGATGGCAGAAATAAAACGAGCCATGTTGGTGGTGGTGGATCGGATCTCGCGAACCACGAGAAGAGGAAAATGAAAACTGAAAAAAGCCTTATACCAGCAAATAGCAGAATTGGCCCGCAATACATTTCGAGCAAGGCACAAGAACAGAGTGGGGGCTTGCTGTCTCGCAGATGAAGGGGATCAAGAAGAGCCAACGGACGGGGCCGAACGGCGCACGAGGGGGAATGGTTGGGCGAGAGGGGTCAACAGAATTAGGTACCAGCGTTGTGTGAGACGAGAGGCAGGAAACGCAGACGCAGAGCATTAGTACCAACGCCAGAGAAATATGGCCAACTCACCAATGGGCATGATATGCGAGAGGGCATCTTCAGGGGCGCCTGTGTCGGGGCTGTCCATGGCGGAGGGGCAGCAGGAAGATGCAGGCGGGAACGAGAACGCAACGATGAATGCGCGATGCGCTGGAGGCACAGGACTTGTGGTCCCAGCTGTTGTCTGTGCTTCGTGTCAAGTACGGCGCTGTGTCACCGAGCTGCTGTCGACGTCGACCTCTTGGATGGTAGCAACCGCTGGGGCCGCACTGCTGAGAGAAGGTGGAGAGATGGCGCAAAAAAGAAACGAGGGCCAACAGCAGACTTAGAAGCAGCAGGGGGGGTTGGGGCCTGTGTGTCTTGCGTCGTAGTCCGTAGTGGCAGCGCCGTAGTGCCAAAAACGAAGCTATTTTAAACTGGAGCAGGCTATAGCAGCTGTGTGGTTGTGCAGCATATGCGTCGGAGTGCTGGCCGAGTTGGTGCCGGGCGAGCCGGGGTCTAGGAGAGACTCTGTTGACTTTGTTGCTGGGTAGAGAGGCTGTATTTGGAGACAACGGAGCAGCTAGATGCAAGAGGAGGCCAGAAGGCGTTGAGTAGGAGAAGTAACCTAGGTGAGTGGGGTGTCCAGAATATGCAGGTAAAGGGCGGGACGGTATCCGGCATGCCAATATGGAACTAAGCGAACGACGAAGCAGAGGCAAGGCACCGCAGCGCCTAGCAACAAAGGCCGAGCTCGTGGCCGAGGCGGCTCAAGACGCGAGCAGCGCGGGAGCGTGCGGCAAAATAGATGAAGGGGGGAAACGAGCCAGAAGCCTAGGTCTAGAGGGGCGGTGTAGGGAGCGGCGCTGGCGGATGGGAATAGGAGAGGGCGAGAGAAAGCGACGGATACCAAAAGGCGAAACAATGGGTGCAGAGAGCAGAGAAAGACGGGGAGTGGACAAAGGGGAGCGAGACTGATGGCGAGAGGACTTCGCGCGCAGCTATGGCGGGGTTGAGACGAGGGTGCAGACACACGACAGTCGCGGCCAGACAGGGTCCCTCCTTCTAGACGGAGTAATTGCGCGGGCAGGAAATAGCAGCAAATAGAAGGAACGAGCGACTGGTCCGGTTCTCCCGGTAGGCTGGGCCTAGCTGGCCCGCCCGTCTGTTCGCCAGAGCTAGTCCGCGCCGAAGAGAACAATGCCCAATCCTGTTAGGTGCACGAAAAAGATAAAATAAGATACACGCTCTGCGGCGGCGGGACGTATTATGGTACTACTCGCAACCTATAACGCCAGCTTCTTGCAGAACGCACCCTCGCTCACATGACCAAAGCCAGGAAGCCCTGGATTGCGGAGAGAGTTGCCCTTTCCTCGAGCACCAATCTGCAAGGCACGCGTTGCTGCCTGTTTTGGCAGAGAACCCATTAAACAATTAAAATAATTAAACCAAAAAAAGACAGCAGCCGCCCCGCCCAAGCTCACTGCGTCCGGTACTTCGCACGTGCGCAACGAAGTATCTTTGACTTGGTTCTCCGCTTGGGGTAACTAGTCGCAAGTCACTCGCAAGACCTGCACCTGCCTGCCCTTCCCTCCATCGCCCATCCCTTCTTTTCCACGTCCCTTCCCATTGCACCCCACGCAACTGGCGGCAGCTGCGTCTCCGTGTGGATGTCTGTACGCAGCTGCAGCGTCGTATGCGCCTCCCGTATTATTACTGGTAAGAGCCCCGAAGACGATTTTTTCTCCAAACGAAAAGGAGCAATTAGATAAAAATCAAATAAATAAATAAATAAAAATGGAAAGAGCAAATGGAAGCAAAACTCGCAAGAAGAAAAAAAAGAAAAGAGCAAAAACGACAACGCTTTTAGAAATCGTTAGCTGTCACTGCAACCCACTCACCACCAGACGGGGCTTTACCTGAACCACTCATAGCTTCCTTTTTCCCTCCTAGCTTTTTTTCACTTTTTTTCCCTTTCCTACCCTGGCTCTATTTTTTTCTGGCCTGGCCCTTCGTCCCTTCGACGGTTTTTCTGTATATATCTGTCTAGCTCTCGCTGTCCAGTGTTGCCCCTCGCACCTTCCCTTTGCTATGGCACGAGACTCTTCCCTGTCATCAACTGGGCTCTCCAGCCGGGGGAGCTTTTCTTCGTTTCTATAACTTAGCAAGCAAGCAAACCCTCCGTCAACATCACCATCTCTTTCTTCACCCTCCTGTCTCCCGGCCTTCTCTTCGACGCACTTCTTGGGTCGCTCGCCTCAGCAGCTATCCAACACGCAGCCATCTTGCGTCACCTCTCCGCTTTTTTCGACCTCGTTTTCTTGCACACCACGTCAATTGGCAGCCTTTTCTTCTTATTTCTCCCTTTCTCCCCGTCTCCCTTTTGCTCTCTCTCTGCGGAGTAGGTTGCCGTGCCTAAGCCACTCTTCAGCCAGCACATACAGAGCGAGGCGCGTTTGGCCTGGCCTGGCCCGCTCGCCGCCATCCCCTTGTCTTCGCCCCTTTTCGACCCGGGTCGGAAGCAGCTTCTCGCTCGAACCTTTGCGAGCTCCCTACCTTGGCTGGCAAAGAAGCTAGATACCGCTCCTATTACACGCTTTTCTCTAGCGCTTTGCGGCTCCCTCCTCCCTGCATTTATTTCACTAGAAAGTCCCGGCCCTCCGTCACTTACGGCCTAATTCCGAGCTCATACCTCTCCAACCTGCCGCAGACGCGAGACAGCACCTGTCAGGTCGCTGACCGAGATCGACAGCTCCCCTCATTACTGTGCACCGCGACCACGTCTAAACGATTCTAAGCTCTCCAGCAGAGTCTCGGTCTATTTCCTGTGCCCTTGATCCTTTCGCTCATTGCCAATCCTCGTCAGGCCCCCCTGTTTTCGTTGCACAGCCGCATTTGCTTCCTTGTGTTCCACGGTGCCTTGGACACTTGACTTGCGACTGCAGCAGAACCAGACAGGGCGGAGAAGCGAGGCATACGAAGCCTCTCTGTACGCACGCGATTAACCATACCGCCGCATTGCGACCGTTTGCGAAAGCCTCACCCACCGCTGAAGAACGAACGCAGCGTTTCCCTTGCCCGCAACGCAACTACACTCTTCGAACCCACCCTTCCAAGATTTGCCTATCGACATGACTATGCCGTTCGTCCAACGCTGAGCAGCCTCTCCATCCCGCAACGCTCCGCTTTCCCTTTTGGTTCGAGGGCCATATTCCCTATTGTCGCAGAGCAACGGTTATTACTCTTCAGCGAATGCCATCAAGGGAACAACACATCCCGCAACCAGAACTCACAACCACCTCGGCAATTCGAAGAAACTTCAAACCTCACGTCCTCCATTATCTTTCTTATTTCCCCAACCACCTCCTCACAACTACTTAAAATGTCGTCAAGTACAACAACGAGCAGCAGGTCGATGGAGTCAAGAACGGGGCGCTCAAAACAAAGTACGTTGCTCTTATGAGTCGTCTGTCGTTTTCCTCGAGTTTCTTGTTTGGCTATGCTAACACCTTGCTTCTTATTGCTAGGATACAATTCAAAAGGCGAACGACTTGTCGCTGGTGTCGTGCCGCTTACGGAAGACAAGCGATTTGTCCTGTTGATCCAGTCAGATCGGAGAAAAGGCTGGGTGCTGCCAAAAGGCGGCTGGGAAAACGATGAGGACTGCCAAACTGCAGCCCAGAGAGAGGCGTGGGAAGAGGCGGGCATTCTCGTCCAAATCGAATACGATCTTGGCGAAATTGTCGAAAGCCGCCCCCCCAAAGCCCCTTCAAAAACAAAAAAGCGCGAGAAAGCTCTGTACCGGTTTTACGAAGCCACCGTTACCAGCGAGGAAAACGATTGGCCAGAAAAAAGCAAACGTGAGCGCCGATGGATGACCTACATCGACGCACACGAGGCACTAAAAGAACGCCCGGAGCTACAGGAGGCCCTCGAGCGGTCAACAATGAAACGCCTAGCTTGAAGAGTGTGCGTTCTCTGGACTGGTCTATGCCGGCCCTGCGTACAGGTTTGTCGGCCTCTATTGCCCCCTGACGCTTACTGCAGTCGATATTTCGCCTCATTTCTACTCTTCGCTCTTTATACTTGCGATTCCTCACTTTACTTTTATTATGTCATCCTTAGCGAGATCTTTTGAGGCTTTCGGTGCTTTTTTCTGTCATTCATGTTTCTTTTGGGCGGGGGTGTTCTCACCCATTGGTTTTCAGGGCTCACGTGCGGGGTGAAGCATGTTTAGAGCATTGCATATTGTCTTTTATATCGGTTTTGCCCGACTAGGCTGCTATCGTGCGGCCTTTAAAGTCATCAGTTTCTGCTTCTTCCTACCTTACTCTATTCTTTCCCATATCCTGGATCTGCATGTTCCACATATGTGGAGGTATTTAATAATGGGCCAATGGATTTGCATGAGAAAGGATGGCATTATGGCGATGTCGGAGTTGTCTGATTGGATTGCTTCTTTATTTTATATCTCTTCCCAGAGAATAACTCTCAAAGTCACAACTTTTTGCATGCATAGAAACAAGGAGTTTCGAGTGGCCACAGTCTTATTTTCTTTCTTATTACGACATGGAGGGAGATTTAACAATGATGCGGAGTTACGGAGGGAAAAGATGTATATGAAAAATACAACATAGAGGAATCATATTGGGATTTTTGGGTTCATGGTACCATGGATGATATACCATGTGGGCATTTTCAACAGGACCGTATTTAGGATGGTCTTTTGACATAGAATTATTTCATTTTATTTTATTTTCTTATATGACAGATTGAGCGTTGTACGACAACTTCCCGCGGACATTATTTTAAGCATATCGTTTCCGCTGATAACTAATTGGGTTTCTGTTTTCCGGGGCTTCTCATCTCGTATTCCCCTTGCTTTTCCATTCACAAGCCGCTCCGTATTTTTTGTAGCTGGCTGATGAACCCATAACCGGCTGCAGCGTAGCCCTTGCTCGCGGACCCCGATGTGCTGGAGCCGTCTTGTGATCCCTGTCCCGCTACCGCTGCTGGGGGCGTAGCAGTATCGTCGCTATGGCCGGCGTCCCTCTCGAGTTTTTCCTTTTGCTGCCGCTCGAGCCACTCGAGCCGCTCCCGCTCGCGGTCCAGCTCCCTTTGCCGGTCCTCGACCATGCGCTGCAAGCCCTCGACAAAGCGCACGCGCGCCTTCTCTTCGGCCGTACCCGTCCAGACGCGGCACAGCGTGCGCAGCGCATCCACGCGTGCCTCTGCGACCTCGGCGTTGTCGTTTGTCGTGTTGGCCCTCTCTAGCAGCTTAGCAATCTCCTCCCGCCGTGCCCGCAGCACCTGCTGGCCTTTGTCTTCCATGTTGCTGCCGTTGTTGCTGTTGTTAGATAAGTCTTGCGGCCCAGAATTTGCTGCTGCTCCACCCCCGCCGCCCTGGTCTGGCCCCGACACAGAAAGGAACGACGCTGTGACGGACAGCGCCGACGGCGGCATCACAAACTCCATGGCGTCACCGAATGTACGGATGACTGCGTCAAGGCGCGACCGAACCTGCGCCAGCATGCGGAGCTGCGCGAGCGCAGGTGGTTCGGAAGAGGACGAGGAGGGCACAGCAGCGGGGTCTTTCTCGTCACCTGCTCTTTCGTCGTCCGCTTCTCTCTCGCCCTCGGTGTCGGCCTCGGGCCTTTCTCTTGACTCGCCCAACGCGTCGCGCACAGCAGCGTCTTCCTGAAGGGCGGCCTGGTGCTGCACCACCACCTCGCCGAGGCCGATCGTCTCGCCACGCAGCAGCTCCACCTCGTAGGCCAGCCGGCTGCCGCTCCGCAGGATTTCGTCGGTCAGCTGCGTCAGCACGCTGGCTAGCCGGGACGTGTGCGCGCCCAGTTGAGACAGCGCGGCCTGGGCCTGGGCGGCGCGGTCGGCGGTCGCGGTCAAGGATGTGGCCGCAGCGGCCAGGCGCCCTGCTGCTCCTGCGGAGGTAGCAGGAAGGTTCCCTCGTCCGGCCCCGGTCCCGGCTCCGGACCCCAGCGTCGCGTTCCAGTAGGCGGCTGGGTCAAAGCCAGGCTGCAGAAAGTCCTGAAGGAAGGGGTCGGCCACGTGAGCGGACCTGGGCTGGATGGAGGTGCCAGCAGCGGACGGCGAGGCCGACGTCGTCGATCCAGATGCCGATGCTCGACTGGCGGTGCTGTTCTGGCGGCGCCGGGACGCGAGGGCCGCCTTGGAGTCCCAGGCCATGATGGTGGGGTGCGGCAAAGAGCGACGATGGAAGAAGCCACAGTGAATGGAGATTGAGTCCTAGGGGCGGGCGAAGTAAATTGGGGGTCGTTTATGCCTGTCCGCTGCCACCACTTTCATGTGAAGATGGCACTGAGCAGCTACATAATTAAGCGGTAAATATGTCTTGAAATGCACGGAAGCCACGTTTGGCGGCGCGCCATTGTGGGGCTCTGTTTTCAGCCGCTCTTCCCCCCTGTATTCGCTGGTGCCCGTCGCGCCTTCCTTTAGGCGGGGCAGGCAGCACGGTTGCACAAGAGCCGTGTCTTCGTCCTCCGTCCTCCGTCGGTCTCTCCAATCCCCTCCTCCCTGCAAACAACAGCCGCGTCGCGGTTGATCGTCAAGACGGTGTTCTATTTCCCTTGCTTTCAATTTCTGCGGGATGGGGATCATGGGGGTTCGTGCCCTAGCAGAACCCCTTGACCCGCGCACGGCGGAATGGCGCCGTGTTCTTTCTGGCAGCCTGGCGTTTCCATGCAGCCTTCCACGCATTTTGAGCGTCCTCGTCACGAGAAGCTCGTCGAGGGAAGCAAAGAACAAGGGAGCCCTCAAGTGAGTTCTCTTGGCTTTTCTTCCGACTAGAGCTTCGCTCTCTTCGCGGCTCCCTTCCCGAACAGTGGCAAACGAAAGACACGACTCAGCAGCTTCCCTGGCTACGTCTCCGGCGCCGGCATGCCCTCCCCCTCAAGAACACTGTTTCTTCCTCAGCCATCTCTCCCTGTCTCCTTGTTGGCGGTGCTCCTCTCCTTGCCATGGTCCTTGGAGTGGCCTATGTCCTATCTATTTTATTTTTGTCCCGCCCAAGAGAACAGCGCTCTTAGGTGTTGGCCTACATGTCTACTGGCTTTTTTTTTCTATCGACACTCTCACACTGGTTTATTCTTCTTACGCCTGATTTGCGCTTTTCTGGGCACCATCGTCGCCTCTACCACAGTTGGTCGTCTGTCTAGCCATGCCTAGACGCACTTTCACGGCCGACGTGGCCAGCCTGTCCTTCCAAGCCGCTTCCACGTCCTTTCCTAATCTCAGACAAGTTCGATTCGATAATGATTCCGATGAAGTCCTCGTCGTTTTCGCTTACGAAAATCTGGGCGCCCCAGTGAAGGTGTGCATTTTATGCGCAGGTATGAAATACAAAATTGGCTGCCCTATTTTGAATGACTCGAGGGTTTATATCAGTCGCATTGTCTTGCCTAACAGTTGTCCTCAGACATAGACTCGTACCCCGAATCGTGCAGGTACTTTTTGTCTCTCGACGACGGTGACGGCCTAGACGATTATGCACAAGCTATTTCTTCGCTCCAAGATGAAACCAAGACACGTTCTCTTAGCGAGCTGGTTCGAAAAATCGACAGGTTGTTTACTGGCCTGGCAACCGGCTCTTGGAGCGGCGGCTCTCGACACGAGGAGTCGGTTGTTATTATAAGCGACAGCGACGATAGCAACCATAGTGGTAATAGTGACGGACAGAGAATCGACGTCGCCGGCGGGCATGGGACTAAGTCCGATCCTATAGATATCACCAGTGACGATGACACTTCTGATTCTAATGACATGGGGATGGACCTCCTCTCAATGGATCTGTATGCAGACCTCGATAGCCCGCCGAGAATTTCTCACCCTGGGCAACGGACCAGCCTCGGTTTACAAAACCATTCCGGCTACGACAGCGAGGGCAGCATTGACGTCACAAACATTCAGAGCGGCCCTGTTGCGAAGGATGCCGAAGAGAATACCTCGGCGGGGCTGCCAAACTCGCTCCAGAAGCGTATTAGCCGCGATCTCCGGGCCGTACGCCAAGCCGGTTTCTATTTTGGCGTCCTGCGCGGCATGACCGGAGCTTCTGAAGTCAATCTACTTTCCATTTCTGTCCGCGTGTCGACCCTGGAGCTTTCGCAGCAGAAGCTCCTGGCCTGGGATCTGGACCCATGCATATACCTTGTTCTGCTCATTCGCCTTGCGTCTCGGTACACGGCCTACGAAACTCTTGTCAAGTCGGTAAATTCGGAGGTTGGCTTGTCCTTCTGCATCGGAAAGTGCCCGCACTATAAGCCGTCTGTAGAGAACGCTGAAGCTGCCTTTGGTAGATTCAATGACGGGGCCAAACGCAAACCATTGTCCACAGATGCTGGTTTCTCCAAGATCCTGATTACTAGCAGCCTCGGCAAATTTATGAGCGACCACTTTCTGCCACTGGCAAGGTGGCGCGATAGCGAAGGTTGTTCATGGATGGAGGCCGTGAATGCTCTGGTAAACCAGGAGGGATACCAGGGGGTTAGCGGGCAAGCGGCCGGTGGCCACGGTGGCCGCGTGACTGCTTCTTCTCAAAAGAGCCTTCCGCTTGTTGCCATGCAGTTTGCCGTTGAACGGCTGAAAAACTGCACAAAATACTGCCACGCATGCCACCGCTGGCTCGACAAGGGTCTTAGATCCCTCAAGCCGACTGTCTGCTCTCGCGAGCTGTGCTTGTTTCAATATATCCAGATGGGCCTGGGGCGGTCTGTCGAGTATGAGATCCTATCTCAGCCAAATGTCGTCGATCTTCTAGTCAATTTTTGCTACGCAGCCTTGTGGGCTTCTCAAAATTGTGTGGCGGGCCCCATTCGCACATACCCGACCGCATTGCCGCTCAAGGCTCTCGACCTGGGTGACGGGGTTGAAGGCATATTCGACAAGAGAAACGACGGCACGCCATCCGTGGTGCTGCCGAACCAGGCGCTTCTGAGCAAATTTCAGCCTGGCCAGTGGGTGGCCATTCGAGTTAAATATTCGACGGACAGCACAGCAGACAGCATGGATATCCGCAAAAACGCAGCCGGAGAGATGTGGTTCCCGTGGGGTTCAAATCTGCGACATGCAACCATTACCACTGTGAACCACGAGAACTCGACAATTTACTTGAGCCACTGCCATCTCCAGTACACCGATTCCGAGAGCGTCCAGTGTCAGATTTTCCGCTACGTCAAAGACTTTGATGAAGTCCCGAACGAAGGCAAGGCTGCTCTTTTGTTGCATGTGCTGGACACGCTACCTCCTGTTGCGATTCTCAAATCCCATCTCGAGAAACCTGCTGTAAGCTGCCTGCAAGCCGTTCCTGGCGTTTCACCAGCAGCAGCTATCTTGCTGGGGTGGATCATTGCAACGAACCGCTCGTGCATCTTACAGATCCACGAGCCAAAGCTGCAGGTGCATGTAGGGACCGCCGCCAACAATTCGGTGCCGAAAATGTGGCTACAGTTTTGCTTTTTGCAGGGGTCTCCCGCGGCCGACATGCGGTTCCAGGATGAGCTACAAAAGGCGGTTGCCAAAACCGGAAATCGGAAGCACCCAACACTACTTGCCTGGCATGGAAGCAAGATCAGGAACTGGCACAGCATTTTGCGGACGGGCCTCGACTACCAGAACATTGTGAACGGTCGAGCCTTTGGCGACGGCGTCTACTTTAGCAACACATTCGATACGAGCCTTTCCTATACGATGTCGAATGAGGTCGTCCAATGGCCCCGCGCAGTCTTGGATTTGTGTTCTGTTGTCAGCCTGAATGAGATCATCAACGCGCCCTTTGATTTTGCGAGCTCGAGCCCCCATTATGTTGTCGCACAGCGCGACTGGAGTCGATTCCGGTTCCTCTTCGCGAAAACAAAGGTAAATAACCTACTCGCCTGTACCTGGCGCCAGCAAGAAGGACCCTCATCACGTGAAACAGACTCCAGCGGTTCTGGTCTCACAGCAAGCAGATCTTGTCATTAACTCTGCTTTGTAGGCTAACAATCAGAACGATTCTAATGTGGCGGCTCAATTCGGGGGCCAGCAACGACCGTCCGGTGGTCTTGGTAACCTTTTCGGTGTCCTCAACGCAGTGGCTCGACCCTTGCCCTCAACACAAGCCCAGGCTCCTAGTAAAATCCCCGGTGAGGCGCAGGCGTTCTTTGACCAAGACCCGCAACGGGTCGCCTATGGGCCTTCTAGGAAGCCGATTTTGGTGCCAGTCGCGTCGATGCCATCATCATCGCAAGCTGCACGAAGTGAGCCACCGAGCCGGAAACGCCGAAGAAGCGCACCACCAAAGAAAAGCAGTCAGGAAGAACATGTGGAGATGATGGAAACCGGTGACTTCGCGTTTCTTCTCGAGGACGACGACTGGCAGACTTTTCTGCCAAATTCTCTAACCCTGCTACCGAAACCCGCCCCCGATGAGCATACGATCCCACCGGGGCACGGGGCGGTTCGCGCTGCTAACATGGCAACGCGCACACCCGCTTCTACGCCTGCTACCGTCACTAAACAACCCATCAACAGCAATGTTACTGCCTTCCAACCCGGCACGCTCAACTATAACTCGCTCCTTCTGCTGCCGCCGCCATCATGGGGCGCGTCACAGGGGCAGAGGGCCCTCGGTCGCGAGGTGGATCGAATGCAGAAGCTGCAGCTGGAGACAAAGCCGCTCGCCGACCTCGGCTGGTATATTGACTTTGCGAGGCTGGACAACTTGTTCCAGTGGATCGTCGAACTACACAGCTTCGACCGCGACTTACCGCTGGCGCAGGACATGGAGAAGCAGGGCGTGACGGCCATTGTTTGCGAATTACGGTTCGGCGCCGATTACCCCTTGTCGCCGCCGCTGGTGCGTGTGATCCGACCGCGGTTCATGCCGTTCTTGCAAGGCGGCGGTGGACACGTCACCGCCGGCGGCTCACTGTGCATGGAGCTGCTGACTAGCAGCGGGTGGTCGCCGGCCAACCAGATCGATGCCGTGCTGCTGCAGGTGCGCCTAGCGCTCTGCAGCTTGCAACCGCCGGCACGGTTAGACCGGCGGCTGGGTCATGCCGCACGAGACTACGATATTGGTGAGGCAGTTGAAGCGTATCGGCGATCGGCCGCAACACACGGCTGGACCGTACCGAGCGACATGGCCGCGCGTGTCACGTTTTAAGAGGCCGGGGCCCACTGTCTCGCCTGGCGTGAGGGCCGGCCGTGGCTCGCATTGGATATGGCATTTTGCCGGCGTGGTATTTTTGTTTGGTATGCTTCTTTTACTTTCACGTGTTTTTCTGGACGTTAAACAGGCGCAGGAGAATCTCACCAGTTCTGGTTTTTTTCGCTTTCTTTTCTTAGAAAGACATTACACGTTTCATTTGATCAGCT
The DNA here is from genome assembly GCA_021396205.1 of Sporothrix brunneoviolacea. Classification (NCBI taxonomy): domain Eukaryota; kingdom Fungi; phylum Ascomycota; class Sordariomycetes; order Ophiostomatales; family Ophiostomataceae; genus Sporothrix; species Sporothrix brunneoviolacea. The sequence goes on from WNYD01000042.1 coordinate 144,614, forward strand.
TCTATGCTCGATTACGATTGTGACTGGCGCCCTCACCCCCTATGTGTTTCTAGCGTCATTTGTCCAAAAAAAAACGCTCGCACTATTAATATTAGGCATCCTCTCTCATCGGAATCTCTTGCTCCTACTTTATGTATTTTATACCCAGGGCTGGTCACGAACTGTGCAGAAGAAAACAAAGCACCTATGTCTTCTTTCTACTAATAAAATACGAGTAAAGAGAGAATAATTGACACACTCCCGCTTGTTGTCCATATCCGCAGCACACGGCACTCACTGCGCATCCCCATCTGCCTCCTTTGGCAGCGCCAGTGCCTTCTCTGACCCTAGGCTCGAGCACGACGTCAAACTTTCCTGGGTGCTCGACAGGCTCGTGTAGAACCTGTAGGCTGGTCAAGGGGCGTGCCGTCGGGGTTGGCTGGTTCGGAAATGCTCATTGTCGAGACAACAGTGGCCACCACTATCCAAACGGAGGCCTGCGCCAGATACCGGCCGACGCAGATTCTGCTCTTCGCTTTGTTGTCCTTTGGATACTCGGCCAGACTTTTGTTTCTGATTCCTTTCATTTTTGTCATGTTGCAGTTCTCTAGAGAGTCTTGTACTCTGAGCAGACCTCAGTCCGGTAGATACGGGAGAAAGGCGAATAGAATTCTAGGTCTCTGTTATGCTGGTCTCGTCATCCGCTTTCTTTCGGATAGGCGATTGGCCTAGACGCTGGTCTTCTCCATTGCTCTTGTTCATCTGTGGTGGCGTGTCCAGGAACGCCTCTGAGGTCGTCCTCGACCTCGCCGCCCTCCGCGCTGCCCCGCAAGTACGAGACCGTCCCCGTCTCGACAAAAAGCCGGCACGTGGTGGAGGTCGACGAGGAGGCTGTAGAGCGCCGTCAGCGCCGAGATGAGCGGCGGGTGGCAGGACGCCATGGCTACAGAGCGACATATCGTGTCGTTTTGTCTCAGATCGACCGTCATTTTTGGTTGCATGTTCGAGATCGGTCTTACGCACCTCAGCCTCAAGCCCCAAAACACTGGGGGGCACCATAGCGGCAGGAGCCGCTGGGCTGCAGCCCCCGCCCGCGCCCAGCCAGTAAGAAGCGACTTGTCTTCAGCGCCCCTGCCGTTTTGCATGTGACATGTACTTACGTCGTTCGTCCTCCGTCGTTTGTATCACGTAGACAAAAGCCGCAGATCTGGCATACAATCACGTCGTCTCGCCTGCCCTTTTTGGCGCTTTTCTCATTGGCTATGGACTGGAACTGCAATATGACTGTGCAGCAATACAAGGCTGCCATCGAAAGAAACAGCTCCTGATGGTCCACATGACCAGATGTGTACGCCTCTAACCGGTTTCTATGTGTCCCTCTCCTCCCTCTTGTTTTTTTTATTTCTCTTCTTGCTCGAGTCTGCCAACTGATCTCGTTCAAAAAAAAAAAACGCCGTTCAAATGTCTTGTGTATAACCCAATTACCCCAAAAAGCAGTGGGTTTCTGAAATAATGATGTTGCAAGGGCAAAAAGACCAAAAAAGCACTCGGAAAAGAATAAAGAAAAAATAGCACAGTAACCTCCCGTATTTTTGATCTCGTTTCGGTAACGGTCGAGATTTTTGGTCCCAAAGAAATAACAGTAGTCCACGGATGAAAATATGATGTGAAATGGAAATAGAAAACAACGAGCATAAAAAACAAAAACCAAAGACCAAAAAAAACCCCAACTACAATGCTGGGAAACAGTTGGCGCAAAACAAAAAGTCCTCCAACGACCCCGCTTCAGTCATACTGGAAGAGGACGGAGATGGATTCGCCGTGGTGGACCCGGCGAATGGCCTCGGCAAAGACAGGCGATATATCAAGCACCTCAAGTTTCGGGCATAACGTCCGATGCTCGGACTGGGGCACCGAGTTGGTCACGATCATCTTGTCGAGGGCCGAAGCGTTAATGCGCGGGATGGCATCGCCACTGAGGACACCGTGCGTCAGGAGCGCGTAGCAGTACGTCGCGCCCTCCCGCTTGAGCAGCTTGGCCGCCCGCGTGATGGTGTTGGCCGTATCAGCCAAGTCATCGACGAGAATGCACACGCGGCCAGTCACATTGCCCACCAGCATCATTGTGGCATTCTGCCGGTCTGTGATCTTTGTCGGCCGACGTTCCTGAAGCGGTAGCGTTAGCATCTAGACAGAGGAAAAACGGTGTCTGCCATCAACAAAGCCATCGTCCCGTCAACCAAGAGGCAGTCGCCTTACCTTGTGAATCAACGCGAAGTCCATGCCGAGGCTATCCGCGATGGCCGTTGCACGTTTTGCTCCGCCTGCATCGGGGCTGACGATGACGGCCTCCTTGTAGTCCGGAATGTGCTGTTGGATATACCGCTGTAGCAGCGGCTTGCCGTACAGATTGTCGACAGGGACATCGAAGAAGCCTTGATATTGTGGGTCGTGGAGGTCCATGGTGATGACGTGCTCGGCGCCGGCGCAGGTCAGCAGGTCGGCGACGAGGGTGCCAGCCTGGGCCACCCACTGCTTGTAGCCTGGCTTGGCCTGGAAGCTGCTGATGAGTGTGTGGTTGTCGTAGTCGTGTGTAGTAAAGGGTGGCGCTTGTGAGGAGACGGACTCGTTGTGGCCGTGGGTGGGCGTCACAGGGCCAGCTGCGGCTCCGCCACCGGACGAGGATGCCGTCCCCGGTCGGAAGTAGCTGCCATCGGAGCTGATGTTTGCGCTAGTTCCATTCACCCGCGCCGCCGTTCCATTAGAGATGGCCATTTTGTTGAGGGCCTTGGACAGGTCGACGGAGTTTGTAACGGCGGCCGATTTGGGCCTGTCCAAGCCCGGTGTTGCGGGCACGCTTTCAAACGTGTAGTCATCCTTTTTGGAGGGTGTGCCCGATGATGAGAGCGCAGGGCCTTTGGAGAGCGGGGCGCCGATCTTGTTGTATGGTAGGTCGGGTTGGCGCGAGTAGGGGAAAAGCGGCATCACGGCCGTGACACGTTTGGCAGATCCCGTCTTGCACGCCGAGATCATAATGCACAGGTCGATAAAGTTATCGTTGACCGAGCCGCTGCTGGTCTGGATGATGTAGACATCCTTGCCTCGGACGGAATCCTTGATCTCGAGGCGACTCTCGCCGACCTCAAACTTGGATAAGATGCGGTTGCACGGCGGAATACCCAAGATGTTGCACACATTCTCGACCAGCTGGGGGTGAGATTTGCCTCCGAGGACGACGATGTTCTTGACCATTTTTGAAAGCAGGCTGCTCTAGGGCTGGCGGTTGCGAGAAGGGGGACGGGACGTGGAATTCGGGAGTCGGACGGGCGCCGGGGTGAGTCGAAATGCAGTACGCGATGCTGCCGCGGCTGTTTTGTGCTGTGCCGTTCAGGAGGGGAGCAGGCACACCCAGGCAGGGGCCGTCGAGTAGGCGGTTGCGCTGCGTTACGATCGAAACCGCCAAATGAAAGGGCGCGCAGAAGGAGGCGCAAGGTCCTGAAAAGAAACGTAGAAACGCGACTGGGAGTTCTGTTCTGCAGACAGGCGCTTGGTTGGCTGCAGCTGTCGGCCCCCTCCGATATCGTCAGAGGGCAGAAAAAAATCGTAGCCGGGTAAGAAGGCGGTCAATGCCGAGAATATGCGAACTTCCCCGGTGCGCAAGACAAGTCGAGACCTGCAGAGGCGAAAGAAAGCCGTCTCTCCAACGTGTCGCAGAAATGGCGTAGCGATCAAATTGGAAAAGAAAAAGAAGAAAGGATGGCTTGCGGGCGCCGTGCAAGGACTAAGGAAGAAGCCGGATGACGAATGAGGAGCGGAATAAATGGTTTCGTCGCTGACGCTGGGGAGGCGAGGAGCAGCGGAAAGAAAATTGGCGAAAGCAGAGAAAAAAAAAAGAGAGGGCGCCCCACTATGGTGGACTGTGAGGCCAGCACCAACAGGAAGCTAAAAAGGCACAGTGAACAATATGTGTTAGCCAGGGCGAAGACGGGAATTGAGAAGCAAAAAGGGCCATGACCGATTGAACGATTGGGAATAGAAAATCGAAAATCGGAAATGAGAGGAATGGACAAGAGATGGGAGACGAATGGTGACAAAAATAGATCTTAAAATACAATCAACAGAGAAAATGTCACGTCCGTATCTTGCTAGGGAGGATGGAAGGGGAACTTGATTGATGACGAGGGAGGGGTGACAGAACAAGAGAGCAAAAGAGGGACGATACGGCACGAAGACGAAACAGGGAGACAAAATACGAATGAAATCGCAGTTTCTCATTCTGCGTACCTCACGGAGGACTAGGGCAATGCTAGAGGAGAGACATGGCGGAGGACCCGTCGGTTCGGACGCAAGTCATTGGGAAGAGCAGCGATCGGGACGGGTTTGGACGATGTGGACGATGTGGACGATGTGGCCGATGGACGACGGACGGCGGACGACGCTGGCGGCAGCTAGTGCGTGTTAGAGAGTAAGTCGAAATAGCGTCCTCGACATTGGTGGGTGCCGGGCAACTTGCAACAAAGCGCGGTGACAAAGGCGAGGACGGGGCTGGTGGAGGAAAGGAGAAGGGAAAGAAGAACTGAAGAAATGAAGAAGGGAAGAAGAGAAGAAGAGAAGAAGAGGCAGAGGAAGCGGAAGAGGAGGCGGAAGAGGCGAAGACGGAAATGGTGAGAGAATTATGGAGGCACACAGTCTGGCGCAAAGGGCAGCCACAACGCAACGACAGCTGGTAGAGGAAGGAGCGACGGCGGTGACAACGAAGCTCGGCTGCGCCAGCAGACAAGGCAAGGCAACTGCCCAGGCAATGCACGTATGGCTTAATTGCATATGGAGCAGCTGCCGGGCAACACCCGCGTATCCGTATGTGCTCCGTCTTTCCCTACGACTTGCATTCACAGAAAAGGCTCACATCAACACCCAGGAAGAGCTCGCAGTCCGCGTGGGTGTGCATCTTTTCTTTATCTTCAGTGGATGGATTTTATTTTTAAGTTTCTGCAGCCGATTTTTCTCGTTTCCGTTTTTCCTGCACTGTCTGCGTCGCGGCAGCACCTTTTCAAGAGCCGCGATTGGCGGGGCGGCCGGGGTTGCGCTCTGCTGGAGCTATGGCGGGGCATGTGGGGCCCGCGCAGGAACCTGACTGGCTGCGGGCTGCTCTTTCCCATGTGAAAATTTTGAGCTGTCAAGAATACGGCGTGCAGGCCACAGAGACGAGAGAGCATGCGGTAAAGAGTTCGGCGCCCACCCGCGAGTTTGTACGCCCACCCAGACAGAAGATACCAAAAACACACCGCACGCAGCACGCAGCACGCAGCACACACCGCCACGATGAAGATCCTCGAGGCCCAGAACGCCCTCCTGAGCAACTACGAGGTCTACCAGTTCCTAGCCGAGCGCAATGCGCGTCTCGCCGGCCAGAAGCAAAACCGGCGACGCGGTCCAGGCAACCTGGAGACGCTCATCCGAGAGGTGAGAGACAGACGAGAGAGAGGAGAGAGACACAACAAATGCTGACCCCCCCTTCCCAGCTCCTGCAGTACTTCCACTCGCCGCCCGGCCCGCTGAGCCAGCAGCCCGTCTCCTACAGCCCCGCCGCCGTCACCCGCCTCGTCGAGCGCCTGCGCGGCTACGACCTGGCCAAGGGCGAGCTGATCATGATCCTCAACATGCGGCCGCAGACACCCGCCCAGCTGCACGCCTGCATCGAGGAGGTCGAGGGCCGCCTGAGCGAGGACCAGCAGTCGCAGATCCTCGACATTGTGGCCGAGGTGCTGGGCCAGTTCCCGGCGGCCGGCGATGACGACGAGGCAGCCGAGGGGATGGACGTCGAGGCAGGCGATCCCCACGCCATTGCGTCTGTGGAAGCTGCGTGATCGCCCTGCCGCGTCACATTACGACGCATGCTCCCTCGCTCTGGCCGCCCTCGGGCGACGCCGTCTTCACGGCCCGGCGGCAGATGTCGTCAAAGACCTCGGGCACGAGCTCGCCGGTGACGGCTGAGCACTCGAGGTACATGTCCGCGCGCAGCTGCTGGGCCAGATTGTACGCCTCGTGCGGGTATATGGCGCCGTCGGGGTCGTCCTCGCGGCGCAGGTCCCGCTTGAGGCCCAGGACCAGGATGGGAAGGCCGTCGCTATGTGGGAACACGCTGCGGATTTCGTTTATCCACTAGAGAGGACGAGGGCGAGGATTTGTTAGCGACTCTTCGCCTAGCATGAATAGCCAGTGGGCGACGTACCTTCGACTGCAACCCGGCGAGGGTGGGCCGGCTGCTGATGTCATAGCACAGGACGACCAGGTCTGGGCGCAGACAGCGCCAAGTCTCGGGGCTCTCGGTATCGGAGAACTCGAGGCGGAACGCGCTGATGCGCGACGTCAGCTCGAAGACGAACGGCTGGTCGGAGTCTCTGAGGAGGGGAGGCGCCCGGGCGATGTTCTTGAGGCTGTCCTTGTTGCGGAGGAGCGTCAAGCGTCTTGTTTGCATTAGCATGGGGGTATGGAATGAGAAGAGACGGCGAGAAAGAGCGGCAGACGACGACTCACGAGAGAAAGGTCGACTTGCCCACGTCGTCGTCGCCGAGCAGGAGAATCGAGATCGGCTGGGGATCGTCCATTGCTCTGGGCGTGTTGTATTCTGCTAGAGACCAACTTAAATGCCCTTTGTCGTATTTATGACGCTTTCCATTTTGTGATGTGTTGATGTGCAAAAGGCGGTTAATAGCGCAGCACTGGCGAAGCGTGAACATGTGAGCTACGAGAAATCTCCGCATTTTGCGTGGGAAGGCTGCAGCGCTAGCGCGGAGTCTACAGTGGGTACGGCTTAGCCCACTGTAGATTAAGGGAATCATGTCTGCTGCTGGAAAAGCACTGTATATTTCCTAAGGGACGAAATTTGATTCGACGGCATTTTCACATTAAAAAAATCTCAACTAAGACGGGGTACACTCACAAGACACAACACACACGATACGAGGCGGAGAGCCGGCAAGATCTTTTGCGATTTTAATTGTATATTTTTTCTGACTCTTTTGGTTATAAGCCAGCATCGCATGAAGACGTCCCGTCTGCACCGCTTCGGTATCACAACACCTTTTCTCGCAGCACCGCAGCCTAGCCGACCGCTGCGCCGACCGCGTCGCCCGTTTTGTATCGGAGCGGCGCCGACCGGCGCAAGACCAGGAGGCAACCAAGACGGAAGGCGGCAGTGGCCTCTCGCACCGCCCAGGCGACCGTTCAGTTCCGTACAGGGCGAAATGGCCGACTACAGCCGGTGGACCAAGGAGGCCCTCGTGCGGCGCGTGCAGGAGCTGGAGCAGACGCTGGCGCAGCATCCCGCGGATGCACCACCGATACCGCTCGTGAACGGAGCAGCAGCAGCAGAGGACGACGCTGGCGCGGAAGAGCCCAAGCGCAAGAAGCCCAAGAAGGGGGTCGACCCCGCCAAGTACGCCACGCGCTACATCGCCCTCAAGCTGGCCTACCTGGGCAAGCGCTACGGCGGCTTTGAGTACCAGCCGACGGGCACGCTGCCCACCGTCGAGGAGGAGCTGTGGAAGGCCCTCGTCAAGGCGTGCCTGGTGTACCCGCCGGGCGGCGCGGCAGCGTCCGGCCACGAGGTCGACTTTAACATCTGCGACTACTCCAAGTGCGGCCGGACGGACCGCGGCGTCAGCGCCTTTGGCCAGGTCGTGGCCCTGCGGGTGCGCAGCAACAGGAGGATCAGGCCAGTGAGTGAAGGGGACGAGGGCGAGGGCGAGGGCGAGGAACCAAATCTGCCCCCCGACCAGGAGATCCAGTACGGAAAGGCGCTCAACCGGCTGCTGCCGCCCGACATCCGCGTGCTGGCATGGTGCCCGTCGCCGCCCGAGGGCTTCTCGGCGCGCTTCTCCTGCCGTGAGCGCCAGTACCGCTACTTCTTCACCCAGCCGGCCTATTTCGGTCCACCCACAAGCGAAGGCGCCCCCAGCGACGGCTGGCTCGACATCGACGCCATGCGCACCGCCGCGCGCCACTTTGTCGGCCTGCACGACTTCCGCAACTTTTGCAAACTCGACGCCAACAAGCAGATTACCAACTTTGAGCGGCGCATCTTTGACGCTGACATTGTCGAGGTGCCGGGTGTGCACTCATCGCTGAGCTACTACGGCGAAAACGAGGGGCCTAGGGTTTTCTCGTTTGACGTCCGCGGCTCAGCGTTCCTGTGGCACCAGATCCGCCACATGGTCGCAGTTCTGTTCCTCGTGGGCCAGGGCCGCGAGTCGCCGTCTGTGGTGCCCACGCTTCTCGACGCCTCCGCGAACCCGGGCCGCCCACCCTACGGCATGGCCGACGAGACGCCCCTGGTTTTGTGGGACTGCATCTTTCCGGCGCTGCCGGAGCCCGGATCGGCCGGAGACTCTGTGGATGCGCCCAGCCCGGGGAACTGGTCCGACAGCCTCACTTGGTACACCGTGGCCGAGGAGGAGCCACGCAGTCGCATGTTTGTGGACGGGCTGTGGCGGGGGTGGCATGCGGCCAAGATGGACGAGATCCTGGCGAACCGACTCCTGGACCAGGTGACCAAGAGAGGAGGGGGAGGGGGAGGAGGAAAGGCAGTAGTTGGGGCACCGCCGGTGCCGCCGGGAAACAAGAGCCACGTCTATGAGGGCGGCGACGGCCCGCGACTCGGCGGTGTCTATGTGCCAATGCTGCAGCGGACACGGCTGGCATCGCCCGAAGATGTCAACGATAAGTTCGCCCGACAAAAGGGCTTTGCCAGCGCGGCGGCCATGCGCGAGGTAAGCAACTGGCGAGCGGCAGTCAAGGCCTTGAAGGACAGCGAGAGAGCGGGATCGGCGGCATCCGCGGCATCAATACCAGAAGCCGAGGGCCGGTGATCTAGAACAACATAGAAGACAACAAGCACGAAAATAACAATAAACAATTACACGCTATGATGATATGAGCAACATGAACAATAAAAAAAGCTTTCCTTTCTTGGTTTCATCACTGCTACCCGTCATGCTCTATTCGTCTCATGACGACCCCTTCGCGTCGGGCTCGTATAGGCACGCCCGCGCCTCGCGCCAGACCGTCCGCACAATGTCCAGGCCCGGCAGCAGCCGCGGGAACACCACCACGACATGGTCCTCGTCTTCGTCGCTGCTGCTGCCGTCTGACGGGCCCTCGCTGCCCTCGTCATCGTCATACTCTCTGTCCTCGCCTTCCTCCTGTCTGTCCTTTCCGTCTTCCTCGTCAACTCCCTCGCCCCCTCTTCCATCTTCTTCTCCCTCTTCAAACAGCCTTGCGCTCTTCACGCGCCCTCCTAGTCCTTCTCCACCAGCTCCAGCTCCTGCTCCTGCCCCTGCTCCTCCGCCCCCACCGGCCACCACGGCCACCAGGTAGTACCGCACCTCGAATCCCCGGAACGCTTCGTTCACCAGCAGGTCCTGCAGCTTCTCGGTCGGGATAAACCGCGTCGCCGCCGGCGCCGGCTCGCCATAGTAGCCGTCGTATGCGCTGCTGCTGGTCGTACCGCCGTTGTTATTGCCCGATATAGAGAAAAACCGCGCCAGCAGCGTCCACGGCGTCGTCAGCGTCCACCACAGCACCGACAGGCCCGACACCAGGTCGCCCAAGTACGTCGCGCCCGTCGACCGCGTCTGTATGCCCAGCCCCCGCAGCACCAACAGCGACTCGGACGTATGGACGCGCGCCACGCTGGCCCACAGCGCCGCCGCGCAGAGCGGCAGCACGAACCAGGGGGGGGCCGCCGCGGCTGTCCGGAGAGTGTCGAGAGCGTGGGTCGCAGCGAGGAGATGCCAGATGAGCCCTTGCCAGGTATTCTTACTGCTTCTACTGCTGCTGTTGCTGCTGCTGCTTCCGCCACCGCCGCTCGCACTCAGCCACCCCCTCGTCGCCGCGTCCCGGTGGCTGGTCCACGCCCACAAAACGACCCCGGCCGACGCGGCGAGCAGCACGCGCACCGCGACCACGGTGGCGGCCAGCGCCCAGCCCGTCCAGCCGTTGCGGCGCGGCTGGGTCGTGACGATAAACTCGACAGTGGTCGGCGACGGCCGGCGCACCTCGAGGTGTGGTGGGCCGAGCATGATCCTGTTGTCCGCGCGATAGTCGGACAGGTGGGCAGTGCAAGCGGCTAGCCCTGAGGCAGGGCTCCTTGTCGCTGGCGTTTTGTTCGTCGCTCGCTTGTTCCGAAGTGTGTTGGGGGGGGGGGGGGGGAATCCGTGTCACGGCGTCATTTTCTTGATTTCTCGGGTTGTCTCGTCGCGTCTCTCTTGGCAGAAATATCGGCAGCGGAAACGCCTTCCTCGTGGTCAATCTTCACTAAGCGACAGGCCTGCAACGGCTGCAACACGCGTTCACTGATCGACGAAGCTTGGCTATTCTGCCGTTTTTTTCACCGCCCTTCTTCAAGAAAGGGGGGTGCGGGGTGGCCTGCCATATAAGAGTGTTTAAGCCCGACAAATTTCACTGGCTGTAGTGGTCGAAGTGGAAGGCGGCCCTTGCAATTCTTATTTCCTGCTGCTGCATGTCCGAGGTGATTTATTTCGCTTCGGCCCAGTGCGTCGCCCAGTGCGAACGTCGCGGTGGCCGCCCACTCGCATGGGAAACCTGCGATGCTGGAACCCTTGCGGCCCTAAGCAATTGGAGATGATACTTCAGGGAGGACTCACTCTGCAGAGGCATCTCCACCGTCGCGTGGCGGACTGGATTACGATCGTATTGGGTTGGGGCAGCATTTGAGATGAAGAAGCCAACTTCTATTTTTGCCCTTTTTTGCGGTTCTACGAGTGCTCGTGAATGGATATACCTATTCGCACTGTGCGCCCACATGCAGACCGGACCTGGATTCGAGCTGCAACGATATCTCTTTTCCACGCTCGACTTCACAAATTTTTATTTTACGTCGCAAACGATCCAACAAACAAATGTAAATTTCATCAAAAATGGCGATCGACTAAATAGAATACCCAAAATGATCGAAAAGAAGACAGAAAGCGCCGCGAGGCAGCCACATATAAAATAGAGAACCCCAAATATAACACTTGCAGCCTTTTTTTCTTCCTTTGTTTCCAGGGCAATTTTTTTTATTCACCTCACATCCTGCTCGCCATTTCCGCTGAATGATTGCAGCCGCTGTGTTTCCCTCCTCTTCGTGAAACAAATAATAAACTTTCTCCACTTGCGTGAGAAGAGACCACATGGTTCGTCAATAGTCCAGAACGTTTGAGAGACATACTTGCTTGAGAAAAAAAATCCAAAGATAAATTCGGTATAAAAACTCCAAAACGAAAACAGTTCAAGGGTAATGTTCCTACACAGAAAAGAAAAGAGGAAAATATGCTAAAAGAAACTTCTGCGGGTCGAGAAAATAAACGACACACTTTGATGACTCTTGGCTAGGCCAGTCGATTTTTTCGTTGTGTTATTTTTTTCTTCCAGGGGTGGCAGAGAACTGAAGAGCAGGAAAACGCCAATCGCCATGCACGGGAGAATATAATATAAAGACTGGGTATAAGGAGAGTAAAGAAAAATGAATAATTAAATCGCTCGCGAGTGATCAGCCCGATCGAGGAGTTGGTCGCTCCCTCAAATCATTTCGCTGTGATGAAGGCCAGTGCGCATTTGATTCTGGTACTGCTGTTGAGCCTGAAGCTGCTGGGCCTGAAGCTGCTGGGCCTGGTGCTGCTGTGGAGGGCTGTTGCGAGCAGCGAAGCTAAGTGGGGGGACACTCTCATAAGGCGCAAAGACCATTTCCGGCGATCTGGTCTGCGGCATTGGGATGCTCTCGTAAGGGGCAACCGCAACCTCGGGCGACCGGGTGCGGCTCATTGCTGAGGCGTTGTTGCGGCCACGACTAGCCGAACGCATGCGGTCCGTAGCGCGAGAAATGCGGCCAGCAATGCTATTGTCAGTGCTGCTCCGGCCTCGGTGATGTCCGTTGCGCGACTGCGACATGCCCTCTGCACCTGCTGGCGGCAGAGGAGGAGGCGGTGGGAGAGACGAGAATTGCATGTTGGGTGGCGGTGACATCGTGACAACCGGCTGAACTTGTCCATCATCCATGACGACCTCAATAGTCCCTGTGGTATGACCACCATAGACGACAGGAGGGTTGTTGTTCACAGCGCCAAATGGAAGCGGAGCAGGAGGCGGCGGCGGCGGCATAGCCAAGTGAGCGAGCTCCTTCAGCATGGGCGGCAGAGGCGGCGGCGGAGGTATCATGTCATCCAAGGAGGGACGACGGTAAGTCTGCGAAGAAAGAGTGCCGCCCATGACTGTGCCAATCGACATGTCCATCTGCGCCAGGCCGTTGTCATCGTTGCTGGATTCGTGGAGGACGAGTTTTGGTCCACGCGCCGTTTTCCTCGGGGAAGCGATGTCTTGAGACATAGACCCCTTGGGATAAATCAGCTCCTGGGGAGGCGCTGACATTGAGCGAGGAATGGCACCGCGGCTAGACGACGGTGGCTGATATACTGTCGATGGCAGGAGGGTAAGGGTTTCCTCCTTTTGAGCTGGGGCGACTGGGGCGGCTGGGGCCTCCTCCTTCTTGGGCGAGTTGTTTTGGGGCGACGAGTTTCCTGAACCAGATTGCGACCGCTGGTAAGTATAACCGGCTGGAATGGGTGGCACACTCGGCGTGGAGGATTCCGCTCCGGCTCCCGGTTCTAGGACCAGGCGCATTGCCTTGGGTGTAGCAGGGAGACCAATGGACGTCCCACGAGAGGCAAACATACTGCGGGTGCGCAAACTCGATGCCGCCTTTGACGAAGCACCTGGTTCGGTCGACTGGCTGCGTGTGGGAAGATCATGCGGCTGCGTAAACCTGTCCGGGAAGTTCAGCTCAGCCATCTCTGGGATTGAGTGCGACTGGTTCAGACCCGGCGAGAGATAATCCGGGTGCATGATAGGCGGTGCGAGCGGGTGGCGGACTAGGGATTTGCGTCGCTCTTCCAGCTCACGAGCTGCCGCTGCCTTGCGCTGAGCACGCTCGTCCTTCGTCAACTGCCGCAGATCGCCTCTATTGGACATTGCCGACTGGGTACGTCTTCTGCCAAGTTCCTCGCCCACTGCTTGCAACCCAAACGCCGGAGTCCTCTCACCTCCAACACCGGCAGCGACAGCAATTGCTGACGGCGCTGGGGGTGGACCGGTTAGAGTGCGATCTTTTCTCGACGTAGTAGAAGCTGCGGCAATAGTCACTTCGGCCGTAGGTGTTGGACGGCGCCGGCTCCGTGACCGCTCCCGTGCCCGGACAGAGCCTGGGGATGCTTCCCGCCGGCCTTGGCTTGAACTGCGGCCACGGTTGGTGTTTGCCCGGTCACGGTTGCGGAACTTCTCTTGCGCATCGACGGCCTTCTTATAATCCTCGTCCTCGTCGTCCGAGGCTTGGTATTGCGCCGCATTGTTGGAAAATGGGAGTGGCGAAGAAGGCGACCGGATTGCAGAAGCAGTGCGAGAAGTATTCCGGCCCCGGGGAATATCCAGAGCAAGCGGGCGCCTGTCGGGGCTCTTGTTCCGGCCACTACGGCCACGGCTTGATGTACGGCTGCTCGGGCGCGATTTTGACGACGGCCGTGAGGGCTCCTGCGTCGAGACGGCCTTTCTCACGGTGAGAGGGCCAATCTCGCTATCAACCGGAGGATCGTCCCTAGCAAACATTCTCGGCGTGCTGAGGTTGATCAGATCTTCAGGCGACATAGGCACTGGGGAGCGCGGAGACCTCTTTCCACCAGACTTGGACCCGGCATAGCCGCGGGACGGAGCCCAGTTGCGATCGTCCGCATTGGACGGCTCACGAGAATGTGCTGCGACAGTAGAGACAGAAGAAGCAGACGGGGTCGGGGTCGCGGTGAGAGAAGGGCGACGATGGCGGCTCGACTCTCGCGACCGCTGACGACGCTCTTTGCTGCTAGTGCGAGCCCGTGTTTTCGCGGCCTCGAGACTGCTAATGTATTCGTCCAGCGTCTTGCTAGTGTTGGGAGCCTCACCAGTGCGGAAGCGGCTGCTGCGCGAACCATGCGCAATACTCGAGTTCGATGTAACAGAGCTGCTCACCGATGCAGGTCCGCGGCGCCGAGAAGGCCAGCGATACCGGTTTGATGAGACGCCAGACTGTTCCGGCGACGTCATGTCATTCAGTGTCTCTTTTTGAATGGGTGCAATCTGAAGATCCAGACCGACAGGCATGCGGTTCCGCGGCCCATTGCGGCTGTGACGTCCGTCCATGAGCATTGCCAGCGAAGCAGGGGATGGTGACGGAGGCGGTTGTTCCTTCCGACGATACAAGGGACTAGATGTTGAAGCTCTCTGAAGTGCCATGCCGATTGAGTAGTTGTTGCTATCCACGTTTAGACCAGGGGGGTTAGGCGATCCAGCACGCGCAGCTGCATCCAGTTTTTCTACTGGTGGCGTCGGGAGGTCCAAAGCAGTCGATGCACCCTTGAGGATATTGCGAGGATGGCTTGCGTCATTGGGAGCCTCGCCAATGGATGACAGCCGCTGCCTGCCAAAACCACCGCCACCAGGCCGTGCAGAGCTCGGCGTATTGAAAGCACTGCGCTGAGAAGGGCGCAAAAATGCCGTGGCCACGTCGTTGTTGCTCCCCATGCCTGGCGAGATCGCCGAATCCAGAATCGGTGTCACGCCAGCAGCAATAGGGGTTGCACCGTCACCGTCCTGGTTAGAGAAAAACTTAGCCCTGTGGTTGTTATCGTCACTGAAGTTCGTGATCAACCTCAGAGCCGACGTCTTGGCAATGCTTCGCTGCGGACCACGCTGCATCACACTAGGCGGCGACAAAGGCGGGCTAAGTATTTCAGGCACTGTTGCTTGGATGGACGGGAAGTTGATCTGGGCCGCAGAAGGCGACGTCCATGGCTCGGTTGATTCCTTGCCAGTACAAGCAGCGCTGCACATTTGTAGTTAGCATTTGTCGGTTTCTATTTTTCAAAAAAAGAAAGGAAGACTACTATTTCCTCCCAACGGGAAAAGAAAGTGTCGAAATGCGTCACTTACCATCGGATGGCCAGCTCACGCCGGCCATTCTTAATCGCCCATTCGCCCCATTTCTTGATCAGATGAGATTGTCTCTCCCACACAGAGGGGAAGAATAAAGAGGCAACGATCAAGGCCTCCATATACTTGTGGTGCGAGGCATAAATCTCGATGGCGTCGTTGCAGTCGCCCATTCCAATCATGATCGTGGCAGCCGCATGCAAATCGCCGCTTTCAAGTAGGCGTTGGGTGTAAGCACGCCCCAGCTTGTGTTGGCTAGCTTGACCACCGATGCCGCTCAGAGCGAGGAGCATCCAATCAGAGGAGGTCATTGTCTCGGAGCTTGCCTTCATGATATCAGGATCAATATCACCAAGCCATTTTGCTAGCAAGATGCGGTTTGCAGAGCCAGCTGGGTAGCGGTCCATCTCGTCCCGCACGAGGTCTTCAATATCTTCCGTCCAACCAAAGATGGTGTATAGCATCTGGCGACGCAGGTCGTCATTGGTTAAACGCATGCCATTATTAGGGGCGGGCGGCATCCTATACGGCACATCGCTGAGCCGGCTGCGAGTGAACTTGAACAGGTCGAGCACTTTAGCATCATCTGGGCTGCGTGGAACTTCGTTCCGCAGACGAGAAGGGCGAGACACTCCCGTACGGCCACTGTTTGCCGTAGAGAATGTAGAGCCAGTCGTCACGCTATAAGTCGACACCGATTGCCGTTGCTGATGTTGCGGGTTCTGGAGCTGGTTCTGGACCTGATTCTGGTGCGGGTGGATGTTGGAGATCGCAGATGACTTCAGTGAAGACCCCATGGATATGTACGTGTTCTCCGTCATGCCACGCGACTGAACCGACCTTTGGTAGCGGCCAGGGGTCTGGCTACTGTGACCAGATTTGGATGACTGGTCGGAAATATGGCTGATCGATGAGTTGGCAGGACTGAGTGTCCGTGCAATATCGGATTCAGAGTCGCCAACCTGTCCCGCGTTCACCATGCGTGCGAAGGGCGACAAATGGTCATCGTCACTCTCTGACACTCCGCCGTCTAGGTGGATCGAAATCTCAGACTCCGACGTGTTGGCCGCGGAACTGCTTGTAGCATTCTCGGAGCCAGACGAAGTAGCGGCCGCAGCAGCTGCGGCCGCAGCAGCAACCTTTTCTTGCTCCTCGACAGACACGGGTGGTGAAGGAGGCAGTAGGTTTGCCGGATGCTGAACATCGGCCACCAGGACAGACGGTGCGTTAAGATCAAACTGCTGAACCGTGTTGTTTGCCCCGAGCGTGAATAGACTTGCGCCAGGGCCGTACACAGCCAGGCCCCTGACGTGCTCTAGTGTCGGAATACTGTCGTATGTAACATGCTTTGTCCGCACATCCCAAGAGAGTGTTTCACTGTAAATTTGTTAGATTATCATGAAATCATAGCATACAAGGAGCGGATTATGACTAGGTCAAAGAGCCTTACCCCTCTGAAAACTGGATGATGCGGCCATTTTTTGACCAGTTCATCCAGTTCGCACCCGGAAGATAATTCTCGGTACGCTTCAAGATACGCACGACCTTGGCCGGGTCTGCGCTGTGATGTGCCTTGGCTACGCTCCACACGCGCAAGTCACCATCGTACGTCTGCACGGCTAGCATATCTGACCGTTGCCGAGCTGAAGATGCGTGCCATGATAAGCTGACAATCGGAGATGGACCCCGTGACGTCGTTAGATTGTGCAGGATTGTAAACCTTGGCTGCAAGTTGCATATCAAGATAGAGCCGTTTTGGTAGCTATTGAAAATTAGCAAAAGGGGCTGAGGCTACGAGTTGCAATCCGGGTTTTATGTTAAACCATTTTCTCGACGTACCCAATGGCAAATGTGCGGCAGTCAGCTGCCGGTGCTAACGCCGTAACCGCTATTTGGTCTATCGTCCGGAAAGAAATGTGCTCAGAAGTTTCTGGCTCAAAAAGAATTATCTGCCCGGAGTCGTTGCCTATAATTGCTGAGTTAGCGCGACTTCGGCGCCTCCAATTTTGGTAAACAATGCTTGTATATTCGGGAATAGGCCTTACCGAAAGCAACAGCGCCGTTCCTCATCCATGCAACGGCAGTCAAGTTGCTAAATGAAGCGAACCGAGCAACCTCGTTGCCGGACATGATATCCCAAACAATGGCATTCTGGCTCGCGTCGTAACTGACCACCAAGCGTCCGGCGCCACGCTCGCTCATGTTGTCGACCGCCAATAGCTGAACCTCGTCGGGGTGGCGTGAAAAACGGCGCTCGATTGTGAGTGTATCATGGTGGCAGCAGACAATGGAATTTCCTTGTGCGTAAAGAAACATGTCGGCCGTGGCGACGCACGGATCAAAGTGCCGCACCATGGTGCTTATGGTGGTAGGTGGCATAGTGTAGTCCTGGGCAGCAGTAATTCTCTCTCTCGACGCTAAGGAGGAGTCCGTGACAGACCGCTGCCTCGTTTTATGGCCTGGGGCAGACATTGTGATTGATATATAAACCGCTATTTCGTTGACTGCACAGATCCGCAAGAGCACGTAAATGTACCGCATCTCTGGTTAGCTTCTATACCAATACGTGGGAGACCGGTTGCGGAGGCGCAAAAAAAGGGCCCAGGAGAGAATAAGAAGAGAGCAAATTCAAGAGAAGAGGGAGGGGCCGGGCACACGAAAGCGGGCGGGTTGGGCTTGCGTGTTTGACCCGAAACTTTCTCGGGGTACAAAAACGGGATCGGAAGGGGCACAAGGTACGACCGTCGGGGGCCAGGAGGTAGACATAGGGAGGGGGCAGAAGGTTTCACACGCACAGGAAATAACGTGCAGTACAAGAGATATCAAGAACAAACATACCTAGGCGGATAATATAACAGAGTGTATAGAAAAGCAAAAAAGAAAATGAAGAAACTCCACAGTAGTCCAGGGACGAGCGGTGAAGCTACACGATGTCGGGTCCGCTCCCCCGGTCGTCACATGGAACAGGATGCTGATGGCCGTGTCCCGGACAAACAGGAAAACGGGAGTGGGTGGTGTACCCACCGCAATATGCGAGCACGTTGTTGAAAATGAAGGCAGGGCGGATCCCAGAAGGTGAATCGCAAGGCGAGGAAACGAGAGGCGAAAAGTAAGACAAGCAGGCGGACGTGTCTGGCCCTAGATCCAGTAAGGCAATCAACTTCTTGCGTTCTGCGCGCTGCTGTACTCTCTTCGCGATGTCTTTGGCGTTGTTCGCTGTCTTCCCCGGGAGATCGTCCGCGGTGTGCGCAGTCAGCAGCGTGGTATATGTGTCTCAGTCGGCCCTGCACGGTGCGCCCGGCTGGGCTTCTAGGTTCTTCGACTGCGGAATGGAACCGGGGGGGACCTGCTCTGCGGCCGGCTTGTCGTACACGATGCTCAACGGTGAGCCTCTGCGGAGTTTGGGCAGTGTGCCGGTCCGGACAAGTCTCGTCTGGTTTTGTTCGTCTTGTCTGTGTTGTGTTGTCGTCGGCGGTGCTTGCGGCAGCTGGCGAGAAGATGGAGCAGCAGCGAGCCGTCCTACATTAAGAAGAAGTCGAGAAGAACAGGGCCGACGGTGAGCCAAGGACGAAAAAGGGAGCGGCGGCAAAGCTTAAAAGAGCAGTCCCAAACCGACTTGACGCGCGCAACGATATGAGAAAAAGGGGAAAGAGAAAGGGGTAAAGTGACAGCGGGTGGGGACAGACAAGAAGCAGGAGAAGAGGAAGGGAAAAGGGGAAGAGGAAAGAAAAATGCAAGCAAAGATGGCTGAGGCGAGGAAGAAAGTCAACGACCGTTGGGCACACGCAGGACTGCAAGGATGTAGGTTTAGACGCAGGCGTGGTGCGGTGGGCGCGTGGGTTTCGTGCGGGACTCGTCTAATATGGCGTTGTGCGAGGAGCGAGGACGAGAGAGAGAGAGAGAGCGGCAACGGGGTGTCTGGTTCCCCAACGACGAGACAAGAGGCTACCCGCCTGGATGCAGCTGCTGTGTGTGTATCTCTGCTCCCAGGAAGAGGCCAAGTGGGTGTGCTCGGCGCTTGTCCTGCAGCCTGATCGAACATGCAGAGCCGGGGGAGGAGGGTGATGCAGAAAAGGGGGAGAGGGGGGGAGAAGTGAGGGAAAAGAAAAGAGGAAGAGAATAAAGGAAAAGGGCGAGCGAGAGAGAGAGAGAGAGGCCAAAACAAGGATAAGGTGAAGAAGCGCGGGAAGTCGTGCTTTCTTGAGGCGGGAGGGTGTGTCTGTGTGCATATGGAAAGAGCAAGCCAAATTAAGAGAGCGGCTAACAGAAAAGAAAAAAACGGCTGCAGGCGGGGGGGGGGGGGGGGGGGGGGGCGGGCGCAACAGCGCAAAAGATGGGGGTTGAGCGATACGTGAGAAGCAACGCCGTGCAAGCAGGTACGCGGGTATGGGCGATGCACGAAATACAAGTGGCCACATGCAGAGAGGATCAACAATGAAAGTATCCCACTAGACTGCTAAGCATCACGGCGGCAGGCGAATAGGGAAGGCGCATTTGCCCTATCCAGAATGAGACGAAAGCGCAGAAGGAAGGCGGGAGATGAGCAAGGCGAACAGGACGAAAGGGGACGAGCAGAAGAGAAAAAATCTCGGCCCTGATGCCCGCTCGCTGTCTCCTGTTCGTAAGAAGCAATACGCAGCCAGAGAGAAAAGTACGTTGCTCATTCCACCAGCTGCAGACCCAACGCATGATGGGAAATACAGACACAGCAAGCGCGAGCCAAACGGGGGACAGAGGACGGGGCAACGACGAGAGCGACGGTATAAGGAAGAGGGAAAAGCGGAGACGGACCGGCGGGTGATGAGCAGAAGGAAGGCGCGACTGGACAGGGGAGACACACAGAAAGGCATGTCACTAGCGAGCAGAGGTCGTGGAGATGGCAGGATTGGAGCAGATACGTTGATTTGCAACGGACGATACGGGCTTCATTGGTTCTGGCCCTCTTTTTTGTTGGCTGCCGGGCCCCTGTCCCCGGTGAATAGCGCACGTCGAGGGCGCACTCGGCAGGGAAAAGAGTGGCAAGGGTAGGATCGTCAAGAGGGAAAGGTAACGCCACGATGCGCATGAGAAGGAAAGGGCGAGTGAGAGTTCGCTCATTCCCCCCTCTCCCAGGATAATACCTCCGCAAGCAACGCGGAGCGCATGTTAATCAAAGTCCCTACGGAGCGCTGAAATCAGGTGTCTCTGCAGCGCCTGGCCGATGCGCTGTGGCGGACCCTGGTTGGGAAACGAAGGGCTGCACGAGTATGGGTGGAGCTATCACGCTGTGCGTGTGTGTGTGTGTGTGGATGTGGACGTGTGAGTGCGCGTGCGTGTGTAAGTCAGTAGTGGTTGTGTCCTGCATGCACGTCCCCCCCATGTGCAGCAATATTGCCATAATTAGCCTCAAGTGGGTTGTCGAAGTGCTTCTGACGGTGCTGAATGTGCATCTGAGATGGGCAGGTTCATCCAGGGCGACCATCGTGGCTTCCAGTTCCTCGAGTGAGTTTTTCCGTTCGGTCTTTCCTGTTCGGCCATTCTCGTGCGATCCTGCCCCTCGACACACTCGGTTGCCTCCGGCTGCATCCAGCCCGGTTCATGCCTTCCTCTAGTAGTTTGGGAGTGTCTTCTCCATATGGCCACGGGCCGGTCTGGTTGGCGAAGAGCAGGCTCAAGCCGACATATTGCGAGGATGTTGGAAGATAGCGAAAAAGGGAAGGAACGGTCAAGCAAGCAGAGGTGGTTGAAAATTTAAAAAAAGAAAAGAGGGGCGAACAAGAGACAGAAAAGAAGCATAGCAGACACAAAACAGCGGCTTTAGCGCCGAGTGGATCTGCGCTGTGCTGGCGAGACAGGGCCTGTAGAGCTAGAGATTGGCTGCCGCCAGCAAGGGTGGCTGCACGCCGGTGCCGGGGACGGGCGAATCACATGGCGCCTCTAGCCGCCATCACCTCGACCAGGATGGGAGCTCTTGCCGTGTGGGGAGCAGCACTCGACGAACAGAGTCCGGACGAGGCATGCTTTGGGGCATGCTTGTATCCTACGGGCATACTGAGAAGGCACGCCCGAATCAGGCCGCGGCGTGGAAGAACATGTGACTTGAGCACCTGTTTCTTCCATTTTGCTATGTCGTAAACCGACTTTTGTGTTTGCTATTCGCTCCTCCTTCCGCGTTTTTCTCGCCTCTTCCGTCTCCCTCTCTCTTGCGGGCTCGTTTCAGAGCAGTTCCAGCGGTCGTTCTTGCCTTGGTGAACGAACTGCGATCGCCCCAGGCTCCACCCAGTCGGACGCTGCCGTCCACCAAGAAATAGCGGGGGGACGTTGGTGCGGTTGGTGGTTGTAGCCTTTCGCGCCCCTTCCCGCTAGCGCAAACGGCCCTGTGCTGACTGTTACCCGTAGTGTGCTGCGTGTGCTTCAGAAAGTGCAGCAAAACGACAGCTTCAGGTTGAACAGCGTTGCTGCTTTCACAGGTGGCTCAATACGGTGTAATACAGCACGTGCATTAATCTCCATAGGGGAATCGGATTAAGAAAAATGGGAGAAGAAGCCGCGCCCCCCGGGGGGGGAATCGATTCCCATGCTCTGTCGTCTGCATCAAATGTGCAACCATCTGGCGCAATGCAGTGCTTCGACATCTGTTACCTCCCTCAATCAATATGTGGCATCGAGAGAAAAGGAAAAGAGAAAAAGAGGAAGAAGAAAAAAGAACAATTGTCCAACATATCTTACAGCCCGTGCCGTGGACGTTGGACTTGCATGCCGTACCTGGCATATTTATATGAACATGAGCCGAGGGACAGCAGGTTGCAGAGGTTCATGGCAGAAAAAAGAGATCAGTTGGGGGAGAAGTTCAGGAACGGGGCGAATTGGGAACTCCAATTTAGCCCCCAACGTCTGTCCTATGCTTTTGTTCATATCTGAATGTGGCACAGCAGGCTCTTGTCTCTTGCTTTGCTCGTGATTGTCTGCTCTTGGCCCCCCGTCCCTCAACAGTTTTGTGCTTTTCTGCTTTTCTGCTTCTCCGTATCTTGCGAGACATGTCTCTGTTGTGGGAGGGGCTTACGAGTTCCGACAAGTCCATGATGCATTTTGCATTGTGTCGAATGAACGGCGTGCTCTGGATGGTTCTCCGGCCTTGTCGAACTCCAGAGCGGAGGATCGCCAACAGCCAGGGCCTAGATGTGATTGACTCTGGGGCCATGCCCAGCCTTCGTTGTGGCCAGGCCCCTCTACGCGGTACAGGCATCTCAATTCATGCACTACTACCCTCCATCGGGTTATGTGCCAAGACGAGAGCCAGAGATGGGGAGGGGAAGGGGGAAAGTCGGGCCAGTCGAGACGAGAGCCTTCCCTCTTCTCCGCAGTCGTTTACCCGCAGCCCGCAGCTCTTGAAGGGCAAGGGTAATAAGATCATCAGAAAGAGAGCCCTTCATTTGCGTAAGAGCATCTGCAAGGGAGAGAGACAATAAGGCGAGGGCTGCGCAGTTAGCGACAGATGGCCCTCGTTGCCCCGTTTCTTTTGATTTCCCGCCATGCCGCAGACAGAGAGCAGCCACGCACAGGAAGCGATCTTATCACCTCCGGGCTTCCTCTCGGCAGGCTGCGGCAGGCTGCTGCAGTCTCGCCTCTCCTATCAGGTCCAATTGGTCTAGCAAAGCCGCAGCCGAAGAGACTTCAATAGAGGTCGTCTATCGTTCTGCAGAAACATGAAATTGAAAAGAACGAAAAATAGAAGAGAAACGGCTGTGTCGATCCTTTGCCTTTAGCTCCCAGCATTGCCTCTTCACCGTTGCATTATTACCTCGTTTACGGAGTATTGACCGTGCTGTCCACCAACAGCCACCGACGTACGGTGTACTCGAAGGCAAAAAAAAAGTAAAGAAGAGAAAACCCCCCTGTTCCCCAGCCCTCTTCGACTCGCGCATTTTGTCGCGCTTTTAGGAAGCAAGGCTGCCAGGCCGTTTGATTACTCCACCCTCTTTTTCATGTTCTCCATCGCCCCTTGACTCTTCTTCGACAGAGACTATTATCCACTTATCACATTATCTTACAATCGCAATCCTTTCTTTCTTTCATCTGGGCTTACAATATGCCTTTTCCCTCGGCCCCCACCCTCGTCCCGCTTCGTAAGATTACCACACACATGCGGTGGATGTCATCGTAAAGATGTGCTCAAAGTGAGAGCGAGAGAGAGAATTTACCTCCATGTTGGACCACACGGCTCACTCATTCGGCTCAAAAAATAAATAATAAATAAATATAATGGCAGATCCCTGCACGGAAAACCCGGTCAGTGCGGTGTGCCGCCCCCCATGTCCAGCCCCGTTTTGCTCGCATAAAATATCTGTCCGAGCTTCTTCTCAAAGCTCCCCCTAGCTCCATACAAGATCGTGTAGGAGGTGAAGAGCATCGAAGAGCATCCGTAAAGACAAAATACAACAGTATATTGATTGCTCTACTCGCATATATGGTTGTTGAGATTGAAGCTCGCCTGGCTAGAGCAATGCGAATTTTTTTCATTGCTCAGAACAAGAAAGAAGATCAAAAGATCGGCCTCCCCTCGTCGTTGAACAACCACTTTGCACGTTTCCATTTTGTGATAGTGATAGAGGATCGCCCTAGCAGCAAAATTATGCCATCCTTTATCTTTGGCAATTATTTTTCTGTTTCCTTTTTCTTTGCACCCTGCAGTCTCTGTTGCCCAGCTTTCAGCTCAACTTTCTGCGCTGATTTGTTGGCCCGTCAAGTGCCGCAAACCGCATGTTTATTCATGCCGTCTCTACTCCGTATTCTGATCACATCCAGAGACTGACAGAGAAGAAAAAGACAAAATGAGGCGAAAAGGTACCTTACTTACGACCTGCTACCCAGCATTGAACCCAGACAATCCCAGGTCTGCAAATATGCGGCCAGCTTTCGCCCCCCGGCCCCGGCCACCCTGGGCGCCCGGGGGCCATCACAAAGCGCAAATCACACCTTGGAATCACAATCACAGTGGCCTGTGCATTCTCCCTCCCTCCCTCCCAATACTCCGCATGGAGATGCAAAATGGCGAGGAGCCACTGTGTCTTGCAGGGCTAATACGCAGTGTTCGTACGGAGTACTTGAGTATTGCTCTGTAGTCGTAAGTCATACAATTGCGTGAAAGAGCTAACTAGGGCCAGGCCACAAACCCTTGTTCAATCACTTCTCGAATCGATGCATGGGGGGGCTTTTTTCCTTTCGTTCCCCGTGTGCCGCCTCCGTGCTTCCCAGAATAAGAGCTACTACTACGAGTACTTGCAGTCCTACTCCGTACACGAACGCAGTAAGCTCCAATGGAACTGATGCCCTTAAACTCGAAACGGCAATGCGCCGTACGGGTTGAAAAAAAAAAGCTCGAAAGGGACAGCCTTAATTCACAGGAGGAGGACGAGAGCTCCTGTCAATTTGGCAGGATCGGCAAGCTTTCCCTCACGTGGACGAGGCTTTTTGCCTGGACAAGGGAAGCCACTGCAGAGACAAAAAAAGAGATTTCATACGGATTACATTCCCAGCCATTCTCATTTTCTGCAAGTCGCCATCCGCGCAAAAAGGAAGAAAAAGAAGAGAAAAACAGGTATCTGCCAAAAAGAGAGCTCTCAGCTGAACACTTCTCCCCTCCTCCTCGTCTAGCTTTACGGAGTAGCTCCGATCCTACCCAGTAAATTACATTCGATATTGGAATGGCCATCACATCGTTTGATAGACTATGCGAGAGACTCTGAGTGCATTATAGAAGAGCCATCAAATGTGCACTTCGGAACAGGGAGAGAGAGAGATGAAAAAGAGAAGGTGTTGCTCGTAAAATTATTGACAGAAAAAGGAAACCCCGCCAAGGCACAGACAACGCCACCCAAAAAGCCATGTTTTTGTTGTTGTTTGTGTGTTCCCCGCAGCTCTTAAGAGAGCTCTTTTGGTCGAGTTTTGTCTCGCCTTGCCTTGTCTCTGCTTGTGCATATTTTCTTTGTCTTCAGGTGTCCACTTCTCGTATTCGTCCATCTAGCGGTGAAGGCAGGGCAATGTGGAAAATTGCTTGAGAAAAGAGAGAAACCTTCTTGAGAGAAATAAAATAAAAATGACGCGAGAAAGTGGCGGCCTCGTCATTGCAAAATAGCCGGATCAGACTTCGCTACAAAACGAGGTTCTCGTGGCAAGACAAAAAAAATCCTGGGAAAACCCTCCTCCGATGCCGCTCCGGTGCGTGTTGTTTCTCTTCTACTTCTTCCGTAGGACAGATCATCTCGGTGTGATTCAGCACGAGGTCGCACAGCATAGAGAGGGGATAGAAGACGGGGAGGTGTTCAAGGCCGATTGGAGAGCGTCTCTGTCTACTCGTGTTCGAAAACAAAGCTACTGATTGCTTTTACGGACGGCTCTCCACGTCGTCTTTCGGAAGATGACCCGCAGCTCCCATTCTCTCACATTTTCGTTTCGATGAGAAGACATTCTTCTTGTGCGGTCCGCACGGAAGTGAAGAATAATGCAACGAGAAGACGTGATGGCTCGGGTCGGAATGAATGGCCGGCGAGCGTTCCGAAGAATTTTTTTTTACCTATCGTGTTCTTCTTATTCCATCTTTCACTCTGCATAGACAACGACCTTCGGGACACACACGAAACAGCACAGAGAACGGTGGCTTGGCAGATAAGGCACAATGACAAACCACGGGTGAGAACGTACTCTTCTCGGCAGAGAGCGAATCGTAATTGCTGTATTGTAGTTCCCGTTATTGATACAATCTGGGCGGTCTTCGCCTCCAAACAGAAAAGAAGATAGCATGGAGTAGGTCAAATCTATGATCCAACCGATGCTGAAATACTGAAATTTTGAAATGCTGATCGTCTGCTGTTGCGTTCTCGGATATACTCCGTACATTGGAAAGGGAGATGACAGACGAGCATCGGAATTGCACGAATAGGACGCACCAGCATGCAGCGCTCGGACGCCATTGGAAGAAATGCGTCCTGGTTCTCCTCCGAGCTTACAACCGCTCTTTCGTTCTCGAACAAACAGGTAAATTCGCCTCCCCCACATTTTGATTCCTATCTTAATACTCGTACATCCGCAGCTGAACAGCGGACACTTTAGCTATTCCGCCCTGTCCCTAAATCCGCAGAATAACGTTTTCGTGATTCGAGCGGAGAGAAGTAGGAGTGGCAAAAAAAATTATAGGAAAAGGGAGGCCTGGCGTGCACAAGAGGAAGGAAGCTGATGAGGATGTATAATGCAGAGAAAACGCGGATGATGGCAATGACTGGTCCGGCCGATCTAGACATGAAATAGTGGATCGATGAAAGGGCAATGGGCTTTACCCATCGATAACACCAAATGGCATCTCCCATTCTAGAAAAAGGGGGCGTGCGGTTTCCTATAGGTTAGAGAGACTGGCGAAGACAAGAAAGCAGGAGGCCGAAAATGGGGATGCTTTGTGTTGTTATCCAATGGCTACGAAGCAACCAGAGGCAGCCTATGCAATGGATTTTACGAGTGTGGCTCGCGAGATACTCCGTACTATCGTACGCGTTTCACTTCACACCAGAGTTACGATTCGCTGCAGGAACAGACTTCCGGTCCCCTTTCTTACTTCCAAGCTGATAACGTGACTCACCTGTACAGAAGAAATGCTTGCTACTGGCTAGTTTGATTCCATAACTTTGCAGGGAGCAAGGCAGTGAAGTTTCTTCGCTCTCTTTATCGGAGCAGGTAGAATAGCTGCTTAAATACGCAAATTCGACGCATCTCGTGACCCTTGCCGTTGTCATCGTCGTCGATTCGGTTCGCCTCACCTTGTTTTGTAAGCCGCCAAATGGGAAAACGGGGCGTTGGGGCAAACAGGATGCCTCTTTTCTCCCGACGCCCGCGAACTTCATCTGCCCGTTCGGGGGTTGCCTCTTTCAACAGACGTTTTCGCTGTGCTTCTTCCGAAACGAAGAAAGAAAAGAAAGGTCGAAGGTGTGCTTGAATCGGATGAGCTGTTCAACAGTGAACGCGAGAAGCGACGACTCTTTCGGTATTCGCCTCGTGCTCTGCCCTGTTCGACTGCACATCCCTCGAGGGGCGCGGCTTGTTTCCTTTTCGGGAACCACGGACTTCATTTGCTCCCTTTCATTTCTGGGTGAGAAGAACTCTGGAAGGTGGCTGCGCTGACTAGAAAAGGAAGGGATTGTTTGCCCTCGCATTTACGCTATTTTTTCGGCATTACACTGCTCACTTTTAGAATGATCAAACGTCATTTTTTTATTTGCTGTAGGCGTACAGTTTCGAGAAACGTTTTGTGGCCGTTATATCGTTTGTTGTTGTGTCCGTAGAGAGTGTTGTATAAGTGCGCCTGTTGGCCGCCCGGAATAAAGGGATGATCGCGGGGAGGAAAGGGGAAGGATTAAAACCCGTTCCCACCGTTTCGGCCTTTTCCCCTTTTCCATCCCTTTTTAGAAAAGACCATTTTCTCTTTCGGCAGTTCTCACAGCTTCAAAAAAATAGGGAAGGGGAGAGGTGTAGAGGAGGCGAGGGTGGTATGAGAGCTGCACTACCACGTGGGGGGCCGGTGAAGAGAAAGAAGCCCGTGTGGAAGAAGGGAGAAAGAAGAAGAAAGGAACAAAAAACGGGGACAAGAACGGAGCAGAACAAAAGAAGATCATGAACCCGAGCAGGAAACAAGCCGCGCCTCGGGGGGGGGCACGCCAGCGGGTAGAAACAACAAAGAGCCGAGATGGGTTTGAGAGAACGGGGGAGAAGAAAGTAACGACGGCGAAAAGAACAAACGGCCGAGTTCACGGCGTCTTTAATTGGAAACAAGCTGCGCCTGTTCAGGATGGTAGTCCAACATCCAAACAGAACAGAGTAACAAAGGCCGGAGTTGAGACTGGGCAGTGTTGCTAACAAACCCATCTTGTTTGTTTGTTGTGTCCGATGTAGCCATCCTCCTAGCGTCCTTCCAATCGTTTCCATCTTTCTTTCTGTCTTTTTGTCATTCCCTGGGAACGAAATAAGAACAACAGGAGATCACAGGCACCCAAAATGGGAAACAAGCTGCACTGCTAAGTGGGCTGGATGGCTGGTCCAACAGCCGCTGGTCTACGGAGTACCATGCCAACGTACACCCCCTTAGCTTTGGATATACAGTCATTGGCCTCATCTGCCGATCTCCCTTGCATAAACAGAAAAGGACCTTGTCAAAAACAAAACTAACCCTAAAACCCAAAAGGGCACATCTGCCTTGTCGAACCGGCATAGTTGTGTAGTCGAAAACGGACGAACCAAAGCTATGGACGGTCAAGGTGCGAGAGTTGACGCTTGTTGCTGCCGGCATGGTCGAGAACGGAGCCGTTGAAGACGCGCAAAGAGGCTGTTTCATATGTCATGGTTCTGCCCTACGAGTCTATCATATACTCCCTGTTGCTGCCGTGCACGTGCCAGACTCCAAGAACACAAGCACACTTGTACGCAAGGCACGGGACTCAACCATAAGGCGATCTCTTGAGCGTTTTTCATATTTCATTGTTTTATTCCTTATATCAAATGGCCCAGGTAGAGAACGGAACGTTGTAGATTATATGTTGGAATGCTCAAATTTGGAAATGCTTCGTTGCTCAAAATAAGGGGGTATCATGCTGTGGTTCGCTAAAGCTAGGAAGACAAGATGCTGAAAAAAAGGGACAATGAACTAGAAAATAAAATCCCAGTGGCTTATGGGGCCATGCCAATAATAACTAAAACGATCCCGTGTATGTTGTTCGTAATGCTGCCAATGCTGATGATGTAGTATGTAGTATATCTCAATGCTCCCAAGAAGACCATATCTGTACAATGAATCAAACGGAATCCCAAACGAGGAACAAGAAAGACAAAAGAGAAGAATGAGAATGAGGGAAGGGCACAAGGCAGTGTAGGGTGACTTGTGAGTCAACCCTTCACCCCATGCCCACGTGATCGTAGTGGTGGTGGATGTGAGACAGGCAGGCAGGCGCAAGACACAAAATAAAAACAAAACAAATTAAGAACGAATAGGGTATGTATAAGTAAGGTGCAGACAATAATAATAATAATAATGGGGTATAAGCAGAATGGGTGGGTATAATGCGAAGAGGGGGAAAAGAAAATAGGATAAAAAAAAGAAGGAAGCGAGGTGCTGCGCACAGCCCGCCTCGGGAAAGAGATGCTGTCGCGCGCGCTTCGGCTGACTGGAGGTCGAGTATGCCATTTTCTGGCTTGTGTCTGCCTGGGCCCGGTTGTTGTGTGGTTTGGTGACCAGGCGTGTGTTGAGGTTGGGGCCGGGCGGGGGGAGAGTGGCGACCAAAACCCCAGAGTGCGTGCACCAGCAGGGCTGCTGCCGTTGGGCAGATGGCCAACTCCCCATACGGCCGCCCACACCCACCACCTCGGCCTCGATTATTTTTCGCCCTATTTGCTGGGCTGCCACATGCAATCCTGATCTTTTTCTTCTGTCTGCCGGCACGTGCCGACAAACCAGCGGTGGCCAAAAAAGGCAGGGAAGCAGGAAAGCAGCGTTTGCCTGGATTTCCCGCGTTCTCGTACTTTATTCTTGCGACGTAAAGAAAACAAGAATGACGTAGAACCGTACAGGAAAGGAGCCAGGATATTATGAAGAGGATTGTGCTGCGGAGGGTTGTTAGCGGCTAAAGTCTCTCTTGGGGTTGTTTTGAGCAGTTGGTTAGCTTACATAGTATCCTCGGGTAAGATTAGTCACACATGTGAGAGAGTGCGTGTGTGCGCTGTCCAAAGCCAGTCTGCTCTTATTCCTCATGTCCATCTAAGCGTCCTCGGCAATAGCTGACAGTTTAGCTGCCTTCTTTCGAGAAGAAGACGAAGAAGAAGAGCCCGTCGAGTTGGAGGCAGCCCGGCGTTGCCGACGAGCAGCCGACGCAGCCTGCTTGCGGCGCTCCTTCTCGACCAGCACCGCGCGCACAAGCTCGCGCTGGTAGGCCTGGCGTTCGCGCTGGACCTCGAGCAGCTCGTCTTCAGAGGGGATGTGCTGCTGAGGCACCGGCTGGAGTGCAAAGGGCTGCTGCGGCGGCGAGATGCTGCTGGCGTTGCTGTTGCTGCGACTGCTGGCACTGCTGCTGGCCGCGCTAGCGCTGTCGTCAAAGTCGTCGCCCAGGAAGAGGTCCTCGTCCGATAGGTACGAGGACGTGCTGCCGGCGTAGGCGGAGCTGCTGCTATCGTCGGCGAGGCAGGACCGGCGCGGCCAGGAGGGGAAGGCACACGCCGTGGAGCGAGTGCTGCCGATATCGATGGGCGCAGTCATTTGTGTTGCGCTCATCGAGCTGTAAGAGCCGTACGAGCCGTACATTGTGGAGGTGAACTGCTGCTGCGTTGTTCTACCCTGTGCTGGTGGTGTTGGTGAGAGGAAGTTGTGGTGGTTGGGGTTCAAGTCTGTGGTGTTGCAAAGAGGAGTCTCTGTGAGCCTCGTAGAGACATAAGTTGTTCGAGTGTTGGTGAGTGTTGTGTTGTGAATGTTGTGAATGTTGTGAATGTTGTGAATGTTCTAGACTGAACAAGAAGGTGAAGAGATAGTATGGTTCTCGAGTGGAGAGAAAAGAAGGGAGGGAAGGGAAAAGAAGGAACTAGGACAAGAAGCGAGACTGGAGACGCGATGCGTAAATATATATCTCGTAGGAGGAAAATAAGGGGACGAGAGAAAGAGAGTGAAGAGGAAAGGACGAAGAAGGGGGGGGCGTGTGCGATTTTCACGAGGCAGCAACGCGCGGGTCGAGAATGTGAAGGGGGG
This sequence comes from Sporothrix brunneoviolacea, assembly GCA_021396205.1. Taxonomy (NCBI): domain Eukaryota; kingdom Fungi; phylum Ascomycota; class Sordariomycetes; order Ophiostomatales; family Ophiostomataceae; genus Sporothrix; species Sporothrix brunneoviolacea. The sequence continues at coordinate 175,356 of WNYD01000042.1, forward strand.
CGCTGGCAGCCGGGCTGGGGGAAGGAGGGGGCGTGTTGCGGACGCTGGTTCCCGAGTGTTTGGCGTGGGGGCTTGAAGAGCCGGGGCACAAAGCGCTGCGGTTAACTAACCACACCCCCCCTGCCCCTCCCTTGAGCCTTCCGTTTTCTGTTCGCGCGCAAACGGCTGGGCCAGAACTGAGCGTCCACCGCCTTTCCGTAATTTTTACGCGTTTCCCTTGCGTCTTTTCCCGTCGTTCCTTCCCTCCTTCGCTCGTTCCCTTCCTTCCCCGGTCTGACCGCCTCTCCTGTTGCGGCGTCGACAACCAGAGACAAGAACATCCAACAGACATCTCCGGGGGTGAGCAGTGGAAGTTGCCGTGCTGGCCCTGGCCATCTGCGCAGGAAGAGTCCTAATCAGGATAGAGAAGAAATAACGGTCTAACAGAAAGGGCAACCAACAGTCACAGCAGCCGTGCTCCGTATCTCCAGGGGCGAGCCTGGAAGTTGCCGCGTTTGTCGACTTCTTGCGCGCAAATCCAACAGCCGCAGTATTGCGGCACACTTAATTACGAGTAGACTCGCCGTCTAATTGGTCGTAATCCGCTCCCGTCGGTGATGCGAGTCAAATACGAGTCCTTCGTACTTTGTATGCAAGAGTCTGACTGTAGGATGGGCAATTACGAGTTAGGGTCAGATTACGGGTTCGGAGGACGAGAGGAAAGGACGGGCAAAATCCCACGGACGCGCCTTCCCGCTCGCCCACTTCTCTCTCTCTCTCTGGCTAGGCCTGGCCGCCACCCCGCCTGCCCAATAGGGTCGGGTGAGTAGCGACACGAAATTACTCGTGCAGCCATGCCCAAGTCCGAAAACGGTGTCCTTCACCGCCCTTGGAGGCATTTGTTGTGCATGCAATGCAGGCGGGTGGATTGCAGACGGGAGGAAAAGAAGGTGAAGAGGAAGAGACCAAGAACGGGTTTCTGTCTATCTACCGAGCTGTGTGCTTCGACGTGTTCGACGAGCAAAGAAGCACATAAGTGAAAAGAAGCTCCTGGCGCCAACAAAGCGCGGACATAGGAACAAGGCTCTCTTTCTCCCTTTACTCCGGGGCCGCAAGGGGAGAGAGAGGGAGAGCGCGAGGGAGGGCAACAACCAACAAGCCAAAAAGCGCGGGCAAATTGTCGGCTCCGTTTTGCATTCCGTTTTTGTGCAGTTGCCCAAAACGGACTAGACCGTTTTGTCAAGACATCTGGCCCGTTGGCTTTCAAAATAGAGAGAATCACGGAGACAGCTGTATCACGGTCCTATTTTTGTTTCGTTTTCCATTCCCCAAGGAGGCTGGCAGGTCCTTCTTTCTGTACTCACACGTACGAGTACGGACTGTCTCCCCAAAATAGGCACTTGTATTCCTTTTCGCCTTTCCGCCTTTTCGCCTTCGTGGTAATTGCGCCAAGCGTCCTGTCCTCCCCAGGTTTCTGTTTTTTTATGGCTTTCCGTCATATTCGTCTGCTATACTGGTGCCATATTGCTTGTACCGCCTCCAGCCCGGCCGCGTCGGCAGGGCGGTACATCCGACGGCGGAAGAGCAACACCAGTCAATTATCGTGGGAGGTGTGGGAAGTCGCACTCCCGTGCCGTTTCCCCAATACGACGAGTACACGGCGCTGAGGAATACTCTTTGCATTGCTGCGTACGGTGACGTTGCCTCTTTCCCGTCCGTGACTCATTCTGTTGTATGTCGTTTCGCTCCTTCGAGCAGACTTCGCTGGCCTCTCTTCTCCGTCTGATGTGCAGACAACACAGCCCCTCTTCTTCTCTAGTCGGGCTTCCCCAGGAACAAACCCTCCCAAAAGACAACGCACCAGCATTCTGCTGTCCAGTCCAGTCGATGCCCACACGTCCCGTCCTCTTCTATCGTCCGTATTGCGGCGCTGCCCTGTCCGTGTCCTTCATCAAAGCAAACGGGAGGGGAAATGAAAAACAGCGCAGGGCTCAGGCCCCATGCACAATGGGCCCGACCACAGCGTGCCCCCTGTTCCCATTGTTTCCATTGTTTCCATTGTTGTTTCCATGGTTGTTTCCACTCGCTTTTCTTTGCAACTTCCCCCTTCGGAGGGCGTCCGAGTGTTTTTGTTTCCTAGATCTTTCTTCTTCTTCTTTGGGCCTTCCCCTTCAGGCATGTCCCTTTGGCCTGCTTTGACGTTCTTTGATCCTCGTGACAAAGCTTTGTCTGTTGGTCTTTGGCCATTGTCCTCTCGCTCTCACCCCTTCCCCCTCGCCTGCTCACCTCCACGTCGCCCTGCACCGCGACCCAAATTGGCGCCTTCAGCAAGGTATCAACGCCCAACCAACGCCGACAACATAGCTCGGCCTCTTTGACAACAGAGTTCACAGGTCAAACACAAGCAAGAGACTTCCAGCCAAACACGACAACCCCACCACAAGACGCATCGTCCCGTGTTCCTCTCCGTTTGGTCCACAGTCACCGGCGGTCAGAGCCGGCTGCGGCCCCTGAACTGCCAGCTTGCACACCGGTTTTTGTGTCTGCTTTGATTGCTGTGATTGCTGCGTTTGCTGTGCGGTCTGCGTGCGGTCTGCGTGCGGCCTGCCCTCCTTGGGCTTGAGCGCGGCGCTGTGCTGTTCCGTCTTGCCTTGACCGCCTCTACGAGGACGAGCGCGTACCTGTACGGAGTACAGCCTGGACGCAACGTTCTGCCTCGGCCGGCCGCTCCAACTTCCGCTTTCCTTGCACGCTGGGCGCTAGCCAACCGCTAAGCACACCCCCCCCCCCCCCTTTTGCCTTTTTGCCCTTTCTCTCAAAAAAACTGCACGGCGGCGCGATAGCCGAATCCGCATTCCCGGAAATGCACTATGTAATACCATCTAGGCCTTCTTCCCCCGCGAATCGAAACAGTCTTGTAAAGGGGGCTATCACTACGAGTACAAGTAGGACGTATCTTACTGCACCGGATGTCAATGTTAAAGCAAGCGGCCGCCCAGGCGCGTCGAAAGCGGAAAGTAGCAAAGGCCTTGCGGGCCTCTATTTCCGCTGCGAGCGCTGCGAGCGCTGTCGAGACCGCCAGTCGCTCTTCCGCCTCTCATCTGTCACCTACCGTGTACAGGCGTCCTCGCGTTTTCTCACGCCCCTCATTGGTCCAGCCGCCCCGGCGCTACTCTGGCCATTTCGCCGTAGAATCCAGTATGAGGACAGGCCAAAAGCCGAACCGAAATGCGCTACCCCTACGGAGTAGGGACTGTACTGAACAATACAGCCGAAGCACCAACAGGGGAAGGCCAGGCCAGTTCCGACGAACGGCCAAGCGACGGCACTGACCCAAATAGGAAATGCATTCGGCCTCATTCTCGACGTTCTCGACGTTCTCGGCCGCTTTGTCTTCGCTCGCTTCCAAAACAATGCCTCTGTGCGTCGTCGGCAGGATACGTCGTACTTCGGTGAGGGGAACAAAACAAATTCATACGAGCAGAGACAGCACCGTGTCGTCGACGAACGCGTCCTGTTGCCCTTCCCCGGACCGATTCTGTGAAAATGAAACACTGTCCGGGCCGCTGGTACACACCCTTTTGTGTCTTTTTGGCCTGCTCTCGTCCCCGTGTGCTCAGGCCCGCCCAGTCGTTCAAACCAGAGAGCTTCCACGACTGGGTATGTTATGTGGAAGCGAGGTCCGAGCTAGAGGGTCGACCACCGTTTGATGTAGACGCGGCAGGCCAGGTCTGGTACCCGGCCTCTACCTCACCGTTGTGCAATCTTGTGCCATAATCTCTCATCAGTAAGATATCTTACACCGAGAGCAGTTTCGCGGACGGGACCGTTGAACCATGGGCGGGTACTCCGTAAAGAGCAACAGAGCAACAGAAAAGCTCGTGAATGCAACGCTGGCGGCTTCCGGAGACCTGGGGGTGCATGTTCTAGAACCGAGCCAGTTTCGTACTCCGTATTTTCATGGCTGCGTCCAGTGCCCTCGCCAGTGCCCTCGGCATCTCGTCCGAGGATGCTCACCGGCGAACCAAGGGCCCAAGACCACCAAAACCGTCAAAGCCGCCCAAAACCTCGTGGCTGGCCCGAGACACTAAGATAATACAAGGACGCTACAAGGATCTTACTCCGTTCTCCGAAGGGGCTTCATCGAGGAAGAATAGCCTTTAAGAACACGGCCGTTATTTCCAGCCCAGTCAGAAAGAACAAAGAAATTTTTTCCCAGCCCCAGCACCAGCGACCCACGACTTTCCCGTCCATGGGTTTTCCGGAGGGAAAGGAACTGAGCTAGTGGGGACAATAATTCCGTAGTTGTACTCGTACAACTATTAGTACGTACTCCGTAGTACTGGTCCGTCTGTAGGGAATAATTAGCCCCATACTCCTGGTAGTTTACTCTGTAGCACTCCAACAAAGCCACCCCCCTTCCGGGGGTAGGCTTGTGGCAGAACGGCTCCGCAAAGAGGTACGAGTAGAGGCGGCAGAAAGGCAAATCTCGGGGATCCAGTTGAGACAGCTGCCGCTTGGCCGCTCCCAGTGGAATGGACGCCCGTGCAGCCGCGCCTGCCTACACACTCATTTTCGCTTCCCCAGCATTCCTGGTGGCTTTCATGACTCTTGTTGGCGGAAGGCAAAGAGAGAAAAGCAGAAAAAGAGTAGCCCCCCCTAGCTGACGGGGCAGAAAGAGGCCATTCCTTCGTCTCTCGTCTGTTCTCAGCTCCTTTTCACTGCAGGAGGGCCTCGGCCTGTCCCAGATATTGATACACCGAGGGTGGCAGAGCCAGCCATATAGAGTGCGACGTAGTTACATCGCAGGGTGAAAGGGGAAGATACAGACGGACCGAAGATGGAAAGAGAGTGACAGAGAGACCGAAAAATGAGGAAAGATCCACTGCAGCACCGCTTCCCCGGTCAGCGGGGAAGCCTTCCCGCGCCCCGCCTCTGCTCTTTCCTTTCCTTTTTCTAGCGTGCAAGTAACGGCACGCGAAAAGGTGGGTCCTTCCCTCCGTTTCGGCTGGGTGGACTGGGTGGGCTGGGCTCTGGACTGGGCCTGGCCTTCTCGTTGAGACCGGGAATACGGAGTACGGCGACAGGTCCCGAAGTAATATTAGAGCACCAAGGGGGAAGCACACACCCGCATAAACTCGTCTGCCAGGGGAGGAATGGGCTTCACCGAGAAAGCCCGACGAGAGGGTTTCCAGATTGGATCCCGGATAAGACCAGGGTAGGGCCCAGGATTGGATTCCCAGGAACAGACTTGAGAGGAGAGAGTGGAGAACGGGGAGGCATTCCGGCCACACGAAAGATGGTGATAATCTTACTCGTCCTCGTACAAGTACGGAGAAGTACGGGTACGATAGGCGTCCCAGCATTCTGTCACGGAGGTGGCGTGCGAACAGCATCTTCTCTCATACTCGTACTCGCACAAAAAGAGAAGGTTGCTCGTCATGGCGAGTTGAAGCACAACCGTCTTTTCCTTTTTGGTCGTCCATTTCGTGCCAATAGCGCGATGGGGCACGCGAAGAAGCGCCTCCTCCGGCGCGCTCTTTAATTGACCCAGGAAAAGGGAACAGTCCCCCACTCACAACGGCGAAGAGACAAGGGGAAAAGAGGAGACATTCGTAGGAAAAGTACTCGCACTCCGGACGTCGTTGACGCCAGCGAGGGCACTCAAGCCACTTTCCCCTGTTGTTTGTCTCGCGGAACCACCAGGCGCAGCTCCGCGGGCGGAGACGTTGAGCACCTGCGTGTTGGTAAGATATGCCAGTCGATGAATGCTGCTGTCGGAGGCTGTGGCTGGACAACATCGACGGGGGGGCTATCAGAGAGGCTACTTTTCCTTCCTGTTGGTACTATGTAACCCAAAAGAGGAGGCGAAGGAAGCCAGACGCGACAAGCAACGAACGGTATGAGTCGTCATATTCCGACTCCATCTTCCCAGTCGATTGGCACGCACCCATTCCTCTGTCACCGACAGGTACCTTACGAAGACGAGAACTCCGTACAGGGCCATGGGCCCCTTTTCGCTTCTTTTTCTACTCCGTACGTCGTATCTTCCTGTCCCATCCATATCAGAGAGACCCGCCGCTCCCCTTTCCTGGGGCTTGGGACCTGGAGATCTCTCTCTCTCACCCTCGCTACTCGTACGAGTCTTTTCAGGGGTTCAGTTGCCACGGCCAGGAGACGGAGGCGATTCCGGGCGGCTGGGGCCTGCCGTCCGACTACAAACATTCCCCCACGCCGTGGGGGGCCACAAGCAACGAGGCAAACAGCCTGCCGGGCGTGCAAAGGCCTCTTCCGCTCCACGCTGTGTCTCCCCACCGAGCACCGGTCTCAGCATCGCCTGCATCGACTGCATCCCACGCCTCGCCCGCTGCGAGAATATCTCGCGCTTTTCCCCCTGGTCCTCGTTAAAACTCCCATCTCCCCCGCGCACCCACGCACCCACGCGTCGTGTTCCTCGTCGGTGAGGGCGTGGGGAGCGCGTGTTATCCCAAACGGAAACCGTCTCCTGGACAATGTGCTCGACAATGCGATCGGCCGCTCTCAGTCTCCCCCTCTTTTCATCTCCCATCACCTTGGGCGGCGGGAAAAGTGGCGACGAAAAGAAGACGACGAGAAGAAAAGTTACACACCCCTCCCACGCTCATCGGCCCCCCTTCCCGACCTCCGTTTGCGTCGTCTCTCCACATCCGTATTGATCACCGGCTTCCCGATCGAGGCGCTCTAGGAAGGTTCTCCGGGGGTCTCCGATGATTTCGTTAGTACTGTATCTCCTTTCCTTTTACCTTCGACTAGCATAGTATCTCGCGGGGGGATGACGCCTCCGAAACCACCATATCCTTCACTCAAACGGTCTTCCAGCATCATCTACGAGTACGAGTATACTCCGTACACGTAGGTTAGATACCAGCGGTGGACATCCCGGTATCGGCAGCTCGCCTGATTGTCCTACGAGGAATAACGTGTCTAGCAACGAAGAAAACAAATCTAAAGGGGGGGACCAGCAGGCATCCGATACGAGTAGTCGAGAGAGAGACACAAAATACTCCATAGAATATACTGTACTCGTACTCCGTACAAGTGCTCGTAAAGACCAGAACTGCCAACAAACACAAGGACAAAAACACGAACCCACATGCACACGGGCCTGGCAGGCGGACGAAAACGAAAGTCTGGCCATCGTGTGCTGCCACAACCCTCGCAACGAGCTTCCATTTCCAGTCCTTCCATCTTGCAACGTTTCTACTCCGTAGTTCTCCTTCTGTTCATCTTCATGATACGGAGGATGCGAGGGGCAGGTTACAGGATGCGGTAAAGCAGAGGAGGAAGAAAACGGAAGTGAGCGTGGTTGGGTTGCTGGTGGTGGGATGTTGCGTATGCGGGCTGTGTGCCTTGGTAAGATAATACCCCGTCATTCTCGATGCCAAATCGCTCCGTTTCCCAGCAAACCAGTTTTTATTCTCCTTCTTTCTTCCCTTTTCTTCTAATACTATTACGCCGCATGTCTCGTGTCTCACAAGTAATACGCCCCCCATCATTCTCCTATGACTGCGTGAGAAATGAACTTTGTTTCTTTTTTTTTTTGCCGCAAAGCCGCAGCAAACAGGGCTTTTTATTTTTCTTGCCGTTCCAACGCCCCGAAAATGGGCAATACCACGTTGACTGCGCGAAATGGCGGTGTCTTGTGTATCTTCCCCTCTCTGTTGGTGATTGCAGGGGGGTTCGAGCAATATATTAGCAGCATCTTCCCACTCGAAAGGGGGGTTGGTGAGCGTGGGGGGACGAGGCAAACGAGAGAGATTTAGGGAGGAGGGATTATGGTCTTTGAGCAAAGCCTTTCGAAAACGCTGAAACAGTCGTTGAAATCTAGTCATCTCTGAAGAGAAAAGGAAAAGATTGACAGTTCCATCACGGGAAGTGTAGCAGGAGGAGACGGAAAGGAAACGAGAAGAAAAGAAAATAACACCACCAGCAGGATGCTGTGATAGCGACTAGAATCGCCTATGTTTTATTTCTTCTCGCAGTTTAGGCAAAGAAAAAGCAAAGATCGCAGCCCGGGCAATCCAATCGCAAAACGGTGGCCGGGTGTGCAACGATGCATTTCAGCATCACAGCCCTCGCTCCAAGAGACACGGCGTGTGTCACACACTGCCACGATCTGAGAGTGATGGGGTTCTTGTCAATAGGCACAGGTCAATTTCAACGGGTTTCCCAGCTGCCAAAACAGGGGGCAACTTCTATGACAACAATCCAACACTCCCTGCAGCTCCCTGAATCACCAAAACAGAGACATTACGAATTACACACCCTCTCCAATAGCGAACATTCCACATCCACGGAACTGATGAATGTACTACTCGTATGTATGACTCCCACGTAGGGAGAGATATCCGCTCGTATTACTCTCTCTTCGCATCGCACACCTCTTGTGAGAAAGCCGATTGATTAATAGCCAATCGCGTCCCATGTCTAGTGCACACACGGAGAAATGAAAAGCAGGCAGGGCATCTTGTATATTTTATTGGATGAAATTCCAACACAGACAACCAATAACAGAAAGGAAACGACGAGCAGTGGGCATCTTCCTTTCCCCTTCCTCTTCTGTGCGCACTTCCCCTTGTCTCCGCAGTTGCTTTTCATCACTATCACAGGTCTTAGAAATGGGGACTAAGTTGTGCCACCACCTCGCCTCAGGCCGGCGAAGTAGAGACCGCTCCCTAACCCTCCAATTCCGTGTCTGTTTTATTCATTTTGGCCGTTGTCCTCCGCATGACTATTTTTTACGGAGTATTACTGTTGCTCGAGTTACGTCTTCTATTGCGTGATAAGAAATATCCTGTTCATTGAATAATATTTTCTCCATCTTCTTATTTCCTCCTCCGTAGGCATCGTCCCAGGCCGGAGATTTTCCCTAAATGAGAGAGCAAACGCCCCTGATTTACACAGGTGACGGGCCGCTGGGGAAGGATCATCACGCGCTCACTTTCGTTCTGTCTTCCCCTTTTCAACCACTCAGAGTCCGCCGCCTTCTTAAAATAGAAACACAAATAAAGTGAGCGCCGTGCGAGCACATCCCGCTCTTATTGTTGCAATAATTCCACCAGCAGACGCCGCAGTTCTGATTTGTTTAGGTCTTTCTCGTCACAAACAGATAGTCTTTGAAAGCTTGAAAATGCACGTAGCATTAAGACCAGAGTTTGAGAAGTGTGACTGCTCTCTTTGTTGACCACCGTAAGGTTGGCTATGCAAGGTGTCGCAGTATTGTATGTAATGTCGTAGGCCGTGCGCCGCTGTTGGTTTTCCTTTCCCCCCCTCTTTTTCCTTATCCTTCTCGGCTTGTAATGCTTTTCGCCTTCCAAATCTTCCCGCTTTGGCGAATACGCGCCGTATCAGTGCAGTATATTGTAAAATACCCCGTACGCGAATCCCGAAGCTACTCTTAGGGTCACTTGATAGCTTGCCTTTGATGCTTTAACGGCGTCCGCAAGGGGCTCTTCTGCAGTCTAAGATGCATTCTAGGAATAGGCAACAGTTCTTTTGCGCGGAGTGCCTATTTGGGTTGACTTTGCAGAATCTTGTTGGATGCCGAGAGTACTACTTTTCACTATCACAATATAAACACTAGAGACTGTGCATCGAGGTGCAGTGCTGTTCTCGTTTCTAAATATATTGCCTTGCATGTTAACAGTTTGGTCTCTTGAGCTGCCTTCTAGTACTCGCATGTTATCGACTCGCGCTCTTGTTTTGATTCTAGACACAGCCTTTCCCTCGTTACCTTGATGTAATTTACAGGGAAGCTGTACATAAAAGGAGAGCGGTTTTGTGTACTGCTGCCACTTGGCAAGTGGCATACTATAGTTGACAGGTAATTTTATGCTGAGGGTTAAGCAAAATATCAACATTAAGTCGAATCTTAGCTGTATTGCCAGTCTTCTTTTTCGACGTATACGTGATGTTACTTTGCAAACGATGGGAAGTAGCGGAAGAAACCAAACATTCGTTTTCAAGAGCGGCACTCTAGAGTTCGGACCGACCATGATAGTTTGTACGTCGTTTCTGTAGTAGTCTAACCCAGTAATTACACACTATTTTGTCTCGTATACGTGTGTATTTTCACAGAAATCTGCTGCTTTGATGTATCCGAGTGTTTGAAGCATAGAAAGCCTTGCGACATATGACAAACCACGATAAATAAGAAGAAAGAAACTATAAAAATAAGCTCTTTTGCGCTCACGTTGAAAGCCACATACAAAATTAATTGTTCACAGTGCTAAAACCACGTGGGTATCAATATCTTGGTTTTAGTTATTTTGAATATGAGGGGAAATGGTTCTTTTGTTGGCTTTAACGCCATCGTCAACTCCAGTGAAAGAAACGGGACCGCAGCAAACGTTCCGCCTTGCTCAATCTTCTGGAGATACCTGAGGCAGGAAGTCCTGTCGAGCATGATGCCGTGCTACGCGGTCGATTCGGCCTAGAGAATAGATGCGATATTCTATCAGTGAGTAAGTGATAGCGGGAAAACTTCAACTAGAGACGCATATAATCAATAGGCTGTGAAAGAAGAAGAAAAAAATCAAGTTTCTATATATCCATTCTTTGAATGGAAAAGTGGTAATCAATGAAATTCAGAGACGAAATAGTTAGGGACCAAAAAAACGCCATGCGTTTTCGAACAAATATAAAATCAAAAGACATCCAAAGAACAACGGGCGACAAAAAAACAGAAAGACACAACCCTCTTCTCGCTCCGCAGGACCTGAATGCCGCGTCGCCCGGATGGCCCGGTGCTTAGCTCCGCAACGACTCCAACCGGTTGCGCATCTGCGCCATCATTGCCTCTGTGTCCTCCTCGTCCTCCTCGTCCTCTTCCTGCGGCCCTCCCGCCGGAATAGCCACGGGCTTGGCCTTGACTGCGGGTTCGGCAGCCACGGGTACAGCGGGTGCCGCGGAGACGGGCGTCGAGGACAGCTGGCCCGTCGTGGCCATGCGGTCCTTGAGGATCTCACCCAGCACGCGGTCGACCTCGGTGTCGGCCTCGGCCTCCTCGTCCTCAAACAAGAGGTCGCCATCCTCAGGCAGCGTTTCATTGACCATCTCCTCGACGATACCAGCCTTCATTAGCTCCACGCCCAGCTCCTGCATCGTGCCCGCCAGCTCCGGCAGGCGGATAAGCTGGTTGACGTCACGCATGACGCCCACGCTCGCGCGGATGGACCCCTCAATCTTGCGCACGGCAAAAGCCTCGTTGACTTGCATCTGCACGCTGCTGAGCTGCGCGCGGCCCGTGACGAGGCGGTTGGTGGTGCGCCGCGTGCGGATCAGCTCGCGCGCGAAATCGCGGACCTCGCGCTGGGCCTGCTTCGCGCGCGACGGGTCCCGCTGCGAGCGGCGGTCGGCCTGCAGGATGAGGTTCTTGGTCTGGATCTCGACGCGCTTGGCGTTGGCAATGTCACGGTCGATCTTGCGCATGTTGGAGCGGAGGAGGGCGTTGCATTTTCGAAGCTAGTAGGGTGGAGAGTCAGTGACACAGAAAAGACGCTCGCTCGGATTTTCTCCTGCATCCCGCAGTTCATACCTGCGCCTGAGGGTCAGGCTTCGCAAAAAGCGCCCGGATGTTGTCCATCGTGTTGGCTGGAGGTGGACCACGCCGCCGACCGTTCGCCTTGCTTGTTATTCGTTCGCCTCCTCGCTCGGCAGACTGCGGCAGCTATATCGGGCTGCGAGCCCAGCGGGTGTACCGGCTTTCGTGACTTCTCTGCTATCTTCTCGCCTTTTGCTTGGCAGCAGTCTTCTGGTGCTTCAGGTCGTCGTGGCGATAGTCCGTGGCGGTTCCCAGACAAGCCGCAATCGGTCGTCGGCCGTCGCAATGGCTCTCGTGCTTCGCTTCCCCAACTCCTCTACTTGTCTTCGCGCCTTCACCGTAAAGGCTGCCGTCGGCAAAGCTCTGGAAGGGGTACAAGTCCTGTGTTTTCGTGGTCGTGTTGGACGTCAAATCAAGAAAGGCGGATTTGACGCCTGCCTTGTTCGGTGACGTTCCGTCGCGGGGCTTGAGGTTCGATGTTGCGTGCACGTGCCGATAACAAAATGTGCACCAAGCGATAGGGGGCCTTTGGCGACAGCCTAAGCCGACAGGCAGTATCTTGCGAGAAAGGCGGGGAAACGAGCGCCGAATGCCAGGTGCTGTGAGACTTACATCCACTGTAAATACGCATTATACTCGTGCTCGTACACTACGCTTGCTTTATTGCGTCAGCTACCTCTTCCAGTGCCGCTGAAAGAGGCGACTACTACTTCCTTTAGGATAGTTGTTCATATTCGCTCCTTCCGCTTATGACACCAGACGGACAGGTGCTTTCCTTCCTTGCTTCCCGAGAAAACGGTGCGAGACATGGCTTGGTAATTAAGATACTGTGTGATATGATAGCTCGCGTCGACGACGTTTCCGCAGGTTGGAAGCAGAACCCAACAGGCCTTCCCAGGCCATAAATTCCATCTACGCAGCGTGCGGTTCTGCTGCGTCTGTCTCCCTAGCGGGCACAAGATGGCACTGCATTCGTCCGGCTGGGTGCCAGTGTGCGAGGACAGCAGCTCTGTTGCCTGGATTGGTGCGCTGCCTTCCTCCTTTCTTTAGCTGCGCTCTGGCCTGGTTGCGGGGCAGCAAGGAAGGAAACTGGAAGAAACTTCGTCGCACTGTGAGGAATGCGTGCGAGTCGTTCTGCACGGCAAGAGCGTTCCCTCTGCCCCCACTTGTTTGCGCTGCCCGGAGCCTCTCTGCAGAGCCCCGAGCCTCTCAGAACTTCGGAGTAGGTATCTCTCCACCAAATTGTCCGAGAAAGATACACTAAGCACCTTCTGCTGCGGGGTCTTGCTCGGTCGAAATATGCGCAGAACAGCTCTGGCCGGCTCCTGGGCAAAGGTTCTAGCGCATGATTTGCGGTGGCACTGTGCTTTCGACGTCGTTCCCTTCCTAGGCCCTCCCCCGAAAAGGCGGGCGACGCACGAGCGAGCGAATCTTTCTGGTTCCTTGCACTTCCACCACCAAAAACCGGCCCCAACAAACGAGCCAAAGAGCAGAAACAACACACAACCGCAACCCAAAAAACCGGCTCCACCATAGCAAACACTGAAAACTCATAAATCACGACAGCCTCACTTCTCCTTGCGCAGCGAACCACTGCCCGTCTTCTTCTCCAGAACCCGCAATTCCACGCCTCTCGCCCTTTTGCCCTCCCTCCCCACAATCGCCGAGTCGCAAGCTGCTATTCAGCTCTGCTACACACTTCCTGCAACGTCTCGCAAAAATACAGGCGCTCGCAGTCCAGACCACAAGCTCCCTCGACCTTCCCTCGCCATGTCTACCGAAACATACACGCCTGAGGGTAAGCTCCCCCGGTCCTATTTGCTCCTAGCTGTGTCTTGCTGCTGTTCTGCTAGCTCCGGCGTCGCAAAACGAGCTTCCCCCCTTTCCCCAAGGAGAGACAAATGATGGGTTTTCTTCTTCTTCTCCCGTTTTGTCGATTTTGCTGACACGCTCCCCTCCAGTCCTCTGGGCCCAGCGCTCCTCCAAGGTCGACGCCGACCGCAACTTTATCTACCTGACCCTGGTCGTCCCGGATGTCTCGCCCAAAGGCGCCGAGATAACGCTCAAGCCCACCAGTGTGTCCTTCAAGGGCTTCTCCAGCACCCTCAAGCGTACCTACCAGGTCGTCCTCGACCTGTATGGCGAGATCGACGAGGCCGCCAGCAAGGTCAACCACACGTCGCGCTCCGTGGAGCTGAAGTTGGTCAAGAAGGAGCTCGACGACGCCTACTGGCCGCGGCTGCTCAAGGACGCCAAGAAGGTGCACTTCCTCAAGACCGACTTTGACAAGTGGGTCGACGAGGACGAGCAGGATGAGGCACCCGCGGAGGACTTTTCGCAGTTCGGCGGCATGCCCGGCATGGGCGGCGGCGGCATGGGCGGTATGCCGGGGATGGGCGGTGAGTAGTATTTTATTTCTGTCCATCTTCCCTGATTCCGACTTGGAACACTGCACTTCGTTTTGTAGACCGATCTCAGGCTAACTGCATAGGTGACTTTGGCGGCATCGACTTCTCCAAGCTCGGCGGTGCGGGTGGCTTTGACGCCGGTGGCGAGGAGGAGGAGGAAGCTGACGACGACGAGGGCGACGACATGCCGCCTCTGGAGGGTGAGGAAGAAGCAGAGGGGGACGCTAAGCCGGCCGACTCAGCAAAGGCGTAAACGCGAGCGCTTGTTTCCCACCCCGCCAGGGGAAACTCTACCCTGAAGAACGCCTTTGAACGATTGGAGGCATACCTTGCGGGGAAGGAGAAGGAGCACGCCGCCGCCCCTTGAGATGACAGAAAAAGAAAGCCAGCAATCGCTTCTTAAAGCTGGGTAGGATATATAAGAAGGGGACGAGGCGAAGTACGGGAAATGGGGAGACAGGAGAAAGGAAGAAGAATCAGGACAGGAAATGGGCACAAGCCCTAATCTTTTGCTAGCTCTTAACAGTTTTTTTTGTTGCTATTGATGTCTCGTTTTTTTTTTCAATGTCTACCGGTGAACTTGGGGTCGATACCGGTTCGAATGTAGAGGAAGCAAAAAAAAAAAAAAAGCAAACAAACAAACAAAAGGCATGAATTTTTTTTACTCAGGACCAATGGCCTAGAAAACTGGCACCAACAAACGATGCAACGACGAACCCAGAGCCAAGCAGGAAATAAAAACTTTGCTTTTCTAGGGGAAAGACGTGCCATATTTACTGACCTGGGCAGTGGGATCGTACGTCACTTGCCTTCTACTATACAGGAGGATACATGAAGTTGGTAGCATTGGCGTCGATGACTTGATGTTTGCGTATCATACATTGAACACACTCTTCCTGCGGCCGCCGGCATGATATTTGTTTCGAGAGAAGCAGCACATCCACAAGTAGCATTCTATGTAGAGAGTGGCTGATAAAGAAGTTGTGATAGAAGTACCGAACAAAATCCCGAAGCAAGTACCAGACAAGAAAAAAAAGGGAAAAAAACCCACCCCCAAAGTTAAAAAAGGTTACAGACTAAACTAAAGAATGACGGCAACCCCTCAAGTCTCCCAATCTGATCACCGTCGTGCCCCAACCTCCGCCGTTTCCGTGCTGAAGCACTCCATTCAGACGCCTGACTATATCTTACATAATCTCATCGTCCATCGGGGCGTCGCCAGTGGCCACAGCAGGAGCCGCAGCGGCGACAGCGCCGTTCGTAGCCGCCGCCGGAGCAGCAGTGCCGTTAGAGCCGCCATTGGTGCTAACAAAGTAGTCGGCCATCTCGGAATCGAGCTCCTGGGCCGTCTTCTTCGCTGGGCGAGCGCTGCGAGCGCGACGGGTGTTGGGCTTCTTCAGGTTGTTGTTATTGTTGTTGTTGTTATTGCCCTTCGGGCCAGCGCTGCTTCTGGCAGCGTTACCAGCACGCTTGTCAGAGGCCGCAGACTTGGGCTGAGGCTTGGGCTGCGAAATGCGCTGGCCCAGCGTCTTCGGCTGAGGGATGAGCTCGGCCTTTGCGACGACAACCTCGACCTGAAAAATGACGTGTTAGCAAATCCCGACGTTGAACATCGCCGGATACTAGCGCCTGTCTTTTATTCTCACCTTGACGGCACGGTTGTCAATCAAAAGACCATTCAGTTCTGTGAAAGCTTTGCTCGCGCCGTCGGCATGGTGGAAGATAACCGTGGCAATACCACGGCTCACACCACCGGGCCCGTACGACAGCTCGACTTTCTTAACCTGACCGACAGCCTGGCTAAAGTAATCCTGTTCGAAGTGAAAGGTTGGTCAGCTATTCGACAAGAAACAAGCAAGCGTCGATTTCTTGCATCGCAATCCGATATCGTCGCCCCGAAGAAAAGCGTCATGAGTCCAGGTCTTGCGTTGTTGTCAATAAACAGGAGGGTCCTCTTAGTCCCCATTCTCGACAAGGGCCGTAAAGTAACGTCGCCCACCACCGAAAACCAGAGCAGAGCATAGCAGTGAGCTCGAGATCGGTGAAACCAGTCACCGCCCATTCTCGTGAACCAGACAAAGTAACAGAGCCAACAAAAAAACCGTCCATATCAGTACATGGAACCCATCGATTTCAAAGAAGCAGACAGCATTTCAGCCAGTTGCATCTACTACCCGGGCCTTCTGTCGTTGCAACCGTGCATCGCCTTCTCGCATACGCCATGACTCTCCGTATTTCAGGTCGAGGCACGCCGTTGCGGAGAAGAGTAGTACTCGAGTTCTCCGAAGCTGCTGTTACGCTGGCTTCCCGAGAATCAAAAAGAGAGTGAACCATTCCGCACCTGTTGACTGCGCCCCTGCCACATAGCCAACGTCGTTCTTCTCTCCACATGACCAGTTGCTCAAAAAGACCCCGAGCGTTGCCGGGACTAGAGCCAAGACGCGGTTGGAAAATATCAAAAGATGAAAAAACAACAGGAGCCGTCTGCGATTGCTCACTGCATTTGCTTGCTAGAAGAGTCCGCATCTTGGGGACCAGCCAGGACGGGATCCTCCCATTCCACAACCCAGAAGAAGGCTCCATCGTCGATTGTGTGACAGCCAAGGACATCCACGATGCCAGCGCCAAACTAACCATGCGTGTGGGTGCTTGCCAGGCAGCCTCATGACATGTGTTTGATACTTGCGCGGCTGGGATAATCCGATTGCTCAAACTTCCAAACAAGTGATGGTCGCTCATAGTACGGCAAAACCATCAGAGGAAGGAGTCTTTGAGGTGTCTCGACGACCCGACTTTGGGATTTGCGTGGATGTGGAGAGGGCGCACTAGGCGCTTTGGGACATCGCGGACAATTCGGACATGGGCCAAACGATGACCCGATTTCGGACGGGACAAAAAATGACAACGACGATGCCGGTTGACGATGCGATAAAAAAGGTGTCGATAATTCCAAAGGCGGAAATGGCCTCAGCGGAAACATACCTTGATCTGGGCCTCTGACACATCTTTGGGCTGGGAGAGAATCAGTCGACGTTCAAAGCATGAACCTTTGCTGAATATTTATGGAGGTGCATACCAGGTTGCTGACCACAATCTTGCTCTCGCCGACTGCGCCGGACGGTTTGGACGGAGCAGACTTGTTGGAGTTGCCACGGATGGGCTTCGTGTTCTTCTGAACACCGCCGGAGGGCGCCGGCTTAGCCGGGCCGGAAGAGCGGCGCGTCGAACGGCGACGGTTGCCAGCGGTCTTGCGCTGGTTCGAGAGCATCTCGTCGAGAGACTGATCGAGCTTGCTAGACATCTTCAAGGAAGTTGCGAGAGAAGAGGTCTTGGAAGTGGGTGGCAAACGAATGGCGACTTTTTGGATGTCTTTGGTGTAGCTTCGCAAACAGTTGACTGCTCGCAAAATCGTAGGCGAGAGAAAGAGATGGAAACCCTTCGCGTTTCTGGTGAAGACGAAGTGGTTTAGGGAAGATCGCGACGTGAAGCCGACGCGAAGGATAGATAAAGTGGTTGTTTGCGGGCGGAAAAGTTTGCGCGCGGCAGAAAAAGGAGAGGGAGCAGGGGTCTGGTTGGCAGAAGAAGAAATAAAGAAGTCTTAAGAAAAGCGAAGAAGAGAGAATAAAAGAAGACTGTCGAAGTTGGGTGCAGTCGTGTGGAAGAAGTAGAAAGTGGCTTTGGGCGTTGGGTTGATGCTTGAGAAAGGAAGAAAATGAAGAGGAGGGAAAGGAGAGCAGACGAGGAGAGGCAGGAGCGAGACAGGGAGGCCCAGCACAGAAAAACTGGGACAAAAGGGATCGCGGTTACGGGTGGCGTCCGCAAGAGAATAGGTAGGCGCAGCTCGTCAAAAGGGGGGAAGGCGACTTTTGCAGGGAGGTGACTGGCCATCACTCTCTTGGCCTAACCGCTTCTAGAATGACTCAAGAGTCTGTTCCTGCTTGGGCATGGCGCAGTAGCAGCCAATGGCAGGCAATAGCGCACTACGGAGTACGAGTACGCGCATCGCCCTTGCTTGCGGTGCAGGCAATTACAAGACGGCTTCAATACAGATTGGATTCAAAGTGCTTGATCTACAAACAATGTTGGCACTGCTCGTTCAATACCCCATGATGAACTGCAATTTACATGACCTTTGCAACCTGTTCGGAACCCCCCCTCCCCGGTTTATTTGTCGCTCAAAAAAGACAGATTCTCAAAATATAGGAGCTGACCGTAGTTCTACAAACGTGCCCGTCCTTCTTTTTCTCCCAAAAACTCCCCCCCTAGATATGTCCCTTTGCAACGCAGGAGCCAGGTCAGTTCCGAAATACTGGCACGGGGAGCCTCTGCAATGGCGGCAACAGCGGTCTCTCCGTCGTGGCCGGTCGGCGGTGCGGCCCTGTTGGTTTGGGCCCAGGCCTCCCCTCCGCAGTGCAGTGTACCTCATATTTCATCTAATTCTGTGGACAAAGGAGTGCCATGTCCAGGGTAGCTCCATTCACGCGTTTTCTCGGTTTATCTTGACGGTGTGCCCTTTCCTGCTGTTTGTGTTGTTATTGCCGACTTGGCGGCGATGGGCTTGGCGGGCGTTGCGGTCTCGTCGACGGCATTGATCTCGAGGAAATGGTAGACCACGATGAGGATCACAGCCGAGACGCCAAGCAAAACGGCAATGTTATAGAGCTGGTCGTCCGAGA
This sequence comes from Sporothrix brunneoviolacea, assembly GCA_021396205.1. Taxonomy (NCBI): domain Eukaryota; kingdom Fungi; phylum Ascomycota; class Sordariomycetes; order Ophiostomatales; family Ophiostomataceae; genus Sporothrix; species Sporothrix brunneoviolacea. The sequence goes on from WNYD01000042.1 coordinate 194,000, forward strand.
TCATCTTGACGGCACTGGCGGAGACGGCGGGAATCGTACGGCCGAGGTTGAAAGGTGCGAGCGCTGAGAGAGCCCTGCTTGCGCGAAGTCTGCGGACGGCGATGACGATCAGTTTCCTGGACAAATAAAAACAAACAGCGCAAAGGCAGATGGCCGCTGAGACGTCTTTAAAAGGCTCTGCTCACTGATTTCTCTCGGGCTTGCTGGAAAAGAAGATTATTTTGAGATGTTGAAGGGAGACGTAGCGTCACTAAACTGGCGCCTTCGTGTGTCGCTTTAGGGAAGGACAGCTGTCACGGCTTGCTGGTTTGGAAGCCACGCGTTTAGCATTGGGAAACGCACGTGACATAAAATTAGTCAGATCCCGTCTCGGTTTGAATTTTTTGCCCCATCAGTTTGATGGGGACCGCAAAACCCCACGCTTTCTTTGCTTTACGGAGTAGAGTTTGGTTTCCAGGCAAAAAAAGCCTGCTGCGATACAAAAATTTACCGCCCAAGACCCCTCGCTGTGAACGGCGCACATCGATACGAGCCACGACAGCCGCCCACCCCGTTTTAACAACTGAGAGCGACATCAAACTTCTGGCTGGGGTGTCTATTTACTCTCTACCTTCTTTGTTTTCTTTGTCTTTTTTTTGTCTTTTCTTGCCCCCCTGATAGCCCACCGACGATGCCGCCAAAAAGGAACGAGAAGGCCGGCGGCGGCAAGAAGCCGGGGACGGCCAAGCTGGTCGATGACCGCACGTTCGGCATGAAGAACAAGAAGGGTGCCGTGGCCCAGAAGCAGATTGCCGCCCTGGCGTCCCAGCTGCAGAGCGGTGGCAATGCGGAGCAGAAGCGGAAGGAGGCCGAGAAGCTGGCCCGAGAGCGCGAGAAGAAGGCCGCCGAGGACGCCAAGCGTGAGACCGAAATGCTGCTGAACAAGCCCGCGCAGATCCAAAAGGTGCCGTTCGGCGTTGACCCGAAAACAGTGGTGTGCATCTTCTTCAAGAAGGGCAACTGCGAGAAGGGCAAGAAGTGCAGGTTCTCCCACGACCTGGAGATGGAGCGCAAGACGGAGAAGCGGAGTCTGTACACGGACACGCGGGCCGAGGAGGAGGACAAGCGCAAGACGGAGACGTCGGCGGACTGGGACGAAGAGAAGCTGCGCTCGGTGGTGATGTCGAAGAAGGGCAACCAACAGACGTCGACGGAGAAGGTGTGCAAGTTCTTCATCGAGGCCATCGAGGACGGCAAGTACGGCTGGTTCTGGGTGTGTCCAAACGGCGGCAACAAGTGCATGTACAAGCACGCTCTTCCTCCAGGGTCAGTATCCTCTCCCTCCCGCCCCTTTATTTTTTATTGTTTACCTCTGATATATGACGCGATCTGACACACCCAGATACGTTCTCAAGACAAAGGAACAGCGGGCCGCCGAAAAGGCCCTGCTCGACAAGTCCCCACTCAAGACCCTCACGCTCGAAGAGTTTTTGGAATCCGAGCGCCACAAGCTGACGGGACCGTCCACGCCCGTCACACCGGAGACGTTTGCCAAGTGGAAGAAGGACCGGCTCGACAAGAAGGCCGCCGAGGAGCAGGCCCGCAAGGCCAAGGAGGCGACGGGCCGTGCCCTGTTCGAGAGTGGCAACTGGCGGATGGAGAGCGACGAAGAGAGCGAGTCCGACGACGATGACGGCAAAGACGACGGCGACGACGCCTGGAACCTGGAAAAGTTGCGGCAGGAGACCGAGGCACTGCGGCAGCAGAAGGAGGACGAACGGCTGGCGACCCTGAATGGCATCCCCGTTGCTGGGCCGGCAGGACAGCAAGACGATGCCCCTGCTGCGGACACATGAATCCAGTCCGCAAAACCAACCTTTGGGAGGCTGCGCTTACCAGAACATCCGGGTCGGACAGAGGGATGGTCGATGAGCCTCTCTTTTCTCTTCAAGAAGGCCCGCACCTTCCCTGTCTGCGCGCCCTACGACCGGCCATTGACATATCAGTACAAAAACGAAACGCCGAGTCGAATGGCGACAGAGACACTAGATTAAAGTCTCCTAGACGTGGAAAACGGGGTAGAGATTGGTTGTTGTGTGTAGCATTTTGTTTAGCCCTTACAAGATCACGAGGGACGGCAGCACAGACAGATAAAATGTGGGTATATCATGGCATTGTCGCGGAAGGGGAAAACAGAGAAGCCCTTCTGCGGTGCTAGGGAGTTTTCGTCTTTTCGTCCTTCTTCTCTCTCTGGCGTGCCGAGTCACGGAATGCCAGGTTTGACATGGCGCAACGGTCTGTGTCTTGCTGCATCTTACGGCTCAAGACATACAAAAATTTTACCATAGGCTTACGACATATATCATAGCAATATTTCAGAATTTGAAGGGAGCCTCACAAGTCAAATGATTCATATTTCGTTTGCATTTCAGTTCAAAAATCAGCATGCCATTGCGGATGCCATACACATATTTGGACGAGCAGTTCGTTCTGTCTCTTCTTAAAACTTTTCCACGTACGGCCGCAGGTCGATCTCCTGGGTGAAGCCCGACCGGTGCTGCGTATGCAGATGCCAGTACTCATCGGCAATCTTCACAACCCGTTAGCATCGCATTTCTGCTTACCCGGGGGAGGGTGGGGTGGGTGTGGGTGCGCCCGCTTTCGGCTACTCACCGCATCCGGGCTCAGCTTGCCGTCCGGCGCCCCGTCGTTGACGCTGTAGTGCTTAGTGCGCGGGATGTCGATGACTGCGTCAATGATTGCGTGCGCCACGTGTACCCCCTGCGGGTGGAACTCGCGCGCCAGCGACTGCACCAGCCCGCGCTTGGCGAACTTGCCGGCTGCAAACGCGGCGAAGCGGGCGCTGCCGCGGGTCGAGGCCGTGGCGCCCGTCACGATCAGCGTCGGCGGGTTCGGGGAGTCGGGCACAGCCTTGAGGAGCTGGGGGAGGGTGTTCTTGGCGAAGATGTAGAGGCCGCGGCTGTAAATTGCCATTAGCATTCTAAAGACCACGCAGCAACAAAGGGAGCGGAGGGAGAGCAGTACGGATTGACTGCCAGGGACCCGTCGAGGTCCTCCAGGGTCGTCTCCAGGAACGGCTTGCGCATGCCAAAGCCGCCGCTGGCGTTGTAGACGGCGGCCGCCAGATCAGCACCGGCAAAACCCTCGGCCTTCTGGATCGCGACAAAGGCCGCCTCCACGGACTGCGGGTCCGTCAGGTCTGTCGAGATGCCCACGGCCTGGCCGCCGGCCTCCTTGATCTCGGCTACAATGTCCTGGTAGCTCTCAGGCCGGCGGGCGAGCAGGGCCACCGGATATGATTTGGCGAACTTAAGGGCCACAGAGCGGCCAGTGCCCGCACCGACACCGGCTACGACAGCATAGAAAGTCTTCTTGGTGGCCATGATTGTGGTGGCTAGCTGTATGTTTTTACTGTATCCGCAGGCAGAATGAATCGGGAGAGCATGTGTTGCTGATGCAGGGTTGATGATGCATTGGGCTACATGGGACTGGGCGCAGCTTTTCTTATATGCTGCTTTTCTGCCCTCAATTACTAATGGATAATGCCATCGGTGGTTGTTTATTCACAATCGCCGTGTTGTTGGACTTCCACTGGCTGCTCTACCGGCTGGTTCCGTTTGCAATCCTGGGATCACAAGCTCAAAAGGCACCATTCCTCTTTGAAATGTCGAAGCTGGGGGGACCTTTGCGGAGGGGGAACGGAGGCGGGTTTCGCCCGACTGACAAATGCCACCGCACCGAGATTTGGACCGGAATAACACGACTAATCACACAACACTCTTGTACCTGCTGTTGATGATGGTATTTGGTAGTGCAATGCGTGCGCGGAGCTACACGGGAGAGAAAAAGTGACCTCTAATTATGTGCTCGTCCTAATGTGTTGGCCCGTGCGTCAAGATCTTTGCTGCCTTCGCCGGTGGATCCACGCGACATACGACCTCCAGACGCCTCAAAACCACATAGCCATTACGCCAGCAAACGCGTACCCGCGCCACGAGAGGTTGAATGCGGAATATCATGTATGATACACTCATAAGACACTAAGAGATATCGCTCATTGGCTCTTAAAAACAGACACCCTCCTGGCTATGAGGTGACAAGCCATCGCGCCCGGCCTGAGCTTTGGCTTGAGACGAATGGCGGCGATGATCACAGGCGCAGCACCTCTATTCACACTTCCCTGGCTCTACATGGTATATTATTCTCACTGAGAGACCACAATGCCGCTTGAACAAGCGGGGCCGCCGCCCATGGCGAGCGAGCAGTCGACCGGCTCCGATGCTTGGTTGAACCAGCCGCGCTCAGGCAGTGGCGCTCCGGCTCCGAATCCGGCCAAAGAACCAGCTTGGAGTTACACGACATATGCACTGGCCGCTGCCGGTCACGGCCAAGACGGCCACGACCCGCTAGCAAGAGGCGTCGACCATAACGTCGACCACAACGGTGACCGGACCGCGATCTCTCAACAACTGCTGAATCAGCAGCCGAAAGCGCGTTACCGATCTCCGCCCTTATTATCATCAGCTCAAGCCGCACCTCCGGGTAATGGTCCTACTATCTCAACCAGTCGCAGTGCACCTCTTCATGCACCAGACAGGCTGCCTGATGTCGTGCTTCCGACATTTTCGCGGCCAGCTGTCAAGAATATGCAGTCGCACTTCAGCCGGCTAGGCGTGTCGACTGATCTTACTATGGAAGTTGACGAGTTGGCAAACACAGACGAAGATGAAGTAGAATTCTTGCCGCTTGTCACGTCAGACCTGGATCCGATATGTACGAGCCATGCGGGTGCAAAGAAAAAACTATCCAAAGAACCTACGAATGCATCCGGTCTCAGCATTCGTCAATCTCAAACACCACAGAAGACGAATAACCCTAGCAGGACAGCAACGACGCCGTTGCGGCAGCCTGTCATCAGTATCCCGCTAGCCGGGACTACGCCAACACACCGGCCGCACCCCGCCACACCTGGGCGAACACTCCCCATGTCGGTCTCTGTCTCGATACCAACGACATATTCTCCCAGCGGCGGCAGCGGCGGCGGTATCGCACCCGGGACACCAAAAAACAAGACATCATTAACGACGTCGCCAGTTGTTGCCGTCGGAAGGCGCTCCAAGACGGTGACAGACGTGAAGATAAAGGGAGGCCGGCCCAAGGGCTGGAAGCCCGGCATGTCCTACCGGGAGGTGGCCCTACGCAACCTCGGTGTAGACCCCAATGACCCAACTGTGCCATCCGAGATTCTCCTGCCACCCCGCGCCAGGAAGTCGAACCGGGGGCCAGGGCGACCCAGGATCCTGGGCCGACCCACCAAGATCAAGCCCAGCCACATGCTTGCCAAGCGGATTGGGCGACCGCCCATCCAGCCAATCGAGTCAGTCCAGCGGTCCATCTTCTTGAATAGCACGGCCTACTTCGCGCCCTTTTTGTGCGAGTGGACCGGGTGCCGCGCCGAGCTGCAGAACATGGCGACGCTGCGCAAGCACGTGGCTGTAATACACGGGCGGTCGGTATCGTCGGTTGCCAATACTTGCCAATGGCGGCGGTGTGCCACCCTGGTCCCGCCCGTCCAGTTTCGGGACGAGGCCGATGCCGCTGGTGGGGAGTGCGAGCCATTTCTGGAGCACATGGAGTACCACCACCTAGCGCCGGTCGAATGGCACCGGGGTGATGGGGTTGTCAACAACAGCCTTCTGGGGCCGCCGCAACCTCCAGCGGCGGCAGCACTACTTACCAAGGTGAGAGCAAGGGAAACCGGTGTCGAACATGAACAACGAGAAGAGAACACGTCGGTTCCAACAGAAGGCGGTGCTGCCACTACAAGTGCAGCACCGGAAATAGCATTAGACGACGTCCCACCTGAGGATCTACCACGTTATCTACTAGACGACCAAGGCAGGCAGGTGACGCCGCTGCTGCGCGACCCGCTACTAGAGTCGTCGGCGCTGTTCCGGACGCATGATGAACGCGCACGGCGGCTCAAGGAGATGTACCGGCAGCAGCAACAGCATCTCAACAAGCGGCCGAACAGGAGCTGGGGTCGTTTGATTTGAGTGTTGCTACGGAGAAAAAATGGGCAGAGCGATACTTTCTGATACATCCATCATTCGGGTACAGGAAATACGGCATTTTGGTGACGGGTATACCAAGAAGTTATGGATATATATCTTACTTCTGTCATCTTACTTTCATCATAATACTAGGCTGCACGATTTTAAAGCAGGATTAGGAAAACTTTGATTTGGTTTATGTTTTGGCTTAACCAAGGGCAGAAGTTAACCTGGAAATGAAATACGAAGAAATAGGAATTTTCCCTTTGATTTTCCTCCGCACTGATCGACACAAGGCCGTTTGCTAGAAGCGACATTTCTGGCAGTGCTATTTGTGCGTGACATTTACCAGGCTAGATTGAAAAGGGCAATTCGTTTACGGGGTACTGGTGTTTCAACTGTTCCGAGATCTGTATATGTACGATGCTCTGCAGGCGAAGCCTATCATTCAGAGTCCACGCGTTATCGTAGACTGGCTCAACGATAAGAACCATTCCCAGGCCATTGGATTTATGGAAGCAGATTTGTCCGTGGCAGAACCCCGGAATTTCTTGAACCAAAGCGTTACATTACAGCTGCCAGTCCTACCCTCCTCGGGCTTGCCTATGCATTAGTAAAGCAAAAGCCACGTCCACACCATAAATATCGCCTGGTCCTCCATAGAGGCCGCGGCTCGTTTTTTGGTGACAAGACAGTCGCAGGCTTGTAACCGAATTGACGTCATACAGGAGACGGGAAAATAAGATAAGATGGAATTAAAATATGCGGGCAACAATAAATAGAAACAACAGTACACGGGGCTGTAGTGGTCCTCGGATCCTTTGACGAGGAAGAAGAGCGGATGGCATGGGAGGACGGGGATTCGACGGGTTTTCGCAACTGTCAAATTACTAGCTATTTATACCTTATGCACTCCGTTCTACAGCTGGCAAGCTCCTGTTCGAGTATGACCAGGCAACAGTATATCAAGCCTCTATGATGACAATGTTCCGTACTACGAGTAGAAGACTGAGGAGCACTAATACGACCACTGGCAGTTCTCGGTAACTTTTCAGGGATAGGGGTCCGAGGAAATATCACACAGGTTCTCCTGAACGATTCGCATTCGCATTTGTCAGCCGGGCTCAGCCGGCGGATGGCGGATGGCATGGGCAGGAGCGGTGGTGGTGGAATCATGATGAGATTTTGGGGCGCTTTTAAATGCCAAACGGAAGGTATGTGGGGGGGAAGGAGGCACAGCAGTCTGCTAGTGCGAGGTTGCAGGACGGAAGGGAAAGGGCAGATCGGCTGTCTGCGCATAAGGTTTCTGCACTACGATCGAGGGGGGGGAAAGGGGACGGCGTGAGGCAATAAACAGAAAGAAGGCCGATGGCCGTCCGTGTTTGGAAGGTGCCGTGCGAGTACGAGTACTTGTATCTTACTCGCAGGGGAGGAGAGGTATGGACAGTTTTGCGAGTGCTTTCTTCGAAACGGCTGTCATCCCAGGAAGGCGTACGAGGAAAGCCTGCCCCCGCTCTCCCACGGAAAAGCACGTGTTCTTAATCTGGGCATTGCCTTCAGTGAGGCAACAGCGCTGCCGTTCTGCGGAGGGTTCTCCTAACGGCACTAGCACATTTACACTGCAGACGGCCACCTTTCTTGTGCCTTCGAGCACACCACCGCACCACCGTATCGCTGTTCCTCGCGTCGTACTTTCTTTCCCTTCCCCTTTCCCCTCCCCTCCTTCCTCGAGCCATGCGGCGCTAGACTAGGCCAGCCTAGGCCACAGCAGCCAAGGCTCCCTCCGTCTCTGCGAACGGACGCACTTTCTTTCTTGAGGAAAGCGACCTCTGGAATGGAGCGCCGATTTACCGCCGTTGGGACGGCCAAATGAAACGAAACACCGAACCAGCGAGGCGAGGCAACGAACCAGTGAAATAGAGGGGACAAATGGCGGAAACAGCCTGGGTATATTTTGCCTACGAGTCTTGCTCTTGTACGAGTACGAGTACTCGTACGAGTAGGAATGGTAGGCACACGGTGAGTGAGCACAATTGGATGCCCGTCGCTGGGAGGAGAAATGAAAAGAGAATAATAGCCGACACGCAGCCGGGTCACATTCCTGCCATCAGCAGCGGAACTCTGGCTAAACAATGGCCGGCGCGACGGCAGCCTCCTTGTCTGCCTGGCCCTGCATAGTGTTTCCCGGAAGGTCTTCTGTTCTGTGGAAAGAGCGAGGGCATGCAAGGTGCTTGGTAAACGATTTACAGCGACTCCGTACGAGCATCGTACTCTTGCTCGTGCAAGTAAGATACGTAAAGAGCAGCCAATGCGAGGATTACAAACTTCCCAATTCGTTCCTGCCCTGCGGCCCTCAGCTCGTTCAGCCTTCAGCTCTTGCCTCCTCCTCGTGTCTCTTTGCATCTGCTCATCGTCAGCCTGTGTGCAACTGCACCTCTGCTCTTCCGTTCCCCCACAGCGACGGCTCCTTCCTCAAACATCCCTCTTTGTATCTTGCTCGTACTCGTAATACCGAGAACACAAAAAGTCGCTTTAGTCTGGCCAGTTCGTTGGCCCAGTCCCATAACTTGGGAAGGCGCGCTAGCGGCTCCTTTTCGAGCTGGCTCGCTCTCGGCCGCAGCGACTGGCGACACTCTATCCCCTCCAAGTACACCTTCGCCCAAAGCGTGCTAGCAATGCCTGGGACCAGCGCCGCCACCGCCGCCACTGCCAATTCGACCATCGACCACACCCCTCCCCGTATTGCTGGCGCGGTTGCTCCACAGCGGCGTTTCTCCTCCTACGAGTGCGCTGCACGAGTGGGCCCTGCTCTCCTAATCTTCCTGCGTCTCCCCTTCCAACCGCTCACAGCAAGGAGCCACAGCCAGCACCCGTGCCCGCACCGTATCCATATCACTACCACCAGCGCCGCCTCCCCGTCCCTGGCTGCAGCCGTCCCTATCGCCATTACCAACACCAGCGACACCTTTTTGTCCTTTTCCTTTCTCTCCTCCCCACCCCCGTCTCCCTCAACGACGATAACCGCCGTCGCACCGATTGTCTCGCCTGGCGACCCTGCGCCATTGCCAGTCTCGTTTGCTTCTCATTCCCTATTGCAGTTCCCCCTCCGCGTCGGCGACTTCTTTGCAACTGCACGGACGCCTTTCCCCTTCCTCCGCGTCCTTCTCCGGGCTCAGATCCTGCGACATCTGCGTCACCCGCACCACGATTGGCAGCCCGATCACTCGCTCCCCCCTCCCCCCTGCCGCCGCCGCCGCCGCCGCCGCCGCCTCGTCTCTCTTTCTCTCCCCGTCCTCCACCCCCCTACAGCAAAACTGGCGCGCACGTCATGGCCCAGGCGTTATGAGCAGGGCGCCTCTCCCACCATGCCGTCCCTAAACGCCAAGTCCGTCATTGGCGGCATCACCAACAGCAGCAACAATAGCAGTAGCAATACCAATACAAATAGCAGCGGCGGGAGCAATGGCAACCACTTCCCTCAGAAGCTGAAGAACTTTTTTCGCATTAACAGCTTTGCCTCTGCCGAGCACGGCGGTGGCAACAGCGGCAGCAGTGAGAAGAGCGGCCACCACGAGAAGAGCGAAAAGAGCATCCTCTCGCTCAGGACCGATAGCAACAACCCCACCAGCAAGACCTCCTTCCGCCAGTCAAAGTTCTTCACCACAGTCGGTCGCCTGCGGTCCACCACCGTCGCCAGCGAGGGCAACATCCTCGAGGAAGCCCTCAGCCCGACGGCCCTCGCCAACCCTTACTTTGCCCACCAGGGCCAGCCCGGCATCCGCCACCACAATGAAGGCTCCGAGCCGCCTAGCCCGCCAGATACGCCGAGCCTAAAAGGGCTGGCCGCAAACGGTGCTGGCAGCCCGACCGTGGGCTCCGCGGCGGCGGCCGCGGCCGCGGCCGCGAACGGCGAGCGTACCGCCGCCGCATCTAAGGAAGAGCTGGCCAGGAAGTTGCGCCGCGTGGCCAGTGCTCCCAACGCTCAGGGCCTCTTTGCCAAGGGAGCCGCCGGTGGTGGCCACGGCATCGGCCCTTCGGGCCTGGGTCACGGCTTCACTGTGGGCGGCAAGGACAGCGACGAGCGCCCGCAGACTGCCGAACTCGGCAAGGAGCCCGTCGTGATGATGAAGAACGCCGGCGGACTCAGCCTGGTCGACGCCAAGAAGATGGCCGCGCTCGGCACCTCGGGCGTAGCTGGCGTCAACGGCCTCTCCAGCAGCCCCGCGCTGGTCAACGACATTTCCAGCGGCAACGCCGGCGGCATGGGCATCGATAAAGACGAGCTGGGCGCGCTACCACCTCCAGGCCGGTCGCCACTGGCGTTTAGGAGGACGTACAGCTCTAACTCTATCAAAGTCCGCAACGTCGAGGTCGGCCCGCAGAGCTTCGACAAGATCAAGCTCATTGGCAAGGGCGACGTCGGCAAGGTCTACCTCGTACGCGAGAAGAAGAGCAGTCGTTTATATGCAATGAAGGGTGCGTCTCTTGTCACAGTTTTTTTTCCATTTTTTCTTCTTATTTTTGCATTCGTGTCTTGCTAACCGTCATAGTCCTGAGCAAAAAGGAAATGATCAAGCGCAACAAAATAAAGCGTGCTCTCGCCGAGCAAGAGATCCTAGCCACCAGTAACCACCCGTTCATCGTGACTCTCTACCATTCGTTCCAGTCCGAAGACTATCTGTACCTGTGCATGGAATACTGCAGCGGCGGCGAATTCTTCCGGGCTTTGCAGACCCGACCGGGCAAGTGCATTCCCGAAGACGACGCCCGCTTCTATGCAGCTGAGGTCACGGCGGCGCTGGAATATCTGCATCTGATGGGCTTTATCTACCGGGATTTGAAGCCAGAGAGTACGTTGTCTTTTACTGCAGGAGGAGGGGGCAGGGCTGCGCGTGTGCACTTGTTAACGTTCCTGCCATTACAGATATCCTGTTGCATCAGTCTGGGCACATTATGCTCTCTGATTTCGATCTGTCGAAGCAATCCGATTCGGGCGGCAAGCCGACCATGATTATCGGCAAGAACGGCGCCAGCACCTCATCGCTGCCGACCATCGATACCAAGTCGTGCATCGCTAACTTCCGCACGAACTCGTTTGTCGGGACGGAGGAGTACATTGCGCCGGAGGTGATCAAGGGCAGCGGACACACCAGCGCCGTCGACTGGTGGACACTGGGCATTCTGATCTACGAAATGCTCTACGGCACGACGCCCTTCAAGGGTAAGAACCGGAACGCGACGTTCGCCAACATCCTGCGGGAAGAGATTCCCTTCCCAGACCATGCAGGCGCACCACAGATTTCCAAGTAAGCCACGCCTGCCCTTTCACCATTTTATGGTGCTATCCCTTCGCCTCTTTTTTCTCTTCTTTTCTTTTTAAATCTCACGCTAACCACGGCTTTTATTTCAGCCTCTGCAAATCCCTTATTAGGAAACTACTGATAAAAGACGAGAACCGACGGCTAGGCGCCCGCGCGGGCGCCTCCGACATCAAGGCGCACCCCTTCTTCCGCACCACACAGTGGGCCTTAATCCGGCACATGAAGCCGCCCATTGTTCCGAATCAGGGCAAGGGCATCGACACGCTCAACTTCCGTAACGTCAAGGAGAGCGAGAGCGTCGACATCAGCGGCTCGCGGCCCATGAAGTTCAAGGGCATGCCGCTAGATAGCGGGCTAGCCACGCCCGGCACCGAGGGCATTGACCCCTTTGAGGAGTTTAACAGCGTGACGCTGCACCACGACGGCGATGATGGCGACGGGTACGATACATAGGAGTGGTAGCTATCAGTAGCGACCAGAGAGCGTAGCCCGGCGCGTATAACAACTCCAGGGAAGAGACAGGAGCGTGTTGTGTATTTGGCATATACGGCATTTTTATTTATTTTCTGTACTGTTTTATTCCTTTTTGCTCACCCTTTTTTGCTCTTTTTGTGCCATACATTGCTTCGTTCATATTTACAGGAAACTCTTTGGGGCGGTTTACTTTTGTTTTGTTATTTTTCGGGGAGCCTTCTTTTTGCTTAGCAGTATGGGATGTGAGAGAAAGAAGGCAACCCCTGCACACCATACCAGACGAAAAGAAAAACCACCATTTGGCTTGTTCGCGTGGTCGTTTGACAAGCCCATACATATGGAGCAGCTTGAGAGAGACCTGGCAGTGACGGGGAGTTCGAAAGAAGAGGGCAAGAAATCACTCATCTCGTTGCCGTTGATTTTAGACTGTGTTCAGAGGAAAAAGAGAAAAACGCGGCCAGCGGGAGCAGCCGGCCGTATCTCATGCTCCTCTTCTATTTGACACTATTAGTTTACTTTTTTGGTCTTTTTTTCATCGCCCTACATTTTTTCTTTCCTTCGGCGTTTTATCATTTTAGGGCAAAGAAAGGGAGCACAGATTCATTATATTACTCTCTCGCCGGATGTTGGCACCTGCCATGAATAAAAGAGACATGTGGAACTGAGAAAGGAAGGTGATCGAATACGATGCGTCTGCCTCTTTAAAAACACAAATGATGGTTAACGAGCGGGCGTTTTGGCCAGCATCTGGCGTCCGAGGACGCGAGACAGCGTCCCTATAGATACGCCTTCGTTGTCTACGGCCCTTGTCCGCGCATGCGGTTGCCTTCCATGCAATTACTATACACAATACAACCTGGATTTGAGACAAAACCAACTGGTATCTTTCTTGAGATTTCCGTTTTTATGTTTCTCTTGCCTTAATTCATTTTGCTTGCGTTGACCACTTTTGACTAGAAAAGGAAAGAGCGACTTGCAACTTGACGGGACATAAAGGGGGGGAAGAACGCCTCTTTACTACGCCTGAATTATTAGTTTGGGGCTGGAGACTTTTTACCATTTTGCGATTTTGCGATTTGTCGATTTGTCGATTTGTCGTATGCACGCGGCACTTGCAGGGGGTGGAAGCTTGTTCAGCCTTCTTTTTCTGGCAAGGAGCGCAGCCTGGAGGTGAGATTTCGCGACACCTGTTCTTTCTCTGCCTTTCCAGTTGTTGAGAGCTGGGCCTCGCTTTCCTTTCGATTAGCCTGCCTCCTCGTATTATTTGATATTTGTAACATACTCCACATTGCAGTTGCTCTTTCCTCTTCGTGTTTTCTTACCCCCCCATCACCTGATAAGAGGGCATTCGGAATCTCGCGATTCTAGGCCGCGACTCTGTTTACTTCCCGCCCTCACGACGTGGGCTGCTCTTCGAGCCGAGCACAGTCGTCTCCCCGGTACTCTGTTTCTTCTTCATCAAACTAGATTCTTTTCTCACAATGGCGGCCGAGGAGGTGGCCACCACAGCAGCTGCAGCGCGGCTGCGCACTGCATCGCCGCCCGCCGTTATCGAAGCCCCTGGTACTGCCACCGCAGGCTCAACAATCAGAGGATCGATTGGGGGCGTGGGCAGTGCGCGTCCACAAGAGCCGCTGTTCTACAGCCCAATAACGCCACCGTCTCCTCCACCGCCCGGCACATACAACAGCAGCGCTGTCATACCCGACCTGTGCCATGCGGCATACATTCTTGAATGCGGTCCCAATATGGCGTCCACGCGCACGCCACTCGATATCGACGCTGCCACCGGTAGTGCTAGTGCTGGCACGGGCGGCAGTGCATCGCTGCGCGTTGATACGCTTCGGCGCGCATGGCGTTGCGACCAAGATGCGTCGTCATCGTCGTCTGTGGCAGGGGCGGGGTTTGCGAGAACCTCTGCTTCTCAGGCGTTGACGTTCTCCCACAGATTATTTGTCCTTCGTGACACTCGCAACGAGGACACCAATCACATCATCTGCTCTGCCCTTGACGTCGACCCGGCTTTTCTGGCAGCTCACACGGCCGGCCAGAGATACCGCCCGAGAGACCGACCATGGCGAGGACAGAGCCAAAGCGTTACGTTTGCTGCGAGCTCATACACATACCCCCAAGTGTTGACCTTGCTTGTGGCCAAAGCCCGCGTGGAATCGCCAATCGCAATGGAAAAGGAGGCACAAATGGACGGACCGGGTGGGGTGCCACCTAAGCCGGACAATGCCAACGCAGGAGCAGCGCCAGTGCCGACAGGATATACAGTTCTGGCGTCACCGTCTCCAATGTTCAACGGGGCTGTTCAGTCGAACGGGTATGGCGAACTTGGACAAAAACGAGGCAGCCAAGAAAAGATACCGGAGGTCACGACTGCTTCTGCCGCAGCAGCCGAGCCTAAGAGCCCAGGGTCGAGCTTTTCTTGGCCGCCTGCTGCAAAAGACGATGTTAGCGACAGCCCTGTAGCCATATTCTGCCGGGCTAGTCTCTGGACGAGTCCGCGTGCCAACGTGCTTCTACTTGACCGCAGCCTGTCGTCCACAACGCTCGAAGACACCCTCCTCGACGCCTTGGATGACATGGCCATGTCTGATTATGCCGCCGACCTGGGAAACAGTTGCTCTAAGTTTACGACGACGGCCGACGTCCTGGACAATGTCATCGTAGGGCTTGCTTACGATCAATGGATGGACTTTTTCGACACGCTGGGGTCCAGCAGCCGCCAAGCAAATAACGGGGTCGCCAACAAGAAACTCTACTGGGACATGGCGCAGTTCCTAGAGCAAAACCTGACGGCCGCTCTGATGCAGGAAAAAAAGCTCCACCACAAACAGCAGCAGTGGCAGTTCCAGCAAGGCCGGAACGCAACCAAGCCCCAGCCTGGGGATTTCCAGCTGTACGACGAGCCAAATTTTATTAGCTCTGACGATTGGCGAGCTCTTCTGTCCCGCTTGGAGCGGATCGTAGCATTGCTTCCCTTGCAGAAACGAAAATCGCCTACTGCTGCCGCGAAAGGAAACATATCCCGATATTCTACGCCGGGTGCTACATTCAGAGTTAATCGTGCCGATGCAGGCGACATTGAGGGCTTGACAACGCGTAGCCCAGCGGCGGTTGGATACAGTCCTGGAGTCTCTGCTTCGCCCTCTCCTATTACCGGCCGCGCCGTATCTGACCCTCCGCCATTCAGCTCTACGCCAGAGGGGAAAGACGCGCTTAGCAGGGTTACGTACATGGGCGGTATCTTGCTACCTTTCTCTATCATAGCGGGCGTTTTGTCCATGTCGGATCCATTTGGCCCAGGAGACCGCCTGTTCTGGGTGTTCTGGGTCATCGCCCTTCCCCTAACATGCCTTACGTTGGTAATCATCTACGCAGATGACATTCGGAAGGCCTACGTATGGCAGCCCATGAGCCACGAGAGCTTCCAGGAGGCTATCAAGAAGGGGGAAGCAATTCCGGTAGTAGCTGCCGCTGCTTTGGCAAATGCAGCCGAGACGGTCATCGACAAGTTCAGCTCCGAGTTGGACTCGGAGATTGAAACAGAACCTGTAGCTGCCGCGGTTCGTCAGAGTGACACCCGTGGCAGCGACCGCCGCCGAGCCAGGGTCCGTGTCACCACCGATCCGGGCCCAGGCGGACCAACGTATTATCGGCTTGCGGAGCGACCAGAACAGGCCGCAGAAGGCCCGCCGGCTGCGGCGGTGTTTGTGACTCGCCCGCCTCCGCCCAACTCTGCCGCTGTGGATGCCGCTGGCGCTGCCGACGCCGCTATCGCAGAAGGGAACGACCGGTTCGCGGCGGCAATGATGAGTGCCCGAAGGCGGCGCAGATTCCTAATTCCGAACCTGTCGCGCCTCTTTGTACATTCGAAACCGCGCCATAATGCTCCGCGTCCCGTCTTCCCGGATGTCGAGCCGGCCCTTCCTTATGACGAGACTGTCGTTATCGATATGAATAGGCCCAACACAAACAGCGGCGTTGCGGAAGTTATCGGCAGACCTCTCGCTGGCCCGAATATAGGAGCACCCGGTTTTCCGGTCATCATTATGCAGCAGCGCCCCGACGGATCGCAACCCACCGCGTGGCGACGGCAACAACTGGGCTGGGGCGGCGCAATAAAGAGTATTGTCGGCTACCATAAACCACAGAACGCCTAGGACGAATCTGTGGAGGTTGTCATGCTCCAGAGCAGGAGGGCGCAGTCGATTTAGCTGTGGGGGAAGATTCTACTTCCCGGGCTATATAATCACAAAGTCGGTGAAGGAGACATAGATATGACGGCAGGTAACAGACTGTTTACAAAGCAGTCAAAGTGTAATTATGTTGTAACTTAGACGAGGACAGCGCGGGAATTAAAGATATGTCCTCAGGGTGTATTTTTAGCCCCAAAATAGCAGTGAGGATACTTATTGTTTAGCGTCTTGTTCCCCACCCGCACCTCTCTACGCGTAACGCGTCCCAGTCGGCGGCGTCTAAAATTAACGTCTTGGTTTTTAACTCTATGCTCTCTAACCTCGATGTACAATCAAAAACGAGATGAGCACATTTGACGGAGACACACCACCGACTATTTCCCTTCTACGCTTCTCTCCTTTCAAATAACCTACAATGGACGGCGACACGGCCGAGATTCTCTCCGCGCCGCCGCCACCACAAGCTGGTGCTGCCGCCGCCTCGGGCCCGCCCTCCCACGAAGACCTCTCGCCTAAGGAACAGGCTGTGCTCGAGGAGTATGAGCGCCTGGCCGAAAACATGAAGCGGGTGGGTGCTCCAGCAGCCTTCCGGTCCATTCGTACGCCTTTGCGAACCTGCTAACACCGCCAGCTCGCCACCCTCCTCGACGAGCTAGCCGGCCGCCCAGCGACGGAGACCCTCGACGGCCTGCGGGAGCTGGAGCGCAAAACGAGCCTCGTGTTTACGCTTCTCAAGGCGAGCGTGTACAGCATTGTACTGCAGCACCAGATCGACGGTGGTGAGCAGTAGGGGAGGGGTAAGAGACGGATGTTGGCGGAGAGCGAGGAATGAAGCATTGTGGTCAGAACGATGATACCCTCTCGCGCGTCGTGATAACAGGAACAATGGAATAAAATGGGTAGGTGGATGTTTAGACAGAGATTTCATTAGCCCTTTTTAGATATACAAGATATAGCAAAAAAAATTACAAGTTTATGACCCCTTCTTTATACACCTCCTGCACGCTTCTGCCTAGTATACAGCACCGCCGTAGTACACCTTGCGCACATCCACCAGCTTCTTACCACGGCCCGTGGCAATCTCCTCCGGGTCGGGCTGCTTCATCAGCGCCTCGTACGTCGCCTTGACCGTGTTCATGGGGTTGCGCGACCGCGGGATTTTCGCGGCTAGGTCCGAGATGCCCGCGGCGCGAGCCATTTCAAAGATGCGGTGGGGAACACGAAGACCGAAACCTAAATAGTCAGCAAAAAATTCTTACCAGGAAACAAAGAAAGGGGAGGGGAATCCCACCTGGAGGGCGCGTAAATAGCTGCACGACGGTGCCCGAGATCTTGGCCTCGACGTTGCCGTAGATGGTCCGGTCCTCGTACCGCGGAATGGGCCGCATCGTGCGGATGGCCATGGCCTTGGCCTTAGCCACGGCGATCGTGAACTCCGTCGACTTGGCAATGCCCAGCCCCAGGCGTCCCTTGGCGTTGCCCGCAATTGCCACCACGGACGAGCTGCGCACTTTGCCGAGACGCGTCTGGTTGTGCACGAACCGCACCACCAGCACCTTAGCCGCCAGCCCCGTCATCTCCGCCACTTTGAGCCCCGTACGCTGCTTCAGCTCCTGATATTCGCCGGCCTCGTCGAGGCCGTCGTCTACCGTGTCCGTCTGCCGCTGGTAATCCTCGGTCACGCCCGAGATACGGTTGGGCAGCGCGGGCGCCAAGTTCGAGTTGCCTGTCGCCGAGAAGGGTACGGGTGTCTTGCCGTCCCGGTGCACGAGCGTGGGCCGCTCAAACCAGTACTTCATCAGGTCCACGTCGCCGGGGCCGTGCTCCTCGGCGAGCTTCAGCACCTGCTCCTCCGACAGGCCGTCGAGGTTGACATCAGCGGGCACAAACGACTCTAGCCACTGGATCATGTCGTCGGCAAAGACGTGCTCGTCCATGACGCGCGGGTCGACCGCCACGGCCGCCGCCGCTGCAGGGCTTTTGGCCCGCTTGTCGATCACGGGCTGCACGCGGCTGAAGTCGTCCACGTAGTTGATGCCCGCAATCATCGCGTCCGTCCGCAACCGGCCCTGAACCGTCAGATCGCGCGGGTCAATGGCCGCCTCGCCAGCCTCGAGCGCCGCAATTTGCGCGGGTGTGTACTTTTCCTGCAGCGCCTCCTTCTCCTCGGCCGAGTAGCCTGGGAAATGCTCCTCTGAGAACTTGGACACGGCCTCCTCGTCGACTAGGCCCATATCGACGGCGCGCACGCTGTTGAACCGGCGCCGGCGGCGAGCCGGGCGCGGTGCGGATGTGTGGAACAGGCTAGTGTGGACAAAAAACGGCGAGGTCGCTTTTGTTGCTGACGGTGGTGATGGCAATGGTAATGAATGTGCTGTTGACGCAAGCGCCATTGGTGACGACGTCGCTGCTTTCGCTGCGCATCGTCTAGACCCCGGTCCGCCCGCCAAACGGCGCAGCACGCCGCCGGCGGTCACCCGTGCTAAACTCATTGCTTTCGGCGGCAGTGTTGTCGGACGCTTGATTCGTGGTGTTTTGCTGTCCCCTATTCTCCCACTGCAGACGCCAATTGACACCCTCCACAGCGGCCGGACAGTTTGGACGCAAATTAAGTCGGGCTCGTGGGTGGACTGCGCTTCGTAGTCGTCGGGTGTGTGAGCTTCGAAGCTGCTCGTCGGCTTCTCGAAACAGCAGCTAAAATTTTCGGCCGCCAACCATTACCGAGCGCGCGGAAAATCATCCACGGAAAATTTGACTGCGGTTTTATCTTATCAGTGGTCAGTTTTGTCACGAGACTTTGCACGTGGATTCTACTAGGTTGCAATTGCTCCGGAGAAGCTCTTTATTTATAGCACGTTTTAGTACCCCCTGAGCCTTGTCAAACGTAGCTTTGGCGCCGTTTCAACGCAAACACAACAGGCCGCGCACGCGTTGCTGTCTCTAGCAAGCCAAGGCGGCACACCACTAAGAAAAAGAGAGAAAATGGAAGAAGAAAGAGAAAAGAAATTGAAACAGATTTTTATTTCGCTTCCTAGTGGTTCTCAGTTTAGAAAGGGCCCTGCCCCATCCATCTCAAATCTCGTAGATTCTGGCTTACCTAATTCAAGAAACCATCTGGCCGGCGCCCCTTTTCCCTCCCCCCTGTTGATTGACCTTCCCCCTCCTAAAATCAGTCGACTCTGCTGCACACCTGAAACGTAGCCTTGTTCCAGCAGCATGAACACAAGAAAATCACTGGCAAAAATAGAGGGCACCTTCCCGTCATTGCAAGCCATGGGCCAGAGGTTTGACAGGCAAGATGAACTACCCAGAAAAGAGAAAGGATAATCGTGCATTGGAATCCAGGGACCTCCCCAGAAATAGCAAAATTGCTAGGAGACGAATGCAGCTTTTCTGTTTGGTGTAAGTGCAGGGCCAGGCGGCCTGTGATTTGTCCTCACTGTCTCAACACCCTGCTCCCAAACCTGCGATAGTGGGGACCTTTGCTGGCCGTCTCTTTGATCAAAGGAAAGTCGACGTAACGTCTTTGGTTTCGGACAAGGTGGAGGTGGGCCATGCTTGCGGTGCGGACTCTCTTTTTTCTCTCTTCTTATCTCTCGTTTCCCTTACTGCAGCTTTCACATTCTCTTTTCCTTTCTTTCTTGCTCTGTTTCGATATCATTGTGTTCTTTATGTCTCTTTCCTTCTCTTCTTATCCTCTACTTTGCTCCCTTTGCTCCTTTTGCTCTTTGCCTCCGTTCGTCCTTTGATTCTGCGTAGGCTTCATCTTCGCCCTCCAGTTCATCGGTCTTCTTCTATTTCTCTGCAGAGCAGACACTCTCACCCTTCCTTGCTCCATTTTCTTTCGATACCCTCTCCTTCGTTTTACTCAGCTGCCCCCCAAACGGCACACCTCCGTCAAAAATGGGCGAGTTTGACTGGTTCCTCAAGATCGGCGCCACCAAGGAGGCCGTGGCCGTCCTAAACGACCAGCCCATCCTCTTCACCATCCTGCTTGTCGTCCTCGCCGTCGTCACCTTAGAATGCGTCCTCCTCTGGTACATCCACCACGCCACGCTGAAGCCCGAGCAGAAAAAGAAAAAGGAAAAGGCTGCCAAGAAGCCAAAGACACCTGCAAAGAAGTAATGGGGGCGGGGAGGAGAGATCCCTGGGCAGGGAGCGCGGAGACAGGAACCATCTTGGCCGGACAAGATGATGGGCGGACACGAGGAACGTTGTCGACAATGGATATTGAGAATTTCTGCAATGGGTGCAGCATGGCCACATCGACAGAAAGAAATCAAGGCTCACCCGGCGAAAAAGACAAAGACGATGAAACACACTGGTGGCACGAACAATTCCGTATGCCTCTCAACTAAGCCACGACGACCTTCGGTTCTGGTTGGATTTCGTATTTGTTGTACGAGAATGACTTGAGTTGGTACCTCAACTTCTACGCCCAATTCTACAATCCAGTCGACGACATCATGCCACAAATGAAGACAACCACCGGAAGTACTTCTCCGTTTCACACTCCTTATCGTCTTGGATTTTGCGCCCGGGGCTCCCGCTTCTCGTTCAAATTTATCACCCTTCTATTATCGTGGAGAGAGGAAGAGAGCGAATGTGATACTTTATATTTTCTATTCCAGAGCGAGCGAGTGAAGCTGTCGAAGAAGAGGGAAGGGAAAAATGAGAGCATATTCATTTTATATTTTATTTTGCTGTACATACACTTATTTTAGGGCGCAAAGCAAAGGAGGGAGAAGGAGAAGAAAGGGACCGGAGACGGTCCTAAATATATCCCTATGTCATAGATGGCCTTCGATAGGCAAAGTTGTTTTCTCCGCTGCTCTGATGGCTGCAGGCTGCATCGAGCAAAAGATTTTATATGCATCTATAGTTTACAAAATTTCGTTTCCGCTACAATGTCTAACAGCCGTTTTGGTCCAGTTCGTACTAGTTCCGCCACAGTCCCACACCTTCATCCATGTCAAATTCGTCGACATCCATATAATCAACCTCGTCCTCGTCAACGCATTGTGTATGACGCGCATGATGGTTGTCGTAGGCAGACCACGCTTCCAGCTGCCAGTCTTCAATCTCTTGCCAGTTAGCGCCCGCATTTTCCCCAGCAGATGGGCTTCCATAGTGCACCTCCTCTTCAATGTCCTCTTCAGGCGACCAGCTATAATCTCCGTCGTCGAGAAGGCCGCTGTCATCTCTCGGCCATTCATCAAGTTCCGAACAGGCCTCGATTTCTTGCCAGTCTACCCCTCTCCCCTCCTCTCGGTCTTGTCTTTCCTCCTCAAAGTTCGCGTCTCGTGACGGCGAGAATGCTCTTTCTAAATCGCCAAAGCAGATGTCATGAAAATGTTCGTCATCCAACTCCGTACGGAATAATTCGTCGCGTATAGGAGTGCTTAATATCGGCCTTGGCCCAAGCGATATTGGTAGGAAATTAGCAACGTCAGCTTCGTATTTAATACCATACTCCGAAGGCAATGGTTGTGATGTGTTGTCTTGAAGGATTGATGGCTTGGGCTTTGTTCGCTTGATTCGAGGTAGCAGCAGCAACACGCCCTTGAGCAGAATTTCTTCTATCTTCGGTCCTAATCCCTCTGTATACGTATTCGATGCATCATGGCTCAGATCATGCCCTCCACCTCGGACTAAAGCCTCCGCCTTCCACCGCAGACTAGGCGATTGTGCGGTGGTAAAGCTGGCTAAAAATCTGTAGATGAGCGGCCCAAAGGCTGCTCGAGATGCTACATTCTACAGGAGGTCAGTTAGGGAAGAGGCTAGAGATAATTGTAGAGGTGAAAAGAAATCATATTTCAGATTCGCCAATACCTGAAAATAGTGATGGTTCCAGACCGCAGGGGCAATATCAAGCAGCGATGGCGCACGAGATAGAGAAGATAAAGAGTCGAGTGGTCGCACGTCAGTGGCTCGGTGCTTGATGCCCACGAAAGAGTGCAGAACTGCCTCTGTTAACGCATGAATTCTGGGCCAGATCTTATCGTCGCTGAACAAGACAGGATCGAGGGACCGGTGCCGACTAGTTTTACACGGCCTTGGCTTTGATTTTCTCATTCGGGTCGTCTGGGCCTTCGGTCTCGGCTTTTCCTTCGATTTCGTGGCTTTCTTTCCCATTCCCATTCCCAACTTTGCTCCTTTGTGCTTTTTGGTGGGTACATCGACAGGCGGCGGCAGGTCAAACCCTTCCGAGCAGAAGTTAAAATTGAGTTGGCAGAATGCACGGTGGAACCGGGCCTGCGGGATATCTCTGGGTGCGTACTGCCCGCCCGGCGAGGGTGGTTGGCTGACGGCAAAGTTCAACACGCCGCCATGACCTAGTCGGCGGTCTTCGCTTTGTTTCTCGCCTGGTTTCTTCCCACCATCCCGTACCCGCAGGCCCAGCTCGTCTCCCCACGGCTGCCACCCCAGAACAGCCTGGCGAAACTTAATCCCTGCCGCCGACGGCACATTACCGCCGTCTACCCCCGAACCAACCACTCTCTTCCCGGCCAGCGTCGGCCACACCGCCAGCCCCACGCTGCGCCCATCGCCGCCGATCCACAGCCGGCCCGCACGGACCAGCTGCGTGACGCGGACTGCGGATACGGTGCCGCTGCGGAAGACGTCGGATGCAGTTGATGGGCCATCTGAAGACTCCCAGACCAGCTCGGCCGTGGCCGTCAGGGCGACGGTCAGCCGGGCATCGCGGGTTGCCCACCTGCGGCGGGGGAAACAGACGACGGTCGTGGGCTGTGTCGTTGTTTCTAGTGGTGGCGCCGTTGACGCGGCGGGAGTCGCAACAGTTTTGGTATTCCTGAGACGCATGGTTGGCCACCCGGGACGAAATATATCGAAGATACATAGCCAATCCACAGAAACATACATATGCAGCGTTTCTGCTGGTAAGAAATATAAAGACGTATTTTGTTGCTGTTGGGGACAAAAGTCCCTCCGATAAAAAGGGAAGGAAAGGAATGAAAGCTCCTTCTTAACACGTCAGCTCCATTCCCCTTGCAAAAAAAGGGAAGGCGCAACCTGGAGGACAACAGTTCAGTGTCAAGTTTGGGCTGGTTTTGCAAAGACCGAAGGTCTTTCTAGAAGAGGAAAAAAAAAGGATGTGGCTCGCAACTGCCCCTGGAAAGCCATTAAAAACGGATACGATGCCTGGGCCATTACGGAAGGTGTGTTTGACATAAGAGCTGCCTTGTCCTACCCTTTGAGAGGAATGATCCACTAACCTGTAAGTCTGGAACTCATACTTTTATAGAAAGGGACAATCCCAGGAGCGGACTTGAGAATTAAAAAAAAAAAAAACCGTCCCCAGAAGCCACCAGTATATTAAAAATCACGTCGAACATCCCTTTTATATTCAGATAAAAAATACACCTTCAAATGACAACCGTTTCCCCCCCCCTTGATCTCGTCCTTCGATATAACAAATTCACAAGGTCCCCGGAAAACCGTTATGTGGGTGAGTGTGTGCATGGCAAAAAAGGGAGCAAGAAAAACAAAAAATGCCAAAAAAATGCCATCCCTTTGAGAGCGCTGTTTTCTAAAAGAGTCATCCAAGAACGAACCGGTTATATAACCTCCCATCGTAAACAACAATGAAAATCGTGCAGTGAAACAAACAAACAAAATAGCGATAGATAGAAAAAATATATATGTGCAAAGGTCGTCAGGCGGTAGATATGAACAATGTAAGGGAGGGAGGATTGATTAGGTATAATAGGAATGCTGTCTCCGCTAGGCACTTTTCTCCTTTATTTAGGCAACCAGGAAAACTTCTTTTTGAGCTCGGCCGCGCCCGTCGTCGTGGGCTCGACCTGCACGCTCCTCTGGTAGATTTCCTCTTCGTCCATCGTCATGCGGCAGTCGAGGATCATCTCGCGCGACGGCTGGTGCTTCTTGAGGTTCGGGTAGGGCGTCCCCTGGCTCTTCATAAGCGGGAGCAGCACTTCACCTAGGACCTCAAACTTCTTCCAATTGACACGGTCGCCCTGGGGGCCGACAAACGTGCGGCTGCCCTCTTCGGCGCTGACGAGATCGCGCCGGTGGAGCGGCATAAAGGGGATGCGCGGCAGCGGCGAGTTTTCCCAGGCCAGGCGGTAGGCAAAGTGGCTTTTCTGCGTGCTCATCAGCAGCACGAGGCGTGCAAAGCGCTTCTGGATGTCCGCATCCACCAGTGCCCGCGTCTGCGACAGCCGGTGAATCGCGGTTCCGTTGATACCAGCCAGCACGGCCGCCAGCCCATTGTAGTTCTTCAGCTGGCGCAGGCGCAGCGCAATCACCATGAATTTCTGCAGGCAGGGGGCCCGGTGCTTGGCCTTGTCGCGGATCAGGATCATGTTAGACACCCACCTGGCCACGTGGTTGAAGTGCGAGATCATGCGGTTAATATTCTTGAGCGAACGGCATCGCTCTTTCTCCTGGACGGAAAGGGAAACGTGGCGCACAAGATCGCGGATGCGAATGCTGCTGAACATGATCCAGTCGATGCGTGTGATCTCGTCGGCGACTTCGTTTGGGTCCATGTCCATGAAGATGTGGTAGCGGAATTTGTTGAGCGGCAGCGTCGCCATGGGCACCATGGTAGCTGCTTCCCTCTCGTAGTCTTCATATGAGTGGAACTGGAAGTGAGACAGCCCCCTTCCAGTGCCGATGCTGCTGCCGGCGCCGGCGCCGACTCCGCTTCCTGTGTCGCTTGGCGGGTGGTCAGATGAACGGGAGTCTTCGAGTGTTAGGGATCGCATACTGTCGGAAGGCAATGCCTCGCGCTCGGAGCCATTGGCCGGCGTAGCGCTGGCGGAGTCGTCATCTGGGGGATCGTCGCAGATTGCCCAGCCAGTATCGTCGTCCTCGACCACGTCGTTGTCCAGGTGGTCACGTATTTGCTGCGCTGACAATGTGAAAATAGGCTCATCCGCAAGGCGCCTTATCAAGCCTTCCAGTTGCTTGCGAGAACTTGGACGGGCAAAATCCCCAGGGTAGAGCGACACCCATCGGGCAATAACTTCGATGAAGCGAAACTGGATGGCCGTGCGCTCGAGAAAATGAGCGGACTTGTCGTCCCATGTTCTGTTCAGCCGACCAATGATGGCGGCTAGGAGTTGATGGGGGGCCGCAAACTTGCGGTACAGGCAGAGGAAGACGTCCGAAAAGTTATTGTCGGCGCGGGTCATGGGTGCCGCGAGCAGCCGGTCGACGAGCTCGTCAAATGGAGTGCCGGCCATCTTGGCGGGCTTGTCAAAGAGAATCTCATCATTGCGCTTCAAGATGGGGACGTCGTCTGGGTAGCGGAGGGATTCAGCGTCGGACTCCTCGATATCTAGGAATGAGTCTTGTCCCGCATCGAGGCGGACGCCCGTGGAGCGTAGCATGCCCTGCACAGACTGTGAAGAGTTCTCATCGGTCATCTCGGCGCCGAAGCTGGTCGAAGTCAGTTGCGGAGTGTTGGGGTATTCGATTCTAGGCGATCGTGAGTTTTGCGCGCGGTAGTAGCCTTCCCGGTCTGCAGAACCGGCAGGTCCACCTCGGAGAAGAGACAGATCGGAGCTTGCCCGACTGTGTTTCCCGCTGCTCTGTTCACTGCTGAGGGGGCGGCCGTTGACGCTATCGGGAGGGGTGTCTAGGTGGGCAGCTGACGAGGCAGCGCGTCGTCGTGTGGCGGTGGTGGTATTATCAGACTTCTCCGCTCCTGTCCAATGGAAACGAGTGTGTTAGAGACGGCATTTCTGCTGATATTAAGTAGTCCAGACAGATGGGGTTAAGTTAGACAAGGCTGATGCGATATAGGAGAAACGGCGAAACATGTGGGAAAGGGAAGCGGGGGAAGGGTGCCGGGACAGGTGTTGCTGCGACGAATGACACCACCCATTGGCCCCTGAAAGAGATTGGGAGGGGCGATGCCTAAAAATGGCACACAAAAAAGAAGGGAGACAACAGACGACAGTGAGATGGGGAGGATCAGCTGCTGCACACGGGGATGGTAGGGATGCATAGAAGTGGCTTAAGGCTGGAAGACAGCAGGCACTAATACTGCGTGCATGCGAAGCGAAGTAAGCGGGGCCGCGTACGAAAACGAAAAGAAACTCTTAGAGACGTGAGGTAAGAAAGAGAAATGAGATCACGTGGAATAAAACGGGAACAAGGACCAAACGACAAGAAGAAAAGAAAAACACAAAAAAAGCCAAGCATCCAAGTAGCAAGCAGACAAACAGACAAACAGACAAACAAACCTTTCCGGTTGTATACGGCGGCTAAGACGATCGCCTGGAGACAGTCGCGCGTGTTCCCCGGGACGTTCGCTGACGTCTTGAAATCGGTGAGGATGGACGGGAACACGGTGGCCAGGCCATCGGCGTTGATCTGGCGGGTGGTCTCTGGGTTGTCACATTTGGTTGCAACGAGGATAGTAGGAAGGCCAGAGATGTGCAGTGCCGCTGTTGTGTTTTCCCACACACCATTTGGTTAGAGATCCTGAACAATAGTGCTCCACCTGTGCGAGGCAGGCTAGACAGGGTAGATGAGAGAAAGAGAGACCGAACAGCTTACATAGTGTAGGCGGAAGCTCCCTGATGCTCTCCTTGTTCATCACATCGTATAACATTAAGGCGCCGTCAATGTGAGGCACCATGTGGCCACTGATGTGCTTGGGCCAGTGGATTTTTTGATTGGGATCGACGTCGAAGTGCTCGAGATCCAGCTCGATCAGGGCAACGATGAACGGCCTACCCTCAACATCTAAGCGAATGGCAGTGATGCTGTGTGCGGGCGGTTTGCTTAAGCGCAATGCTCGCTGGATAAACGAAGTCTTTCCAACGCCGTCGGCGCCAATAACGGCAATGTTGACGGTTTCCATTTTCGTTGGTGGTGGCTATACATACGCAGGACGAGCAAAAGAAAGGAGGGAGTGCCCGCGGGTTAGTAGCTGAAAGCCAGCGAAGAAAGAGGCACAAGAAAATAAAGATGGCCGCACCCAAAGACCTTGGTCAGTTATAGTAAGAGACTCTCTTCGAGGCGGTGGCCAAACAGTAGGAGGGGACTTGTCATGGCAGGACTTGTCTTTCACGTCGGGGTCGGGGGCGGCGGCGTTCGCGCCGTCGCGAGGGGCGGGAGTCGGGTCGGGGGGGAGGGACGGTGTGGCAGGATCCGGCAGGGGTCCGTCGTCGCCCAGCCAGTCGGTACTGCTGGAGGTGTGGTAGCGCTGGAAGAATGGGTCGTCTAGGATGGAGATAAAAGAGTCGCGGACATTGCTGGAAGGCGGCGGCGGCGGGAGCGATGCTGGGGCGCGCGGATGTGCCTGCAATTGTGCTTGCGACCTGGAATATGCTCGTGGTTGCTTCGCCTCGGGGAGCCGCTCAAATCGAGACTCAGATCCGGAGTCGGATGCCGATTCGGGAGCGTCGTAGAAGTCGTCTTCCGCGTTGTCGTTGTCCGTGTCAGCGTCGGCGTCAGGGCCGGCGTCGAGAAAGGTGCCACCCCAGGGGCCAAATGAGGTGGCAGCAGCGGAGTGTACGGAGGGTGTCGTCGGAGCTGTGACTGCGCCAGGTGGAGGCAGAGGCGGGGCGGCGAAGGCCGACGCAAAGCCGGAGGTCGAGGATGAAGGAGCCCGGCGGCGGGTACCTCCGGCGGCGGCGGCGGTGGCGGGCAGTGAGCTGGCACTCTTGCGGCGTGGCACGTTGCCTTGTATATGCAGAGACCGATCGTCTGGGAGCGTGTGAGTCCGGGATCGGGGCAGGTTCGAGGAGGACGCCATGGTGGGCGTTTGGAGGGGCGGTGGGGGAGCTGGGAGGGTGTAGTTGTAGAGGCTGGAAAGCAAGGAGCAAACAAAATCAGGCAGGGAATAGAAGATACGAAGGCTCAAGAAGAAAGAAAACGGAAAGGCACAGTGAAGTACAGCAACGACACAGACCCGCAGATGTCTGACGATGAGCAAAAGACGATCATGAAAGAGAGCTCCAGGATGATGTTGAGCGGGCCGGGCAGGAAAAAAGAAAGCAGGGGGGCTAGAGCAGCGACTGAGCGAGACAGCCAGCGGGGTGGAGGCCCGGGTGGTGCAAACCTGGCCCACCAACAGCGCCAACAGCGCGGGAGGACGCCTGCTGTCTTAGACACGGAGGGACCGAATAATTAGGCTCGGCAACACGACCCAGCAGGAGTAGAAAAACAGGAGGAAACAGCACGGCAGACGCAACAGGCAGATTGAAAGGCAAATGAGAAACACGGAGCAGTCAAAACGTCGGGTCACTTGGGGGGTGCGGCGTGCTGGCCCAGAAACAAAGTTGGTGGCACACGTTTGGTGGGACGAGGTTGCAGGGAGGTGCTGGGACGGTGCAGGGACGGTGCTGTGCTGGAGTGCTGGAGTGCTGGAGAAGCTGTTGGAGCGGCCATGCATACCTGCACAAACTGGGGTCTGTATGACTGTGTGACAGCCTGGCAGCCCAACAGCACAAACGCCAAGTCTCGTTGAATCCCCTCCCTTCCTGTGTCCCTGCTGTGCCGCAGCGACCAACAAAAGCAAGATGTAGGTATGAGATGTTTCTGCGAACGAGAGAGCAGAAAACTCTGCGTATCCGCTGTGGCGGCCGGGCGACAGGGGTTGGCTGCGAAAAAGTGTACGGATATGCAGTCCGTACAGTAGAGTGAGACAAGCGGGTATTTAGAACGTTGGAGGGTGGAGATTTGGATGTCGAATAAAGGTGAGATGTGATGGGCGGCGAGTCGAGAGCCTGCCGGAGAGCGGGTATCGGGTGGAGAGAGACAGCTCTGGACGTCGTAAATTCTCCGGACGGCGCGGAGGGCGAGGGGAGATCGTGAAAGCAACCTGACAGGCGAGAGCCGGGGGGGGGTGGAGGGAGGAGGAAATGTTGAGAGAAGAGAAGGGGGAAGAGAAAGGGGGCGGGACAGATAAGGAGACGGAGGGGACGAAAGAGACAGGGAATGGACAGAGTCGTACTGATGGACGAAAACGAAGCGGGAAACGGGAACTGAAGACAGTTCGCGGGACGAGGCGGACGACGACGACGAGCGAGATGCAGAGGCAGCAAAAGAGGAACAGGACGAAAATGACAAAAAGGACAAAAAGGAAGAAAGGGGACACCAACGACACGAAAAAGAGTGGAGAGCTATGCCATTGAGGCCGGGCGATTGGGGGGGGGGGAAGGGGGCTGCAAAAGGGGTGCAGAGATACTGGGGGGGGGAGGAGAGGAGTCTGAGAAATTGAAACCAGAGAGTGGCCGAGATGGCCTGCAGAAAAAGGCGGTGGAAGTGGAAGGGGAAGGAAAGAGCGTGGTGGAGCTGTAATTAAGGCCCTCCCCGCCGTTAGGAAGTGCAGCATCGGCGGCGAGCAACGCTACCAGCTGGGTGTTGTGGAGACCGGGGGGAGGGCGGACAGGACCCCGGAAAACGAGGTGGATGTTTGCTATGTACGGAGCATGGCTAGGTGCATAAGGAATACGGAATACTCCGTAATTGCATAGTACATTGTATAATTGTTCGTGAAAGGCGGTGCATGAATGCATATACGGAGTGCGGAGTACGCAACACAGCATCAACGGGCAAGAAGCACCGAAGTCGAGCGTGCGAAACGGCGTAGGAGCGCCTGCCCCGCTGCCGCTGCTGTGGCGGACATTGGCCCCGGCTGGTTGGGCTAGGTTACCAGGTGCCTGGGCCGCTCGCAATGGCTCTGAGACAGCTCGCCCAACGCGCTCAGCAGACAAAACCTGCGCAAGCGCGAGAGCACATCACATTTCTGCTAGACACGGTGAATGAAAAGGCTGCCTCCCACCCTCCCCATTACTAGTTGCAGCCACCTACTCGTACGGAGTATGGCCTCGCCCCCAATGCCTTGTCCCACGTGGCGAAGCGGAAGGCGAATCATGTCAACCGCTAAAAGGCAGAGATGCCTTCTATTGAGCGCGTTCTCAAAAGCGTCGAAACATTGGCGGCAAGACACTTTACGGAGTCCGATGTTGCAGAGCTATGCCTTCTCTACAGTTTAAGCCTGACGCAATGAAACGTATCTTATTGTGCTCGACAGCCTTCCTGGCATCCGACCCGTTTTGCTGTCCCCTTCTTTGCTCCCTTTTCGGAAATGCGCAGAGACCAGGGAGGCCCACACAGCCACTCTGCCAGGAATCCAACCCTGCACAACTGCGGACTATCCGTACTAAGAGGCTGACAGCAAACTGCGTGGTGCCCTGGGCTGGTGCCGCATGGGGCCAGGACCGGGAGCCCTGCAAAGCGGAAGCTGCACGAAGAAGTGTGAGGATTCCAAATCTCACGACAGTTGGGTTCAGAGAGTTGCTTTACCAAGAGAGCTAGCCCGAGGGCAAGTAAGAAGCAACGAGGCTTGTCGACTGGTTTTCGTTTTCCACTGCTTCTCCTCTGGCCTGCATTGTATAAACCAGAACCATGGAACAGGAGAGGACAAACAGAGAAACGAGAGAGTGAGAAGGAGAAGACGGCCTAGTTCGTGAACTAAAATTAGCGCTCCTCTGCCCCCCCCCCCCCCATATGAATCCTATTAAGACCTCTGTAGCTCTATTTTGCTGCCCCGTCTTCCCAGAAAAAGCAATTCCTCCAGTTTGGTAGGGCCACCTACAGACGTCATGCTATGTCTGAGCTCGAGTAGAGGGCCCTCTCCTGTGAACTATGTAGCGTCTCCGGCCTGGAAGAGCGGTGCTCCTCTCCGTAATATATAGAGAGCGTCGACAACGAGGTCTAGATTTTCAGTTGTGGGCATAAGTAAGCAGGACAGGAAACAAGAAAAGGATAAGAAGAGGGGAAGGGGAAAGGCGAGAAGACCGTCCTGGCGCAGGAATCATGCACGAAAGACGAGCAGCGGATGCACATCACGCAGCACAGCAGCAGCAGCACAACCTGGCACAAAGCCCGCTCGGCACTTTTTTGCTTCTTTACTTTCCTTCCCCTTTCTCTCTTTCGTTTCTGTTTGTTGAAATGACATGCTGCCGGATGCCGATAGTGTCTTGTTCTCTTTGTGTTTCCTACTCCGTAGTTTTCCCTGTTCCCTTGACTCTATTACACCAATGAGTTGCAAGCATTACGCGAAGGGAGAGCACTTCTGCAAAGAACGTGAGTGTGATGACAAGCCTCAACAGGAGAAAGATGCGATTCGCCCCCGGGAGGTTCAGTAGACACCGGAAGACGAAATCGATGCGGATGTAGGCAAGGAAGAAGAAACATCAGAAAACAACAAACAGGTGTAATATTAGAAGCTCCCTGATAGAAGAAGAAACGTCGTAACCGCACCATGCCACCAGGGAGAAAATGAAAATGAAAAAAGAAAAAGAAAAGGAATTTATCTTGAAATGAACTAGAGGGCACGTTTGCATCATTCTGCTCTATTTTCACCTTTTTCTTGAACAATTTTCTCTCTTACTACGCAGTAATCACATATTTACTCTTTCAAGGCCTGGATTCCACTCTGATCGCCCAGGCAAAAACAAAAAAAGCAACGAAAAGAAGACGGCTAACCGCCAGCAAATAGTCTACAGAGTTGTCTCTAAATACAAGTAACAAGCCGGAACTTTCTTACGGTTCTCTCTGTAATACTAGTGACGGAGAGTCGTATCTTACGTTTTGTGAACCGCCATGCTGTCTGGGCTTACCGAGCCTCCAAAGCTATGTGGCCTCCTCTAAAAAACGAGGCTTGCTGAAATATCGATCTTTGTCATACTAAATGACTACGACTTCCGGCGTCACGATGCCTAGCGGTGTCTAGTCCTAGGCCTTAGCACACTAAGGCTTTAATTTTAGTCTTGGGCTTTAGATCAGCTAGAGCGGCGGGCTGCCATTTTACACCTTCAGCCTCACCGCGGTCGGATCGTCGTAGTTGATGGGAAGGGGAGGATGCAAAAGGAGTCGATAATCTCGGGGGAAAAAAGATGCAAAAAGCCCAAGACCTCTCCCAGCCGAGAGATGAAAGTTGACATGGTTTCTTTCGAAGAAATAATTGTAATAAATCCCACAGGGTGCTCTTCTTTTCTTCATTTCTTCATTTCTTCATTATTTTTTCTTGGCTCTTCGTTTCCGGGCATCCTCATCAGTTTTTCTCTCCGGGGAATCTATCTCTCCTTCTCCCATTCCCTTTCTCTTTCCCTTATGACTGCCCCTCGCAGATTTCTTACTATGTCTCACTCGTGCACTCGTCTGCTCAGTCACATTCCTGTCCTGTCTCAGATACTTCCTTCTCCGCTGCTCCGCAGTCACGCCTCGACGTCCGTCCGGCATGCGCTTGTCTCGATTCCCTCGGAACATTCTTTTTCTCTCGCGCACAATCCTGCATTTCCCTGCCTCGTCTGCTTGCTTTTTCTGCATAGCAGACACCACATCTCCGCTAGTCGCCTGTATACGGCTCCCACAGTCCCAAAGCAGAAGACCGAGACACATACTCGTAGGCGTGACAAGAGACAATGCACCAGGAAAAAGAAGAAAAAACAAAGAGAAAACCCATTGTACTCGTAGAGTCCATGACTGACGCCGATCACCACACGGAGCGCCGGGAGAGACACCCAAGACACAACAAGAACAAGAAAATGGAAGAGAACGGGCGAAACAGCTGGGCCGTCGTTTCTGCAAACGTCCAGAACACCCAAGACACCACACGCTCTTCGAGTGTAGCTTAGCTTTGCAGAAAGCGGCCCCTTCGGATTGTCTCGTCGCGGCGGCGCATCGATGCTTGCACTCACATACTCGATTTTCGGCTTTCTGTCTGAACCAAAACGGCCACAGAATGAACGAGCTCGCATTTGGCATGCGAAGCTTTTCTCTGTGCCCTTTTTTCGTTTCTTTGCTTTTGGTCTACCTTTCCTCCTCTATGTTCTCAGCTATATCTTCTCTGCCCTTCCTCACGTCGGTGCTGAGCTGGGGCCTCTCTTGCTCCTCCCTTTCTTTCTCTTATCCTGCACGCCAGGCTCTATACCTTTTATCTGTTGTACCAGTCTCTGCCTGTGCGACGGCTGGACACCTCCGCATCACCCATTTCGGAACAGCGCTTTTCTCTCCACAATCCGCATCCACAGAGCGCGAGGAAAAAAGTAGGATTATAAAGGACGACCAAAAGACGACGGAAACGCATTGACCGATTTGATTTGATCTTCTATCTTCTTCAGTGTCATCACCCTTGCATCAATCTGGGTCAGCATCTCGCCGTGCTGTGGAAAACGCCAGAAGTTGACTCATAGAATAGCTTGATATTCCATTTCCAGCTTCAATACCAATCGCCACCGCCTACCATAGCTTGCTATCGTCGGCTATTCTTTATCCTTTCTTTTGCTTAATACAAAAGTCGATCACCAAGGAGCATGCGCTATTACGACTACCCCATGATGGGCTCCACCGCTGTCGCTGCTCCCCAGATGGAGCACCACCCCGCTGGTGGCTCTTCCTCTCAAGCCTCGGCCCACCGCCACCACCATCGCCACCACCACCACCACTACCAGCACCAGCACCAGCACCAGCTCCACCAATACAACCCCTACCGGCATCGTCCTCATCAGCTGCTTCCCCACGCTCCGCCGACGTCCCAGCTACACTCGTCGTCTTCCTCCTTTTCATCCTCTGCACAGCTCGCACAAAAACAGCCACAGATGCCACTGTTTTTCCCGTTCTCGCTGCCGCGTGCCGGTGCCGGCGCCGACGGCAACAGTAAGGCGGCGCGAAGCGGACGGCAGCAGACAAAGACTAAGCCCGGGCCCGGAAGCTGCAAGCCGCTAAAGAGCGGCCGCGGGCCCGTGGACGCAAGCGACCTCTCGCGCCGTCTCCATACCGTTCTGGCCCACCAGGAGCTGCTAGCAGGCGCCAGGACCAACAGTAGCGTCCTGTCCTTTGCATCGAGCATGACCTCATCTCCTTTGGCCTACGGGCCAAGTCGCGGTCCTGCCCCTGCTCTGGCTCCTGCTCCTGGGTCCGCTCCCGGGCAGGTACACGGCACTGATAGAGCAGGCAGGCGGATTCGGTCGAGGGACTCTGGCAACCTCCGAGCCGTGTATGCCGCGTCGTCCAACCCAATGACGTCCACTGTAGGGGAGCCCATCCGCCGACAGCCCTTTTCCGCACCCCACCTCAGCGCGCTGGCACCCCCGCCCACGCTCCCCGAGCTTCAGCGCCGGAGTCGCGCTCGCTCGTCCTCGCCGAGACTGCATATGCCAGGCGCAGCAGCAGAATCGTTGTCACCATCAACGGTGGCGAGGGCAAAACCTCGTGCTGGTGCTGCCACTGCTGCTGCCGGGTTTCCCACTAACGTTGGTGGCGCCGCACCAAACAAGCACAGAATCACACACCTACACCCACTAGGCCACGGCAGCACGTACGTCCCGAGCCAGACCACCAAGCAGTTCGCCCAGACGACCGTAGTGGTCGACGGGCCGCGCAGGTCAACCCCGCGCCAAAAACTGAAGCGGCAGCATCTGCAACAGCAGTTCAACCCGCTGCAGCAGCAACAGGGGCTGCAGCAAAGGGGCAAGCATGTGGGGGCGATCAGGCCGACCGGTGCCGTCACTGCCAGTGGGAAAACGCGCCCCATGGATGTTCAGCACGCGTTCAAGGACGCCCCGGGCACTCGGCGGGAGAGTCTGAAGGCGACGGTAGGGGGCAACGGCGCAGAGAAGAACGCGGAGACTGTATCGAAGCGGACTGGTTCCGTCCGCAGCAATGCATCCGTTCACAAAGACGGGGAAGTTGCCAAGGGCAAACCCGACGACGAGAAGATCGATCCTGAGACGGCTGCTGAGGCCGAAGCGGAGGCCGACGCAAAAGCAGCCAAAGCTAGCAAGGTCGCCAAAGCAGCATCAGCGTTGGATTTCCGACGTATCGTGCAGGAGCACAACGTGGGCTGGACGCAGAGCGACGAGACGCCTGTTCAGCGCAAGAAGGACAAGAAAGACAAGAAGGAGAAGAAAAAGAAGCAAGACGGCGACGAAGCAGCAGACGAGGCAAAACAGGCTCGGCCGCTGTGGCGGCTCAAGGCTCGGCTGAGCAGCTTCTCCAAGGACAGGCGGTCGCCGTCGCCGCCCGTGGCGGAAGACGAAAAGGCGGCTCCTCCCGTCGTCACGGCCGCCGCGGCCACAATCCAAGAGGAGCCGAGCGATGCACCGTTTGTTGCTGAAGCAGTTACTACCGAAGAAGCTGCCACCGACGCAACTGCTGCCGCGTCAACTTCGACGTCGTCATCGACCCCCTCGTCGATGCTGTCACTGACACCCACGGCGATTGGTCAGACGTCTTCCAAGCCGGCCACCACGAGGTCGTCCCAAAGCGGATTCCTGTCTCTGTTTAAGCATTAGTTGCAATTTTTTGAGCATTATACCACAGCCTTTTATTCTTCTCGTTTCTTTGTTTCTGTCGACAATTCTGGGCATGACAGCAAATTCAATTCATCAGCAGATTGTATAACGTACCTTTGGCCCAAAAAGTGTAGAAAACCCTCCTAAAATTGATGTAATCCTCATCGTTTATCCAACGTAGATCGTACAGACGGACTCACCGCCGCCCCTCCACGTCCAAGAGCCGCTCGATCAGCTGCGTGTCGTCGTGGGCGAGCTCTTGCCGCACCAGTGCCACGACCTCGCTCTTATCGTGTCGTGGCGATCTGTCGTCATTTTGGCCGCCGCCGCCGCCACCGCCTGTCTCCCCACGCGCTAGCAGGTACGTCACCGTCTCGCAGTACTCGCGCACGCCGTCGCCGTCCTCACCCGGGTCCACGCGGGCGCGCCGCAGCGCATTCTGTCCCTGGCGGAGGCCGATCTCTTGGGTCCAGGGTTTGGAAGAGGAAGACGGCGAAGAGGATCCACGGCCACGGCCACCGCCTCCCCTGCCGCCTCTCTGCCCTCTTCCGCCGCTGTTGATGTTCTGGAATGGCGCCCGCCGGGGCATGCGCGGATCGGAAGCGTCAATCCAGCCGTTCGGACTGCCGCTGCCGCTGCCGCCTCGTCCTCCTCCCCCACCATTACCCGCCTTGGGCGGTAGCGTGGCCTCGTATATGGACCGTAGGCGGGCTGATAGCGTCGGGTACTTGGTAAAGAGGCGTTTTAGTTCGGGGGCATCGTCGAGGACGCTGAACGGGTGTGCGGGCTTGTTGGTGTTCGGGGAGGGTTCAGAGGAGGGTTTGGGGTTGATTTCTGTCCAGGCTGGGTGGTTATCCCGGTGGACGCGCGAGCACGCTATGGAGCAACTGAAAAGTCAGCTTGAGGAACAGAGCTACCTAAAAAGGCAGAGGGTTACAGAACATACTAAGCCAGCGGGCACCGCGCGCACTTGTACTTTGACGGCTCTGTGTGGCAGACGCCGCACAGCGTCCGGCGCTTGGCGGGTGGCGCCTCGGATTCGGACGCGTTGGCTTCGTCTTCGACCTTGTCCCTTTCCTCTGTCTCCTCATTCTCGATCGTCACGGTGCCGTCATCTTGTGCCTCATCCTCATTCTGTACTGGGCTCATGGGCGTCGACCGCTTGCCGCTTGTCGGGTTTGTCGGAGGGGCAGCGACGGCCGTCTCACTGCTGGTTTGCGACCCTGGCGTCCTTATGTCTTCAGAAGCCACCGGCTTGTCTTCGGCTGTCTTGGATGGGTTGCTTGCCATGACGACGGCGGGCGCCGTTGCGTTGCCGTCGCTGTCGGTTTTTTTAAGGGGCTCTAATGAAGACGCCATTTTCTGGTAATGTCGACTACTCTCTCCTCTCAAAAGCTATAAAAAAGGAGTAGTCTTCTTAACACTTCGACATTTTCATGCTGTCTCTCTTTGGTGGGTGTATTCTAATAGAAGTCAAACTCTTGAGAGCCTACGAGTAGGAGATTAAAAAACAGTGCTGACTTATCATTTTGTGGCCCCCTATCCCGCCCTATCGATTGGCCAGAGCTTCCGTAGATGACGCCCAACGACGACTGTTGTAAGTTGGTTCAGTCTCCGCTCTAATTTGCACTTGTCATCCAGCACTGAGCCGATTGTAAGATAGAAGTCATACATAAAATTGATCAATTCAACTAGCCAAACACGCTGTTATGCAATCTAAAATTGGCCTTGACGCTATCCCAACACAACATCTTGGTATCATCAACATGAAAAGAAAAAAAAGAACAAGAAAGTCCCGCAAAGACGGGTGCATGCTGATAAGCAGCACTTAACAACAGGGGAACGAAGCTAGTACACACTTCCTTGGATGCTCCGATCTTCTTCCTCGGCGAGAGCCAGGTCGTGGTCCACATCCGTCTCGTCGTCGACGGGGCCTGAATTCAGCAGGTCGTCGTCCATGTCCATCTCGTCTGCGCCCAGATCGGCATCGCCATGTTCGCACTTGCCGCAGTGCGGCGCATCACCCAGACGGTTTGCCATGTTCTTCGTCCGCTTCCTGCGGATGTTGCCTACAGTCGAGACGCTAGCGCTGTTCCCGCTGGAAACATCGCCTTGTCCGGGGATGCTGCTCGTCACCAGCTCGGACGCCCCTTCGATGGCGACGGCATTCAGCGTTCCGTATGTGTAACGATGGTTGCCGTGACCGTGACCATGACCGGGACCATGGTTATGGTTATGGCTGTGAGCATAGGAGTGCCCATGTGCGCTAGACTCTGTAGCACCGCCGATGCTCATCTTCAGCCGGGCCATGCGTCGCCGCACACGGTCATCCTCGGACGAGTCTGCGTCGCTTGTATGTCCGCTGTACGTGCCGCCAAAGTCTCGCCCAATATGTAAAAAAGGCTTCGGTGGTGGTGGTGGGGAGCCGTTCGGTATCGCTGTACGCTGGCGGTCTTCGGGTGTAATAAAAGAAGGCGTAGCGTCCGGGGACGAGACGATCTCCTCACGAGCACGCGTGACGTCGATCTGTGGGGGGACCGGCCCTCCGCCGCCGCTACCACCGGTACTGCCGCCTCCGCCTCCAGTGCCACTACCGTCTTTGACACTCTTGTTACCAGTCTCGTTTCTGGCATCGGTCGACACGGGTGACGAGATACGATTGTCATCGTCGATCTCGTCACTGACGTCGCCGCCGTCGTCGTCGTCATCGTCACTGTAGCCGACCACCTGAAATCGTCGCCCGGCAGTAGGTCTGCGGGCAAGCGGGGGTAGAGGTGTGCCACTTTTGCCATGGTTGCTACTGTGGTTATGAGTATGTCCGTTTGCTGGTGACGACGGTTTCGAGTTCCGACCGCCGGCGTCATTGTTAGAGACGTGAGTTCCATCGCGCTTTATGAGATCAGCGAATCCAGCACGGATCTTAAAGTTCTTATCGTGATTGCAACCATTAGGACAGCCTCCCCAGCGTCTCTGCGGCACCAGTGTTGAAGATGACGGGGATGACAAACCAGAAGAAGCTCTCTCCAACTTTGCGCCGTCCCTGTCCTTGTCTTTAGTTCCACTGGAGCCGCTGGTGCTGGTGCTGGTGCTGGTGTTCTGGGCGGCTGGGCCAGAAGCCGCAACCTCGCGCGCAGCCTCCTCCTCCTTCTGTTTTAGGAGCGCTGCTCGCTCACGCCGCAACTCGGACCAAGTACGTAATTTGCTCTCGAGCTTGTACTTGCCACCGTCGCCCTGCTTGCGCATGATGAGGAACTCGCAGTGGTTGACATTGCGCAAGTCCTCAAAGTACTCAACGCTGAAGTGGTACCACTTCATGAGGAAGACACGCGACATGAGGCCATGGGTGACTTGATGATTTGTTAGTCATTTTGTAGAACTCTCGAGAACTAGCATGAAACACGTGGTCCGAACGGCACATACCTAGAACACAGACGCTGGGAAAGTCGTCCTCTCCAAATTGGCGCCACAGGCTCTCGTTGAAGCCCGAGACGCGGTCGTAGGCATCGGCGGCACTCTCGCCGTTGGGGATCCGGTAGAAAAAGTGGCCGTAGTCGGCACGCTCTTGCCACATGCGCTCCATCTCGGCACTGCAGGGCTGAAAGTTGCCAAAGTCCTGCTCGCGCAAGCGGGGTTCTTCGTAGACCTTGATGTTGTTGCGCTTGAACGGAGAGGGCTCCGAGTTGTCGGAGGTCAAGGTCTCCAGG
This sequence comes from Sporothrix brunneoviolacea, assembly GCA_021396205.1. Lineage (NCBI taxonomy): Eukaryota > Fungi > Ascomycota > Sordariomycetes > Ophiostomatales > Ophiostomataceae > Sporothrix > Sporothrix brunneoviolacea. Next base: position 233,064 of record WNYD01000042.1, read on the forward strand.
ATGCCCTCGGTGGTCTCGCGCGTGCGCCGGTACGGAGACGTGAAAAACTGAATGGTGTCATCGGCCCGCAGCATGGCGCGCAGCCGCCGGCCGGCGTCGTAGGCCTGCTGCCATCCTTCGCTGGTCAGCTTGACCCGGTGGTCGGGAACGGTCTGGTGGATGTCGCGGTTTTCTAGAGGAGGGGTATGGCGGTTAGTCATTCTGGATGGCGAGTTGACGCATGCTTGCTCGCGGAGCCACATACTGTTGCCCTCAGACTGCCCATGTCTGACGATGATTAGGAGCCTCGGCTTTCCCATGGTCGGCGTACGTCACACAGGCAATCGAGTATGTTCGAGCGCGGGTGAATGGAAGCGAGCAGTCGGGCGGATATCTTCGGTAGATACAGGCGGATGAAGAACACGAATGGGGAATTCGTTGAACGGAGGACGCAGATTAAGAACAGGATGCCGCTGAAGAGCTTTGGTAATGAGGTACAAGAGGAAGCGAGCGAGCGAGAGTTTGGATTGATGTCTGTCCGACAAAAGGTATTGAGTAGGGTCTCTGAGCCGTTTGGTGGCAACTTTTCTCTTGTCTGGGGCGACTAGTGTTTGGGGCTAGGAGGGAGCAGTTAGAGTAGACGGATCTTTTTAGTACCCTTTGTTAGTCGTTGCACCAGGCATGCAAGAGAAGGAGATGGACGAGGGAGACCCGAGAAGCCAATAGCGAGGCCAATAAAGAGAAGAAGAAGAAGGAAGACAAGAACGGAAAGGAAACCGAGGCCAAAGGCCAACAAACGGCGTACACGACACAGGAAACCCCGCCGTGGCTGTTTAACCGTCACAATAGAGGGCCGCAGGATTCGACAGAGGCACCAGGATTGCTTCCCCTTGGTATCGACGTGGTGGTGGAGTTGGTGGCTGTGGTGGGTGTGCGAGTTGACGCGCAGCAAATTGATGGTTTTTTTTAGGCTGAGATGAGAGCGACAACGGACTTGCAGTCGGCCTGGGAAGGACCTGCCTCGACAGCCAGCCGCTCTGTCGTGCAACCAACCAACGCACACCGAAATCGAAGGCGCGGTGGGATTGGCCGAGCCGGCTTTCTTCCCCAGCACCGGCAGTCAATCGCAGGAGGGCGGCTGGCTATGTGCGGGAAAATACTTGCAGTGCTCCGTACTCGTACAGCATTGAGAGCCAAGGCAAGTTGCAAAGAACAGCCAAGATACACGTCTTGCTCAATTCGGCATAAACGACGGCCGCTCCCAAACTAACTGCATCGCTTTCAAACCCCCGCGATCCTTAATGTTCCGACCGTTCTTATTTGCTCTTTGTCTGTCCTTTTTCTTGTTCTGTTAGCGTGCTCACGAGCTCGGCAGAACCGCTGGACGGTGAAAGGGTAATTTACTTGCTCATGTACTCCGTAAGATACCAAACAGCCCCTTGAGGGCAAGGCAACAGTCCGCCCTTGGGTTGGCAGAAAGCCTTCGAACGCAACACCTGGACGGCGTGGCAGGAAACAAACGCCTTCCAGGATAAGAAGAAACGGCCAAAACGGCGATGTGAGTTTTCACGGTTCGAGAAGTGGCGGTTAGAACAATAATGGGGGGGATGCGATGGTTCGGATTGCCGTATCTTAACTTCCAAAGAATCCTGGGCAGAAGTCACGCCCCTCCCTACGTCGTACAGACTACGAGCCATACGGGTCCGTTGCGGTCTTCTGCGATCTCCTACGATCTCTTCTGTATGCAGTAGAACGAGAATAACCTCGAGCCTTTTATTATGCTAGTGGATTGTAGCCAAAAACAATAAAGGTTCTATCCGGTCGCTGGGATTCGACGTGGCCATAATGTGCCCCCAACCAAAGCAACCAGAACGTCCCCAAAAGCCCAGAACACCTTCTCTAAAAATATTGCGCATCTCATTCCGAAGCCGGCCGCGGGCCGGATTCGATGATCCAGGTGTAGAACCTCATCCCAATATTTACGAGGCCGCCCTGGCTAGAGTGTCTCCTCTGCCGCATTCGCTGCCTCTTTAGCATGCGCTTCCTCCACTTTGGCCTGCTTGAGGTCTTCGGGAAGCGTTTCGTACCCCGCCGCCATTCCATCCCATCTTGGTTCTTGTCAGCGCACCTCATCTGCTCAGAGACATACTCCGTGCTCCAATTTGTATGCGATATCTGTTGCCGACACCATGCTGGCAGAGCACCAGGTGGGGGAGCGTGGCGGTCCTCAGATACAGAGGAGCTAAAAGAACGGGCCCTGATTACGTGGTTGGAAGCGAGGCTATCTAATGTTTGTGAAGCACAGGGAAGGACGTGGTTTATAAGACGAGGCGTTGAGAGCCGAGTGTCTGGGGCGCTTGCTTTGAAATGGATGGTCTTCCGCCTCAATAGTATCTTACAAAGCCGCCTCACCGCTTTCGCGACTGGGTTAAGTACTTTGCCATACAAGACCCTCAAATCCAGACCTTTTCCGCTCAAAGACGTATGCGGCTGTCTCTTCATCTGTCCCCATTTAAATTCTTTTGTTGATATTCCTTCTTTTTAGTGCATATCAGGACACATTATGAAACCTACGAGTACAGAGTTATAACGATACACTAAGAAAACATCGAGTTGGTGGAATTTAAGGGCGGTCGGCCAATAAAAATTAGTGTATAAATTAAAGCTAGCCAATAAGAAGCCGGTTTATAACGGCAGGAGATCTTGCCCGCATTTTCCTCCTGCATCACAGCTATCGCGTTTTCAGCCACGGCTCTCACGATGCTACGTTCTCCTCGCCCTTTCACCTAACTCCTGCAACTTCACGGCCATTGGCACTTCCTTGTCCACAGTGACATCTACGAAACAAAAATGTCCGGTGAAGGCCCCGAGTCCATCCCCACCTCCGCCGACCGCCGTTCCAAGCGGCCCGTCAAGAAGCGCGCCCTCACCCCCGTCTCTGCCCAGGCCGCGGGTCTCGACGCCCTTTTTGCGAAACCCGACCAGAACATTAAGATCCCAGCAGCAGAGGGCGTCGCGCGGTTACGGAACGGCGGTGGCAACGCGCCACCCGAGATCGTCTCTAACGTCCAGGGCTCCAGCTCCGGCGCCGGCAGCGGCGAGTTCCACGTCTACAAAGCGAGCCGGCGGCGCGAGTACGCGCGGCTGCGGCAGCTAGACGACGAGGCACAAAAGGACCGGGACTCCGTCGAGTTTTCCGAGGCGAAACGCGAGCGCGAGGCGCGTGACGACGAAAAGACAAAACGTAACCGCGAAAAGCGGGAGAGAACCAAGGCGCGCAAAGCTAAAGGGAAGAAGTCGGGGGGTGGAGGCGGGCCGACGGCTAAGGCTGCCCCTGGTTCTCCAGGTCTGGCAAGGGAAGACGATGGCCACGACCACGACCACAATACTAAGGAGAGCGGTACAACAACAAACGGCAGCAAGGACGGCGATAACGACGGCGCAGCTCCGCCGAAGGCCAGCTTAACAAGCGGTGCCAACGGTAGAAAACCGACAACTGCGCCAGAACCGGTTCCGATTGCCGACGGGCCTGGACTTCTGATCCAAGACGACGACGACTGAGCGGAGGGAACACGTATTGAACACATCTTTTGGACGGCAATAAGCGTCATAGATATTGTTGGGCGCATTGCATATGCCGACCTATCACTAAAGCACGGCATGATCGCACAACAAAAGGATCGGCGAGGTCCCATGTACAATCGTCGGCTCCCCAGCTTCCTGCAAGAGTCTATTATGCTATTCTAGAAGAACAAGGGGGAGGGCCTAGACAGCCACTGCATGGGCAGAGCGCCATCACAGCGCAGGTCCTCCCACAAAACATTGACGAAAGGGTATGATCTCTACCATCACGAGACGCCGAACCATACACCCCCATACATACATAATTTTCTTTTCCGTCTCTCTTTTAAATCCCCCGCCCATGATGTGTTGCACTTTTGTCTTTCCTTTGTATTTATTTTTCTTGATCAGCCTTGAGGCCAATGTCTCGACTTTCTCCCTTCCCAACATCCATATCTCGCAAAGATATCATATAAACTAACTCTGGCAAGATCTTTGTTTCTTCCTTCCTTCCGGATTACTCGTCTCCGCCGCCCGTGCCCACGCCCGGCTGTGCCTTTTTCGCACTGCAGATGTCGTCCACTCTCAGCAGGAGACAGGCCGCCTATAGAACAGGTTAGCAACTGGTGAATTTTTGTGAAGGAGCCCCTGGAATGGGTAGGGGGAAATAAATAGCAATAATATACGTACCTCGATCGCCGTCTTCATGCTCTGCACTTTGATGGCTTCCGGCTCCCACACGCCGTACTCCTTCATGTCAACCAGCGTACCCGTGTCGCCGTTGATGCCCCACGTGCTCTTGCCCTCAGCGTGCTTCGCGCGCAAGTCCGTTAGCACGCGGACAGGGCTTTGGCCCGCATTCTGGATCAGCGTCCGCGGGATCACCTCGAGCGCGTCGGCCACCGCCTTGTACGGCCACTGCTGCACGCCTTCGATGTTCTTGGCCAGCTGGCCGAGCCGCACCGAGACCGCCATCTCCGTCGCACCGCCACCCGGTGACAGGCGCGGGTGGAATAAGACATTGCGCGCCACGCCCATAGCGTCCTGCAGGTTGCGCTCAATCTCGTTCAAGATGTCCTTGGACGGCCCGCGCAAGAGGATCGTGCAGGCCTTGGGGGTCGTGCACTTGGTGAGGAAGGTAAAGTATTCGTCGCCGATCTTCTCAATCTGAAAGAGGCCGCACTTGGTGCCTACGTCGCTCTCCTGGAGGTCCTCCACCCGGTTGACAATCGTAGCGCCCGTGGCGCGAGCTATTCTGTTGTTGTCAGTCTTGCGGACACGGCGCAGCGCTGTCACGTTGGCCTTGAGCAGGTAGTGCTGTGCAAGGTCTATGGAGCAAATGCAGGTCAGTTATCATGGGCCCACACAAGCACGGAACAGAGTAGGCAAGCAGGCTGCAACTGCAAACTTACCAGAGACACCCTTCTCTGTGATAACAATGTCCGGGTTGACCGAAAGAACAGCCTCGCACATCGCCTTGACCTGCTCCTCCTCGATCTGCAATATGCGGTTCCAGTCCTCCTCCTTCGTAATCTCGATGTTGGTCTGCGACTCGCCCTTCTTGTACTCCAGGGGACAGTCCAGCAGCACAATGCGGGGGTTGTCGATCTTCCGCCGCATCTTGGGGTGCGTAATGTCCTTGTTCAGCATCACGCCGTCGAGAACGCGGCTGTCCTCGATCTCGCCACCGGGCACTTTCTCCACGCGGGCGTAGCGCTTGATGTCGACCTCCGGCCGGCCGCCGTTGCCCACATCCCAAACGACTGTGCGGACAGCCTTGAGCGCCAAGTCGCACATGAGGCGCGACCACCGGGACACGAACTTGGTACCGATCGAAGAGTTGATCAGGCCGTACATGGCCTTGTCGTCGTTGACATCGATGGGGAGGGAGATGTCGTCGATGATCTCGAGGGCGTCTTTGAGTGCCCGCTTGAAGGCAGAGATGATCACCACCGGATGGATGTTGCGCTCCAGTTGTGGCAGGGCCTGGGCCAAGATCTCACCGGCTGGAAAACCCAATGTGTTAGTTACCATCCACATCTCTTTTGCAAAGCTCACGCTCCCCCTTCCGCGGTCGACCTACCCAAGATGATAACCGTCGTCGTGCCGTCGCCAACCTCCTCGTCTTGTGTCCGACTGAGCTCGATCATACTCTTGGCCGCCGGGTGTGACACCTCGATCTCTCGCAAGATGGCATGGCCGTCGTTGGTCAGGACGATACCGCCCATGGGGTCGAGAAGCATCTTGAGCATCGCCTTGGGCCCAAGGCACGACCGGATGATGTCCGCAACGCTGTCGCATTAAGTCAGCAAGCCACATCCAAACACAAAAGTCTACCCCATTGCGTAAGCCCCAAGAAAACAGGGGCATCTCACGTCTTGGCGGCTGCGATGTTCGACAGCTGAGCTTTGCGCCCAGTCTGCCTTTCACCACCCTGGGTGTCTAGAAAAAAGACCCATTAGTATTCGACTTAATCCAAAGGAAAGCCACCGGAGCTTCCCCTAGCTAGGAGCATCAAAATACGTACTCATAACAAGCACGGGAGCCTGCATCTTTGCTGTCTGATGATGACGCTCTCTTGGTTACGAAGCCCGAATAGCTCCTCGTCTCTCGGTCGAAATAAAAGGGGAGAACTGCCCAAGAAAAGGCAGGGTATCTTGCACAGGCGAAAGCAATGCAGCTAAGGAGACAGGACAAGACAGAAGGAGTATGCAGCCCGGAATCACAAATGCAAAGCGTCGACGTCGTCCAATATGTGTTTGCCTAGTTTCGTCCCTGGTCGTCAAAAATAAAGGAGTCGGCCCCGCCGAAGCCTCCAGATGCAAAAAAAGTTCACCGTTGGCGGGCAAAGCTCCCAGAAACCGCGCCTAGGCGGGGGGGCGCGGATTAAGGGTATGTCCGGACCGCTGCCCCGCTGTAATCTCGACAGTTCTTGCACGTGACAGCGCCGTAATGATGGCTAGCTATTAGCCATACCTCGCCAATGGGCAGCCGAGAGCTGCGTCTGCTAATAACGCCTTTGCTATCTAGAACAGACGACATCGCCATGTAGGGCCTGGGCTTGGCTATCTCTCGTCTAGGAGCGCGCTATCTGCGCTACATACCTATGGCCGACTACGCCCGTACGAGTGTTCAACATCCATACGACAATACGATATAAGTGGCTCAGGCTCTTTATTTGCCTGCGTCCGAACGGATTTTTTTCTCTTGGGTTTTTAGCTGCTGAGCTTTCAACAAGGTCGAACAACTTGGTTAGGTTTCGCTTCAAATCAAAAGGTGACGGTTCTAAAGTCACTGGCAGGGGTTGCATAGCCCGGAAAATAATCAAGGAGCATCACATAAAAAAAAGGCCCGGCTCGGACACACCTCTCACAATGGCTCCAGCAGCAACCATTGAGGACAGCCCGGTCGAGACCACCGGCAACACCGGCAAGGCGACCGAGAAGCAGGAGCTGACTCCCCTGCGAGCCATCTCACACGGCGATGAGCTGCCCGGTATGTTGACATAGCCACTTGTTTGTTCACAGAATGAACCCAGCAAAAGACGGTAGGCGACCGTCAGTTCTGACCAACCTCTCCAGGCATCCCCACGTTCCCGTCCTTTGTGGAGGAAAGGCGGCACACCCTCATTCACATGGCCGCCACCTTCCGCTACTTTGCGCGCCAGGGATTCGTCGAAGGCCAGAGCGGCCACATCTCCGTCCGCGACCCGGAGTTCCCGGGTCTCATCTGGATGAACCCTCTGTCGCGTCACTTCGGCATGCTGACGGCCGGCGACATGCTCCTGCTCGACATTGACACGGGCCGCATCGTCGCCGGCTCTGGCAACCCGTCGGTCCCCGGCCGCACGGCCAACGCCGCGGGCTACCTTATCCACCGCGCCGTGCACCGTGCGCGGCCGCACGACGTCCACGCGGTGTGCCATGCGCACACGCTTGCCGGCCGGGCGTGGGCCGCCTTTGGGCGCCCATTGGACATGCTCACGCAAGACGTGTGCACGCTCTACGGCGCGCACGCCGTCTACGGTCAATACGGTGGCATCGTCTTTGCCGAGGAGGAGGGTGAGCGCATTGCGGCGGCGCTGCAGCCGGCGCACAAGGGCGCCATCCTGCTGAACCACGGCCTGCTGACCGTGGGCGCCACCGTGGACGAGGCCGGCTTTTTGTTTGGCCTGCTGGACCGGTCGTGCGCCATCCAGCTGCAGGTCGAGGCCGCGGCCGCGGCCGGGCATCTCAAAAAGAAGGTCGTGAGCGACGAAGAGGCCGCCTACAACGCCAAGATGAGCAACGAGGCGAACGTGCTCTACCGCGAGGCCCAGCCCGACCTTGAGTTCGAGATCGAGGCCGGCGGAGGCGAGGAGGCCTTGGCCAAGGGTTTTGATCGGCTGGTGATTTGCCTGTAATGCGTTTGTCAGTTAAGTACTCGAAGGCAAAAAAAAGAACGCTTGTAGCCCAATATATTTGTCTACTTTTACTCACTTGTTTTTATTACGCGGTTTGGCTTTACCGTCCCGCTCAGCATCTTCCGCGTGTCTCGCGTGGTCGAATGAAACAACAGAGTGCAATGTTTCTAGTGTTTTATTTCGCGTGCTCGCTTGTCACCACCGACCGTGACGTTGTGGTCCGGACCCAAACAACCGAGAAGCTGCGAAGCAAATATCATATTTTTCGCAAGATTCTTTGTCAGTTTGTTCCAGTGTGGTAAGACGAAAAGTAGCGAGGGCTTGGAATATTTCACTAACAAACAAGCAAGGCCTCTAGGTCTTTTAACGAGGAATGGTGCTAATGTACTTGTGTTACTTAGGTGTTTTGCTCTAGTATCGATGGGTTTTGTTGAGGAAGCTGAGCTGATTCATCTACAACCTGTTTCTCGAGATGCTCGTCACAAGAAATCAATCGCCTAACGTCAACAACATGAACACGTTGTCCCTATGTCTTCCCTTCATGGCCATTTAGCGTTGCGAGTTACACAAGACGAGAAAAGAGCATCACAGCAACGTCCTCGGTCACCGCGTACACGCACACGTATAGCAACGCGTAACCGGAAACACGATCTCTTCCTTCCTTGCTTCCGTTCTTTTTACTTCATACGTGATTTCATGATCCATCACGGTGTCCGGCTGGTATTCAAAGCATCGACAGCCATTCGTGGTCCTATTATGAGACGGCCCTTTCGAGGTCGCTTTGCGCTCTTCATTCCATAGAGTCTGAACCAAAGATAAAAGCATCCTCAGCAATATCAGACCCTCCTTGTCTTTGTTTTGGCCGGTCGGCTGACGGGGTCTGGCCTTCAGCGGGTTGGACGTATTCCTGTACCCGCTCCCATGCTGGTACGAAACACGGCTGTGCCACACGCCCGCTCCTCTCATCCTGCCGTGCCTGTTTTTGTTCTTCTTTTCTTATACATCCAGGGGGGTGGCAGGGAAGGGAGGTGGGCGTGAAAGGAAACACGACATCATGACGGTGCAAAAAGGCACAGCCCATTTAATCCCGGTTCATCCAGAACGGAGGGCAGTGGTTCGGAGACGTAGTCCGTCAGCGGGACCGAGGAGACTTGCATTCAGTAACCAGCAGAATCAAGAAGAGGCCTGCAACGAGAGAAATGCAGATGTGGATTGCCATGAACACGTTCTTAGCAAAAAAACCCTTTCCAAAAACACAAGAGGGGTGGGCCAAAAAGTGGCATCATCGAATACCTTTTCTTCTACGGAGTAGCGGCAAGAGAAACAGCCAAGGAAACCAAGCAACCTTGTATATCCCTTTCCACTTTTCTTATTCTTTTATCCCAGCCAACTAGGACTGAACAAGTGCCAGGCCAAGTGTGATGGCACGATGCTTCCCGCGTCTTTCATGTCTTTCCCACCCAAACGAATAGAACTACAGAAAATGAGCAGGTTATCAAGCTCAACCGCTTGATTCGTGGGCTTGCCACTTTTTCCGCACTTGGGCATAAATTCACATTTGTACAAGCTCTTTCCAGGTTCCCGATAACTGGCTAGGAAAGATGCATACCTTCGTACGGGAGCCCGGCGGAGGACCACGCAAATCCTAAAATTAAATAAGCAAATAAAAACAAGAAAGAAAGGGCCGGCAAATCCCCTTCTTCGCTGAGCTAGTCGGACGCCTTGTTGGGCTCGACGGCTCGGAGGTGGACACGTCAACTGCCTTTGTGGTTGCTCCCTTGGTTTTATGCTTCATGGGGGGGCAGCATGCAAAAAGAGGGTGTGCGGTAAAAGATGCAAGAGGAGCCCTCTCGTACGCGTACGCAGGACAACTTGTCAGCACTAGCAGAGCGAGCCCTGGCGGGCGGAACGAAAAGACGCAATGGCGGACACTTCAGCAGGCAAATAGGGCCTTTGGAAGAAGACGGACGTTCTCCTCACAGGGAAGGAGGGTGGCCTCAAATTTGCTGTGTGATTTGCTGTTGCCAGAGTGCTGTCGGCTGGTTCGCGGTTTGTGGGCGTTTTTTCTTTTCTTTCTTTCGTTCGGCAGTGAGATGAATGAAACTTGATAGTGCGAGCGGGAATCTGGAGCCGCTTGGCCAGGCTCACAGACCCCAGTCTGACAGGCACAAGGCAGGGCACGCCACCAACAATGGCGAGGGAAAGAACAAGAAGAAAAAAGCACTGGCCACCCGTCCCACACCATCCAAGCTGGCTACACCCTTTGTAGAGGGTCTCCTGTTTTTTGCTCACGCACAGAGAGAAGAAAGGAACCGCTCCAGGAACAGCAGCGAACAGGTGTACGGAGTAAGAGGAGAGGGGGCCTTGGAGTGGTGGTGGAAGTCGTGCGCTGCGAGCAGGAGTGTGTGAGTGCCCGTTCCGTGCTCTGTGTGGTCCGGCTGGTGCCTGTGCCGCCCGCGCCCTTCCGAAAAGCGGGAAGAAAGCAAGTGGAGAATGGGCAAGGCGACCGAGCAGGGCGATCTGACTGGCCGAACCTATTCCCCATTCTGTTTTTCTTTGTCCTTTTTGGGTTAGAGGCATAGCATCCTGAATAAATTACCTTGGCCATGTTTGAACCAATCCTGCAGCAGACCGTGGGATGAGAGTTCCAGGCAAGGATCAAGTGTTGAAGGTGTGGGAATGTGAAGACAGGAGCCAGAAGAGCGAGAGAGAGCGAGAGACGGGGAAAGAATGAAACCTACGAGTAAGGTGGTCCTTCGTCGTACCCTGTCAGGCAGCGCAGAGGCGATTGGTGTGATGATCTGGAAATATGGGGAGGCCGAGATGCGTGGCACCAGAGAAAGGTGAAGAAACTCTTCTGGTCCGTCAGATACGCGGAAGTGCATGGACGAGAGTGGTCTTGGACACGGCTGATGCGAGAAAAAAAAGGACAGAAAATAGAAGCCAGATCCATCTTGCCTTTGAAACGACAGGGTTTATTCCCCGGACCCAAAAAGGCTCAGAACGTGGACAGTGAAGAAATTCACCCCCCTTTGGCGGTCCATGGCCTGTCTGAGCAAGCATTAGCAGGCAGCAGTAAATTCGAGACGACAATGGGCGAAGGCCCTTGTTTTCATCTGACGTGGAGCTCTGTTGAGAGAATTTGGGCACTGGGCCTGCATGATCCTTGCCCCCGTTCCGGTTGTGGCAGTTGTAAACTCCTTGATTACGCACCCTCGTTTGTTCTGGTATCCAACCCCGGACGTACGGAGTACAAGCAACGAGTGGAGCTCCATAAAAGGGAAGGGGGAAATACAGGTATGCAAAGGGAGGCGTTTACGAAGCTGTCCAACTTGACAAGTCAGGTGGCATCTTGTGTTCGGCAGTCCGTAAACACAGGACATGAAACAAAAAACAAAAAACGAAAAAGGGATTGCGACGAGAGATAAACTTACACGACGGGTGCCCCCGAAAAAGAAAAGAAGAAAAGAAGAAAAATGTGACGACTACGCAGCTGCTCACTGCTCCCTCAGCTTTCTCTATTTCTCTCTCCTCCGCCCTATACTTTCTTTTTCCTCTCCGCTTTGTTCAGCCGCAGCCAGTGCTGGCTGGAACCATTAGGGCGCTAGAACAGGAAAAGGAAGAAAAGAAGGTCAAGTAAAACAAGAAAGGGAGACAAAAGGAAAGAATGGGAAAAGGCGACCTCGATGCGACCCCAACTGCATGCAGGGCGCAGCGGGCGCAGCGGGCGCAGCTTCTAATACTGCATTGTTTGCCCAGACAAGGCTCCAATAAGACGCCAGGAATGGATCAGCTTAGGCCACCTCCTGAACTGGAAATCTCGTGCGCAAAAAAAAAATCTTTCAATGTTGTGACATAGCTCACAAGTACACCTCGTTATCAAGCCTTTGAGCTCATTTGCATTTACTCGCCCCCTAATATGGTCTCCATCGTTTTTTCACGTTTTTTTGGAATTTTTGGAGCACCAGGCAGCGCAAGGGTACTGCTGCACCGCCAGCACCCGGCATTGAGCAAGAAACGATGTGTCCATTCTCAATTTCATCCATTAAACCGCCATTCAAAGGCTAGAGGAGCATATCATACAAAGGGTAAACCGGAGCTGACTGTGGGTGTAGATCCCAGTACATTGTAAGATGAAGAGTGGATTGAACACGGTTTACCGGCATCTGAGGAGAGCTCCCGATTGCTGCCTTTGTTTCGGTGGAGTTGTATGAGACATTCAAGGCCTTTGGCAGAGGGCCATGCAATTGGGACCATAAAACAGCCCACCATACCAGCATCTCTGGCATGCATAGCTCGGCGTGGACGAGTGAAAAATTTTCAAGTGGAGAGCGAGGAGTCCTGGGGCTTGCAGGACATTAGAGCAGCCTGGAAGAGAAGGGGATGGCGAGCTTTCCACGTTGGGTGTGTCTTTAACGTGTGAGAACAGCAATATGGTGCCTTGGGAAATAGGCGGGCAGCGATGGAAATTAAGATAGCACTCGTACGGAGCACAGTGACGAGAAAGAGAGAGGCAAATTAGGAAACCAAAAAAAAAATTACCCCCAAAAAAGCCCAAGCCACAATATAACAGACAGGGCAAAAAAGAGAGTACGTGGTGCAGCAGGTATGAAAGGCATAAAATACGAGAGAGAATAAGAATGAATTTTCATGTAAAAAGAAGTTATTGCTTGGTTTGTCCTCTCGCCTTGGTCTGCCTTGTACCTAAATCCCAATGCTGATCTCGCCTCTACCTTTCTTGTTTTCCGGGAACGGCTTGATATTGTACGACTCAGAAGTGGTGGTGGTGGTGGTGATGTGGTATTGCGCGTGAAGCGGGCAGGCTCTCGCAAGTGTGGCTTCTTTTCCCCGGCTGATATCATAATGCAAGTTCTATGCGAAGAATATCCTGGAATTGCATCAGATAGATTTGAAGACCGCTTGAACAGAGCTTCGAGATGAAAAGCCATAGGCAAAGGATTCTGTGACAAACAAAATCCCTTCCCGCAAATTGGAGACACGGCAGGCAATATTCAGTAGGCGACCGAGCATGACACCGTTGCTCGTATTGTTTGGTTTTTGGTCTGTCATATAAGGACTCTTTTTCATCAGATTGGAACAGCGTCTGCTTGCTCGGCACTTGTTTATGCAATATGACCTTCTTGTTTGTTTGTTTGTTTGTTTGTTTGCTTGTCTTCTATGTCATGCCTCGGCCATTATTGAGGGTCCTGGTTTTACAAGGAGAAAAACAGATTTGCCTTGTCCTCATGTAGACGATATTGTATATGCTACCACGATGAGACTAGGCCAATAGAAGTTTGTTTGATTATGATGCACACCTTGTGTTACGACCCTCATCTACTAATTGTCGTAAACCTGTATAAGGCGAAAAATAAGTACGAGGATATATAATAGACTGAGAGGCGGTTATGTGGGCCAACAAATAGCTGCCAAGAAAAACGCCCTCTCGCACATGACTTTGCCACTGGTGATCTCACCTCGCCTTGAATATCTCTCCTCATGGCATCCAGTTAGAGATGCTTGTACTGGAAGTCGTTTCGAGCATTTGGCATTAAAGGAAACATTTCTCCAAATAAAATACGTCTCTATTAAATCGTGGTAAAACTGGTTGTACAAATGAGATGACGTGAACTTTTTTTTCATCACCTCTGCCTCCTCATCTGCATACTCCGTAAACAAGGCAAACGGATAAAAAAAAAAAAGGGGGGGGGGGGGGGGGGAACAAAGAAAAAACGTGGCAAAACCAAAACCATTGCCAATTTAAATTATCCGCCAATGACCGATTGTGAAGGGGGGGCTGCGCATTACAGCCCCG
>WNYD01000043.1:0-246412 GCA_021396205.1 Sporothrix brunneoviolacea
GCAGGCGCGCGCCGCCGCCGCGGCCAGCCAGGGCGGCGGCGGCGGCACGACCACGACCGAGGAGGCCCCCCCGCAGGACGGCGGCCGCGGCGCCACGATGCAGTGGCTGATCCGGTGGCTGGCCGAGAGCGGGCTCGACCTCGAGGCCACCATCGACTGCACGCAGGAGATGATCTCCTTCTACATGTCCAGCGAGGAGTACAACGAGAAGCTCACGAAGGAGCAGATCAACCGCTTTGTCAAAGCGCGGGGGCTGGACCGGTGATGCAGGGGAGGACAAAAACTAAATTGCGATAAACTACAAAACCAAAACATACAGGAGTCGACAATCTCGTCTCCAAGAAACAGACATTACAGGGACAGGATACCCCACGAACACCTCCCTACGAATGCACAGAGACCACCGGGGTGGTCGACACGTCGGCCGCCGCCCCGGCCTGGCTGCCCGCCTTGGGGTCGTACAGGAACCCCGGCATCGCCGTCCCCGCCGCGTTCAGCCCCCACGCCGTCGGGCTGTCGTCGTGCACCGTCGTGCGCCGCATGTCGCGCTTGTGCAGCCCCGCAAACGACCCCTCGCCGGCCCGGTGCTGCACCGCCCGGTTGTCCCACATGATCACGTCCCCCGCCTGCCGCCACCCCACCGACACCACAAAGGGCGCGCTGCCGACGTGCGCGTTGAGCCGCCGGACCAGCGCGTCCGACTCGTCTTGGGGGACGCCCTCGAGGTGGTGCAGGTGCGCCCCGACGTACAGGTTGAGCCGGCCGCTGGGCTCGTGCCGCTGCAGCACGCGGTGGCGCATGTGCGGCTGCGCGGCCGGGTCGAGGTCGCGGTAGAAGTCCGGGTCGGCGAGCTTGCGCGAGTGCCCGATGCAGTGGGCGCCGACGTAGTCGCGGTCGAGGAGCTGCTGCTGCAGGTCCGCGGGGAGGGCGTCGTAGGCGGCGCGCGAGTCGGCAAAGTCGGTGGTGTTGCCGCCGGCGCCGGCGGGGGGCAGCTCGACGGCCCGCAGCAGGCAGTACGAGGCGCGGCGCGGGTTGAAGGAGGAGTCGACGTGGAACAGGCCGTTGCCCTTGTTCTGGTGGGCGCGGACGGAGTCGGGCGCGAGGATGTTCCCCTCGGCGTCGAGGTTTCCGGCGTCGAAGAGCTCGACGTGGCGGTAGCGCATGGCGCGCCCGGGCGTCAGGTAGCGGCGGATGTTGTCGAGGTCGCCGAGTCGGCGCGAGAAGGCGACGTGGCCGTCGTCGTCGAGGCCGGTGTCGCGGAAGACGAGGAAGCCGTACTGGGTGGGGAGGGGGCGCCATACAGTTAGAGACAAGCAGATTAAAGGGAACTGTGCTTCACGCAGCGCACCTTGGCGATGCCCGTCTTGATCTCCTCGAGCCCGGCGTCGGGCAGCGCCGCCAGGTCGGCGCCGTGCACCTCGGCACCAAAGGTCGGGTGGAGGGGCGTGAAGGTGAGCATCTCGTGTGCGGGAGGGCAAGCGGTTGCTTCTTGGAGAGAGGGAGAAAATCAATATCAAAATCACAAGAGGTCAGAGAATAGACAATAGAAATAGAGTCCGCCGAAATGTCCCCAAGATCCAAGAGTTTCCAGCGATCAGATTTCCCAGCAACCAGGTGTCAAAAACACCACCCCATATCTTGTATTCTCCCCGACGCATTGCGCATGCGGTTTTTATATGTCCGAAACGGGCAAGGGTAATGTATGAGAGCTGGGAATAGCCCCGTCAAAAACAAGAACACAAGTGCCGAGAGGGCCTCTTTTGCGGGCGTGCGGGGAGATGACGAGGAGAAGGAGGAAGGCCAGCTGCAGAGTCGGCGGACGCTTCCGATCGACCCGGGATGGAGAGGAGCGTCCTTTCGGGAGCTGCCAAAAAGCTTGTTTGAACGTGAGACCCGGAAGACTGCTTCCTGTTCACGTTGGCCTCTTCTTTTTGATCTACCATTTGGAGTCTTGATCGCTCAAGATGGAACGAAGTAGACACTTGAGTAATACGCTGGCGGAGCTACGCAGCAGTCAGCCGGGATCGATGCCGATCAACCTCACGCCGAGCGTATCTTGCAGACAACGTATAAATTCGCTTTGGTGGGAGTCACCAGATATTCAAGGAGAGCAAAATGGTGCTCTGTCAAACAGGAACGTGAGATGTCAACAATATATCTGCCCAGTTTCCCAAGACATTACAGAGGGATGCAAATATCGAATAACGAACCCACGGGACCTTCTGTAGCAGCAAGTCTTCTCTCTCTATATTGCACTTGTTCCCCGACTTCTTCACCGCGATCATGCCTTTCCCACATCCCAGCAAGCATCGCCAGGACGGACGTATATGCCGTTACCTGCTCCGGTCGAAAAGGGCATCGCCAGATTCCGCGTCGTCCATTCACGGCCACAATACGAGCAATGTACATAATCACGGTCACGGTCCACGGGCGAGATGGCCAATGCTAACGCTTAACAGTAAACAAGACAGTTGTATTTTTTTCGTTTCCCACGATACGTATCTTGGAGATCTCCCAGATCAAAACTCAAGAGACATGGACACAACACACACACAAGTCGAACACATAAATAACGAAACAGGCTAGCCGATATCCGAGTCGCTGCCAAATGGTACAACGAAGTAGAATATGCAGAAAGACACAGAAAAGACAAGACAAAAATGCTCCGTTTTCTCCTCCCCCGTCCTTCCGTTGGTAGTAGTAGTAGTATCTCATATCTCAATCGCAACACGGGAATCTCAAAAGACGTAGAAAAATGAAAATGAGTATGAAACAATAAAAAAGCAGATACCAACTCCGCAGAAAACCCTCCCGTTTGGGTTTGCCCCAGTTTCCGGCGGCTTGGGAAAGCACGCGGAGAAAAACAGAGGCGAGCAAGTCCCGCAAAAACCTTTCCCAAAATAGAGGACAAAAAAAGAACAACAAGAAATAGATAATAGGAGATGAGACACAACAAAATCCCAAACGTAACACAAGGCCGCTTTCGTTGCCTGCTAGGGCCCCCACCCCAATGTTGCTCCAAATGAACACAAAAAGACAACCCCTTTTGACTTGGAAAAATCAAAAGCATCAGAACACCTATGAACGAAGGGGAAACCCCCAACCTGCCGCTGAAGTCCCCTCGTATCGAGAGAGGAAAATGAAAACCATAAGAGGAAGGGAAAAATAAGAAAAAGTCGCCGAAACAGACTTGTTCTATAAAAAACGAATTTTTTCTTTTCTTTCAACTCGTGGACCCATGATGAACCGTATTTTATCGTAGTAGTAGAGAGAAATGTCGCCCGCTCCTGTATGAAGGGAAAAAAACAAGAGGCAAAAAAAAGCTGATGCAGTTCCGTATAACTCCGTCGTAAAAACCAATATGCAGGGATTAAGGTTGCCGTCGAGTAATGCTTCGAAAACCGGTTACCGACTAGGCAGAAAAAGAAAACAAAAGAACGCCAGTTCGTCGAATCGAGACAGCCATTATCTTTCGAGACTGGGAAACACCGCTGTTCCCAACCGGGGTATTTTTTTCTTTTCGATACTTTGTTGACCGATGGAAGAACAAAAAAAAGAAGAAGAAATTAATAAAAAAACGAAAATAGAACAAGAAGGTAAAGAGGGAGGTATCGATTATCATCCGCGCCGCGCCGGTCGGTGAAATGGGGCGAAAGAGAAGCCTGTCGATAATCCGCAGAAGTCGACAGGGAGAAGAGGATTTTGTACAGAGGAAAGAGATAACGAAAGGAGAATGAGGTTGTCGAGTTGAGGCTCCCGTGCGGAAACGCGGTCGAATGTGGTAAGATTCCAGTATCCGTATCCACCATGTCCACTCGGTGTGTTGTTGTCGTGTCCACACCCTCGACCCCACCCAGGGAACGAAGAGCTTGAGATGCAATCGATGGCCTGCCGCTTTATTTTTGTTCTTGTATTTTTTTGGTTGTTTTTGGTGTCGGTGTCCGCGCCAAGATAACTAGCTGCTGATAGAAACGAAACGATGTTTTTTTGTTTCTTTTTCCGTGTTGAATAAACCCGTGCACACAGATTGATGCCGACTGGAGGCTCGGTAGCCATGCTGCTTCGAGTCCTTTATTCCTGTCCTTTCCACATCCGTAGAGATAAACAGGAGACAAAGAACACGACGCAGCAGTAGCTACCTTACCACGCGGCACCGATCGCCTGCTGCGGGAGACGCATGCTTGG
Source organism: Sporothrix brunneoviolacea (assembly GCA_021396205.1). NCBI lineage: Eukaryota > Fungi > Ascomycota > Sordariomycetes > Ophiostomatales > Ophiostomataceae > Sporothrix > Sporothrix brunneoviolacea. The sequence continues at coordinate 4,186 of WNYD01000043.1, forward strand.
GGACACCGACGGCGGAACAGGAGTGGCCATGCTCATGTGAGAGCCCGGGCGAGAGGATGGGTGGACGATGGGAATGGGGTTGCGGGCGCGCGTGGCTGCGGGTTGATGGAGCTTCATCGTTTGCTGCTGGGTCTGCTGGAGCGCCGGGAGGGTGAAAGAAGGTGACGAGGCGTTGAGAGAGAATGCAGGTGCTGCCTGGGCAGGTTGCGAAGGCGAGTGTTCCGGCGAGTTGCTAGCCAGCGAAGACCGCTCCGAGGAAGCGCTGTGAATCGATACCAACTGGAGAGGAGAAGATGTTAGTCTGGGGGACTTTCAACGAGAACAGCAAAGGTAATCAACCATCGGCGGCCAATGGAAGACTCACGTCGCTCTCCGTCAACAGGCTGGGACAGAACTCCATGTCGTCTTCCAAGTCGAAAGAGCGGCCAGCCTCAAACTTTACCCGAAAGGCAGTGAGGTTGAGGCTGTCGGTCATCTCCTTGATAGAGCGAATCTGGCGGAACTGCTGGTGCTGCTGGTGCTGGTGGTGTTGCTGCTGCTTGTGCGCGTGCTGGGAGACGGACAACCGAGGCGCCCGTCGACTCCGGCCACCGTGGTGCGAGTGGTTGACGGCGGGCGCCGCTGCCGGCGTGGGGTGTTGCTGGTGAGCATTGTAGTAGTAAGACATTATCAGGCGGAGGTGTCGGGATCAAATCAGCATAAGAAATAGCTTGTTGTTATTGGCAAGGTAACGTCGGGCGGCGAAGGGAAGCCGTGTTTGCGGATTTACAGGTTTTTAGGGGAAAAGGCGATGACTCGAACTTGGGCGAGGCAGCTGACCCAAGTGGCGTGCTTTATTCCCAGGCGGAGCGTGTTGCCTGCGTCTATCGTTCTGGGGATTGATCAATCAGGTTGACTCCGAAGTCAGGAACGGGACAGTTCGAAATCAACTCGAAGGTCGTCGGGCAGGGAATAACCAGCTTGACGAGTCAAGAGAGCGAGGGGAGAAGAAGAGCTGAAGAAGAAGTGAATATGCGAAAAGAGGCCAAGAAATGGTGTGGGAGCAGAAGAAGAGGCAATGCGAGAGAAGAGGATGTCGGTGTGCAAGAAAGAAAGATTATGTGCAGCGAAGAGAGAAGAGAGAAGGGGATAGGAGCGAAGTCTGTAGGAAGAAAGGTTTGTTCTAATGCGGTATATCGAAGAAAAGGAAGCAGGATGTGAGGTTGCGAGAGAAAAGAGGAGAAGAGGAGAGGAGGACAGCGGGAGGGATTGGGAGAGCGAGTACTTTTGATCGTCTGGGTGGTGGTTGGTGCGTGGGTGTCAGTTTCTAGTGTGGGTGGGTGGGTGTGGGCAGCAGAAAGCGAAAGAACGAAGAGCAGCGGAGGAAGGAGCGTGAGAGCGAAGGGGAAGGAAGAAAGAGGAGGGACAGGGGAAGGGAAGGGAAGGAGCGGGTGAGGGAGGTGTGGAGAGGGCGAGAGAGGGCGAGAAAGAGCGAGAGAGGCAGGCGGACCGGAGAGGGCCTTCCTGTTGGACAGCAGACCAGCAGACCAGCAGACCAGCAAACCTGGAAAAACCCGCTAAAGGCAGTCAGCCGAGTGTGGGAAGAGGGCGACACAAAGGCCAAAAAAGCGCTGGGGTTGGGGGAGGAAGGGCAAGGGGCGATTGGTGGTACGTGCAAGGGCAGGTGGGTCTACGAGTGAGATACGATAGCCAGAACGCTGCGGGAAAGAGCGAAAGCAGCAGGGCAGAAGAGGCTGGTTTGGCATGCAGGGAACAGTGCTCCGCAGGGCAGGAGCGAGTGAGGCAGCAGCGGAGTAAGACAGCAGCAGACAGTAGACCCAGAGGAAGAAGTGGGAAGAGGGCGAGGGAAGGAGCGGTTGGGGGAGCTCGGCGGCGGCGGCGGTGGTGGGTGGGGAGGAAGGAGCGAGACAGACACAGAAGGCAGAAACCAGCAGCGCCGTCGACGTCGCAGGACGAGCGCAGAAAAATCGCCAGCCAGACCGACAGCGGGCTGCATGACGATGCGCACAGTGCCTTTCCACGAAGGGGGGGAGGCGCTGGAGGGGCGCAGCGTCTGGGCTGGGTCAATTGCTGAGCAGGCTAGGCCGGATCAGGGGTGGTTCGGTGTGCACAGTGCGGGCACGAGCGACAGGCACAAAGGGCGACAGAGGGGAGACAGAAGGGGCAACCGAGAACGGAAAGGGGAAGGGGAAAGAGGGAAAGAAAACAAACAACAAGCGCAGCGGTGGGGAATCAAAACAAGCCAAGCGGGCAGGCGTGCTGCGGAAATAGAAACAGGGCCAGGGCCTGCACGCGCCCCGCGCACTGTGTCCACTCGACGCAGAAAGGGGACTCCACTCACACTCGTCTCCATATCTGGCGTAGCGGGCTGCTCTGTGTCTGTGCCGGCCACATTTTATTACGGAGCAGTCGAGCAACGTGGTCCCCGCTTTTCTGCATTGTCTCTGCATTTGTCTGCATTTCGTCGCCATCTCGTCGCCATTTCGCTCTGCGCAATTCCCTTTTGCCACCATCGAATTTTTTGCCACACGCCCATTGGCCGAAACAAGGCCAGCAAGGGTGGAGGGATGCCTGGACAAGGATTGCGGGTCAAATTGGGCGAGCAAAGGGCCACGGCTTCTCTCCTGGCGTGCAGCGCCCGGATGCATGGCTAGCGACAGCGTGCCACCTTTCACATTACTTTCCGTATCGCTGTGTGTCTCACTCTGGGCGCTGGGAGGGCGCTGTGCGGCTCACCAACGAGCTCCGATGCGTTCCGATTGCGCTCTCTCGGGCGGTCCAGGGACGCCCAGAACGACCAGAGGGCCGACTCACGGCGAGCCCGTCCGCGGCTCACGACGAAGGCATGACGTCGTGAACGACGACGAGAGTTACCTCTGCCCCCTTCGACATGCAGTTGATCGCTTCGCCTCGCCCTCCTCTCCTCGCCTCGCAGAAAAGGGGCTTCGAAACAGTGCAATTTGGGCTTGCTTTGGCGGCCCGTCGACCAGAGCGAAATAACCTCGCCTTGCATGACCGACCGGCGGAGCAGTGGAATTGGCAGTGGATGGGCAGGTGCATGACAGTGCATGCCACCGGGCGGCAATCGCCTCGCACTGCGTGCGTTCAGTGTCTCCCTCCGTCGACTCGCTCTCTCTCTCTCTCTCACTCTCCTGGTGTGACGGTCCCGAACGGTGAAACCCCCCTTGAGGGGGCCCGACGGCCGAATCAGAAACAGAAGAGCGCTCTTGGCGCAGCCCGTCAAGCTAGCTGCAATATCGCTGCTGTGGCCGGGTGGCCCGCCCCTCCTCCAAGAGCTGCCATTGAATCGTTTAAACCGTCGCAACGCTACGCAGGCGCTGTCTCTCGCGCTGCACGACGCTGGCGCAAAAGCCCTGCGCTATCGACCAGTCGTCGCTTGCCGCCTTGCTCGATGCAGACAAGATGCAGGCCAGGATGGGGGTGGTCTAAGAGTAGGCGGGGGGCTGGCGTTATTTCGTCTTTGTCTGCGCCTGCGTCTGTCGCAAGAGAAGAAGGAAGAGAATACGACTCTCGACGCACCGTCTTACGAGGGGGGCGCTACAGATGTCTTGGACTGAGGCCAGCAAGCAACACGGCGACGATCGCGTGGCCATGACTGGAGGGACATGGGCTGGATGCATGGCACTTTGGGCCCTTTCTGGCCCTTTCCTCTTGCAGGTTTTCCCTTGGTTTGGCTCTTCCCTGCCTCCTGCAGCGCGAAAACAGGAACAGTTTCCCAGACACAGAATCGCCCGCATGCGCTGCCCTGTTCCAGGCTGGAAACGACCCTGTCCCCTTTTTTGCCCCCCTGTGGTCCATGCTTTTTTTTCCTCGCTAAGATGAGGTATTGCGAGTGGGGAAATGGAGAATACGTCCGTCTTTTGCGCATTGGCGATTGACTTCAGCCTTCCCGGGAAAATAGGAGCGTGGAAGATGGACATGTGCCCATATCTCACAATAAGATCTCCTCACTTTTGCTCAGTGATGACTGGCGAGAGACGAGCCAACCCGTTCTTGCCAAAACGGCTGGCGAAATCATCGCGGCCCAGGATTCAATGGCCGTGAAGCCATCTTTGAGAGACCCCCACGCATCTCACGAGATGGCCAGCGGCCTGAAGAACGAATGTTTCAGGAGGCGGGGGAAGATCGCGAGAGAGAGAGAGAGAGAGAGAAGGGCGAGGAGAGCGGGCATTTGCCCCATTGGATTCCTGCGAACCTCGTCGTCATCGTCATATTCTGCCTGGACAGTTAGTTTTTAGCCTTGAGCGAGCAACGCCATTCACGACAGCAGCAAGGCATTGCTCGACAAAGCATGCCAATCAACACTGCTCCACACTGCGACGGAAAAAGAAAAGAACAAGAATGGAAAAATTCCAGGAAATGTCCTGGCGGGCATCGTCTGGCAGGATGTGGGTTTGGGACATTTTGGGGGGACATTTTCGTTTCTGTTTTGTCTCGTCGTCAATTGTCAATCCATCGCCTGTTCCGGAATGCCCCCTCTGGAGACTTGCAACTCGCGGAGTTGTCTCTCCCCCAGCAACAGCGCCATTCCAAGAGGTCAGCCTCCGGAGACTATCAGACAACAAGGTCTCACTTTTTTTGGGCAGACGACCGGCTTCTCTTTTTCTTCTTCTCTTCCCCAGAATAGTTCGAGTTCCTTCAGCTAGGGAAGCTCGATCTGGCCAATACGCAGTCGCGGCTCTACTCCAAGTGTCCGACGTATCGCCACACTGAAAAGAGCGGTGAAGATTCGGTTTTTTCATGACCATCGGTCAAGCGCCCAGAAGCCCCAGTGCTTTCTCTGCCCTGGACACTTTACTTCTCTCTTCCCGCCCTGCTTTGTCTCCCGCAGATTGCGCGTAAGCATTCAATTTAGCAACCCGCACGATCGATTGGCTAAAACATGCAGAGACGAGAAGAGAGAGAAAGAAGGGCGAGCCGGGATTGTATCGGACATCGTAAAAGGGGGGGGGTCCCAGGGAAGATCAATCAAATCCTGCAGTGTGTGTCTGGTGTCGCAATTCATACCCATGCCCAAAACCCAAACCCGCAGCAGAAAAAGGATCGTTTTTGATAGAGTAGTGCCCTTTTGCTCCCTTCTTGGTAGGGACGGGAAAGAGACAGGAGAGATAAAGAACGTGCAAAAGAGCAAAAGGGCAGATCTGTTTCCAAAAAGTGCCATTCCCGTCCCTGGGCTGGCCGTGGTTCGCTGGTCGGCCTCCGTACTCGTAGGGTTTATTTTTGGCTTGTGCGGAAAGAAAGCACCATATTTGTCTGTTCACAAGTCGCGCCGCGCATCACACTCTAATTGCGTTAACGTTTTAACCTCGTTTCCCTCCTCACAGACTTCCGCTTTGTCAGGTCTCCTGGGTTCTTCCCATGTCTGGTCCGGGAAAGCCCATCACACAATCACCGGGGTCTCGAAGATAGGCACTCTGCGAGGCCGATTGTCGTGCCGTCAAAGTTGTCGTCAAAACGAAACGGCCGGTAGAATGCCGTCGGTGGCCTCTCAGCGTGTGGCTATGCGCGCGAACGCCGCAGTGTTCGTCAGGCTCCGACATCAGGCCGCAGGGAGAAATGGAGAACTGCACGCCACGAGAGCGACATGGGAAAGGGGATGGGACGAAGCGCTGTGCTGCGGGTTGTGGGCCGGTGGTGGCCTCCACGTGACTTCCCGCTAGCCTCTCGTCACCGAACAGGCACAGCCACCCCCGGAAAGTTGGCTGGCTGTGGCCTGTCGATGGGGCCGCTTGTCAACGACGATGAACCGTTGTCGAACGTCAAAATGGCTGTGCATTTTTGGCAGCTGTAGCCTCAGGGGGCTTGGACAAGAAAAAGACTGCTCGTATGCGGGATGCTCGATGCTCAAGCTGAAGAGAGAGCGTACATTTATTTTTGGTAATTTTTCTTTTCTTTTAAGGTTCTTTTATTTTTATTCTATCTTTCTTTTGATTATTATTATTATTATTGTTATTATTATTATTTTGTAGTTTTGCAATGTTTCCTTTATACCCACAGATCCAAAGGGCCCAAACGAAGACAGAACAGCATAGGATGCATCTAGTCATCGAGACAGGCAAGAAAATACAAAGCAATGCTCACATTAGTAGCAGTAAACCGCCACCTTGTCAATGGACAACCACCTTGTGGCGGAGACTCGTTGGAAGGTTGCGATGCAAATAGATCACTCCTGCGCTGAATACCATGCTTCCCTCCGGATCTGCCAAAGCGACGCGGGTTCAATGACCTGGCAGGGCAGGTCGAGATGATGGACTGCATCTCCGTGCGACTGTATGAGCTCCCTCTGAATGTACTCCTTCTTGACCTGAAGTTCGGAGACAGGCAGATGCGCGGCAGCGAGCTGCCACGACTCGACCACACGAGGGCTCAGCTCGAGATGCCACGTCCCGCGCCAAGTGACCGAGGCGCGGTCTCTGTCGACGCGATAGATGAACGCACAGGCGTGCGCCTTTCCACCATTCCAGAGGACAAATGTGTGCAGCTTGGGCATCTTCTGCGCGAGGACCCTGGCTCGGCACAGCAGAGCTTGAATCGCCCCGCGCTTTTCCCAGTCGTCCTCCAGGAGCGCCGATGTGAGCGCCAGCGATTGCAGACGCGGCCAGTTCCACGTCGGCTGGCAGAGCCGAAGGAGTCTTTCGGCATCGACCATGAAGGCGATCGCGAGGTGCTGCAAGTCGCAGCTTTTCGCCGCGAGCGCCGCACCAAGCTCCTCGCCCGGATCAAGCCACGGGAGCCAGGGAAAGGGTTTGTAGGGCCGGCTTGGAATTGGATCATAGAATTGACAGGCGTCCTCAAATACGATTAGTCGGTTGAGGGTATGCGGAAGACCTCCCACGCCAATAGAAAGCTCTATCTCTCTAAGCATCAGCGGTGGATGATCAGGCTGCATTGAGCATGGAACACGGCGAGAAGATGAAATTGGGGAAATTCGAGCTGCAGGCGTGGGTGCACGTACCTCGATCACGACAATATCTAGTGCCAACGCCGTATGGCGCCCACGGCTCATAGGATACATGTTCCAGACGATCAAGGCTGCGGAGCAGCTTGTATAAATCGCGTCCGGAAATATAACGCCGGAGTTGTCGGCGGATAATGAGGCTGGTGACTGCTCTCACCCGACACGGCATTCCGAGGAACAGCATATCGATCCGCCGGACGAGTCGTTGCAGAGCCGTTTTCGGAGGGACTCTCACTTGTCGCCCATGCACCCAGCCATGCCGCGGGTCGTGATACCGGGGTTCCGTCCTCCACGCCTCGGGCAGGGCGTCCTCGCCATCCTCGACGTCGTCGGAGGACAAGTATATGCCCTTGAAATAATGCTCGCCGTCGCTAGGAGAGTACGCATTGATCTCCAACGCCAGGTTGTTCGCTGGCCCCCATGTGCTGAGAATATACAAGAGTTTCCGTATCCCAGCACCGACGACCAAGCCGGTGTTGACTGGCGGCACACGTCGTTTTGAGCAGCATGTGGCCGTGTGTCGCGGCAGCTCAACGGTGAGACAGATGTGGTGAATCATCCCTCTCGTTTGAGGCGAAACGACCTGTTCAAAATCGTCAAGGCAAGAATGGTCGAGGCTGGACACTTGCAACTTGATCTTGTGAAAATTGGCCCTTTCCAACACGTGCTGCCACTCTCGGCAGACAGACGCAAACGAGGCCCAGCCAGGATGCTTCTGGTGTGCGATTGCCTCCAAGATCATGAGGCGAATCTCTGCGGGGAGTTTTATCCAAGCCCAGGCTCTTGCCCTTGCCAGGCTGCGCGTTGTCATTCCGTGGGTTGCCATTCTGCGGCGGTTAGACGAGAAGCAGCAGGCGGCAGACGCACACACACTGGCGTCAGAGGGGGCCAAGGCCCAAGGGCCAAGGGTTCTTCTATATAACAATCAAGGACGATCGTACATACATCTCTGAAGAGCGCGTCTTGCCTGGCGGATCGAAGGTGAGGATGGCCCACGTTCATGGACTGTTGAGGGTGTGGGTGTTTGTTTAGGTGAGGAAGTTGGCGAGGGTCTCCGGTGGCGCGAGGCCCTTCTTTATATTTTCGCAGAATATAAACTTTTCTCATTTTATTCTCGTTGCCTGTGGCAAGTCTGGGAAAAGGGGTAGCGACTGTTGGTGCTGACTTATTCAGACAATGTATTGCTCTGTGCGTTTATCCCTCCCTATCCATCTCACAAGATCCGTGCAGGGATTCAGCATAAGAGAAAGGGAGGAAAAGAAAGGGAGGGAAACAAAAGGAAAAGAAAGGAAAGCAAAAAAAAAAAAGCTTCCAGCCCGCGTGGTCCTGTTGGACAGTTTTGTCCTTTGCTGTGCTTGTGCAAGGGGAATAGCAATTGATGAGAGTCTAATCAAAATTACCATTCACATTCGAGAGACAGAAAACAGTTGTTATGAAATAGCAGAGAAAAATAAAAGTAAATAAAAAACATTGCGCAAAACTATTCTGCATTTATTTTATTGCAGCTTGTCCGTAGACGAAAAAAAACAAGCACGTGTTCTGGCGGACGAGTACGTCGGGGAGTTGAGGGGAGGTTCGTTTTGTTCTCGACAATTACGTCATATCTGCCGATCAGGAACTTTTGCATCACCAAAAGCCAACAGCAGCGAGCCCGTTGGTCAAAGACGGTATATAGCAGCTAGCTACAAAGCCGATTCGTCTCCTTGTTCTTTCTTATTTGCATTCATCAACGAATTGCTTCACCTCTTGATGTCAACTCGACTACAGTGATCATCACGACCGCCCATCGTCACACCTGTTATTGTGACACCTGCAGACATCATGTCGTTCCTCCGCGCCGCCTCGTTCCGCGCCCGCGCCCTCTGGCTCCGCCCGCCCGTGGCCGCGCCCATGGCCGTGCCCAGGGCTGCTGTGCCCGCGCCCGCGGCGGTGCGCCCGCTGTCCGCCGCCGCCGCCCTCCGGCACGGCGAGTCGCAGAGCAGTGAGCTTTCACGTTAATGACTTTTTAGACTACCAGCCCGCGCGTGCTAATTGATTGCAAAGACGACCCCGACTTCAAGGTCGACAAGCTCAAGGAGGCCTCGCTGCAGCAGCAGAAGAAGGGCCAGGGCGAGTGGATGGCGGCGCTGGCCTCGGACAGCGAGGAGGACGTCAAGGCCGACAAGTCGACCTTTGACCTGAAGGACGCCGTGGCCCAGGCCAAGGCCGTGCACAAGAAGGCGGCGACCAAGGCGTCCGCGAAGGGGTCCGCGAAGAAGAAGGCGTAGGGGAGCTGAGAGCGGAGACAACGCGTTCGAAGGATTGGACGTTCCAAGACTGGAAATCGAGCATACTGTGTCAAAGGGGGGGGGGGGTTACATTAATGTATCATCGCAGAATCTGACAGAAGCAGAGGGCAGAACCACGGCGGTGGGCAAGCGGAAACATTGCATCGACGACACAAAAGACAGCATAAAACATTAGCCGCACAGAAAAAACAATGGGATATCATGAAATACTCTTCCCTTCCCTCCCGGAGAGCCGCACAAAACCATGGGATATCATAACAATAGTCCTTCCTTTCCTCTCTGCAGAAAAGGACAACCTAGCCGACACCTTCCAAACGCAACAGCACAAATCCTTTTCATGTCTGCCTGCCAGCCGGCCGGCCCCGGCCTCGGCCTCGGCCCCGACCCCGACCCCGACCGCGCGTGCCGCCGCGGCGCGCAAAGTACGTCTTATGCTGCTCTGCTGCGCTAAAGTCGGACACGTCGCTGTCCGCTGAGGCGTCGGAGACGTTCGAGACGTCCGAGCCGCTCGGGTCGTCGGCGTCGTCCTCGTCATCCGAGTCCGCAAGCCGCACGACGGTCGGGCCCGTACGTCCAGCAGCCGTAGCAGTACCAGGTGGGCGTCCCCGTCCACGCCCACTTCCGCGCCCGCGCCCGCTAATTGCGCCGCCGCGAGGCTTGGAAGTCGATGATGCCGGGTACACATCGTCCTCGTCCTCGTCGTCGCTCGCTTCGGACGGACTGGATCGAGATCGATAGCGGTTCCGGTCGAGCGAGGGTAGCTGCGTCGGTTGTGTTGCTGCCGCCTCTCTTGGCGCCGTGGACGGAGAGCCGAATGTGGATGACGCGCTGTTGTCCTTCTTGGCCCCATCGCCGCTGCGGATGCCGACGACGACGCCCCCGGGCTTTTGCGACTTGCGGCCCATCTTGAACTTCTTGCCCCTGAGCGCCATGCGCTCCGCCATCGACATGAACTGGGTCGTCGGCGGCGGTAGCAGGCCGGGCGAAGCAGGCAAAGTAGGCGAAGAAGGCACGTCGGACGGCAGCGGCAGGCTCGGCCGGCTCTTGGGCGGACGACCCGGTTTCCGCTTGGGCTGCTCAGCGCTTGCGCCGACGGCGTCGTCGTCGTCGTCGTCGTCGGCGCGCCCTTGAGAATTATTGACCGTCTTCCAGGTGCTGCCTAGGCCAGCGGACGTCCGCGACCGTTTCGCTGGCGGTTCACTTGCGGGTGTGTGTGTCGCTGCCGAGCCGCCTGCCGAACCACCTGCAACGCCGCCGCCACCGGAGGAGAACAGACCCGACAGGGCGCCTACGCCCATGTCGGACTTCGGCGGTCTGCCGCGCTTGCGTGGCTGTCCAGTAGACTGCGCATCTGATGGAGCGGGAGCGGCGGCGACCGGGGCCTTGGGCGTAGGGACCGCAGCAGGCTTTGGCAAGTGCCTAAATTCGGGGAAGCCGAGCGACGACGGCGTCGTGGCGATAGTGGCGCTCTGCTGTGAGTCACCAGCCTCGACTGCTGCTGTCTCCGTAGGTCCATTAAACTGTGCCACAGATTCCGCTGCTGGTTCGTGGTCCTCCCTTGTCATGTCGGCATTTTCCGCTTCCGCGTCGACGGCCGGGCCGGCCGTCGCCGGCCCGGCATGCGGATCGTCGTCGCCTTCGTCGCCGCTGGCAACCTCCTCGTCGAGATAGGAAGCCTTGGGCCGCGCGTGCCGAAGTTCGGGTACGTTGGCTGGATAGCCGTATGTCGGCATGTCGCTGTCGTCGTCGTCTAGATCTTCTTCGCCATCACTTTCTGCCGCCAGAGGGGGTGATTCGTGGTAGACTGGCATGCTCGTATCGGCCATATCTGCTGCAGGGGAAGCCGGGATAGCTGGGGCAACTGGGGCAACTGGGGCAGCATGGGCAGCAGAAGTCGCCGTCTCCGTTGTTGTATCCTGAGCATGGGGAGGGCCGATTCCAGCACTGGCACCAGTAGCAAGCTGCTGCTTAGGGCCATTGGCAGCCTCAGCTTGTGCTGTTGGAGGCGGTTGGTTCACGCTGAGAAGCGCTGGGTCTAGGTTCATATTCATCTCGGGGTCGGCCGTCTCGTTTGCGGGCCGTGCTGCCGCTGTTGTCTTCTTCTTGGCATGCGACTTGGGGCCCGGGTAGTCGGGATCCAGGTCCTTCTCCTGCCGCGGCCGGCGCACCGGCTTGTGGGGATAGTTCTCGAGGAACTCGGGCAGGGTCTCCAGGGACCCCAGGTTGCCCATCATGGCATTCGGCGGCGGCTCTTGGTACGGATCGAACAGGATCTTGTTGGGGCTGTCGTCGTCGTCCATGTAGTACGCCCGTCCGAAGACCGTCGCCAGCTCGTCGTTGATCATGGACGCGGACGGATCCGGGTAGTCCTCGTCCGGGTCGGGATACGACGGCGCTGATCCTCCGTTCTGGAGCACGGACGGGTTAATGCCTGCTGCTGCCTCAGTGGATGTGTGGTGGGAGGCCTGGGCACTGCCGCTGGCTCTAGTATAGCCATGCGAGGCGTGCGCATCGGCATGGGCGCCCTCGTCCCCGTCTGCAGCCGCCGCGCCACCGCCGAGGCCGCTGTTGCCCAGAAAGCTGTCCTCCCCTTGACTGCCGTTCTGCATGTTGCCGAAGCTGTTGTCCAGGTGCTGGCCGTCGCCCTCCTCCTGCGAGGCCTTCGCCGCGTCGGCCTCTTGCCGCAGCCTCTGCATGCGCTTGCTGGCGATGCTGCGGCCCTCCTCGCCGCAGTTCTTCAGCCACATCAGGTTGTGCAGCCGGAAGTTGATGAGGGACTCCACGCTCCGGTCGTCGGCGATGGGCCGCGTGTCGTGGCCCAGCAGCGTGCCCTTGGGGATGTACGGGTTGGTGATGCCCAGCCGCCGGCAGGCGCCGCAGTTGCAGATCTTCATGCACCGCGGGCACTTCCAGTACGCCTGCTGCATGACCGACTGGGGCATCATGTCGAAGCCCCGGTACAGCACGCCGTAGCAGTAGGCCTCCTGGCAGCCCGGCGTGGTGCAGAACGCGAGCCGGTACCGGTGGTCCTTGTGGCAGCACACGTGGCAGCGGTAGGTGTCGCCCTTCTTCTGCCTCTTCTTGGCCTTCTTCTTGACGACCCGGCCGTCCTCGTCGACCTCGGGCTCGGAGGGCTCCAGGACCTCCTCGGGGGCGGGCTTCGTGATGTCGCGGAACGGCCGGCGCCGCAGCTGCTCCTGGCAGATCTGCGCCACGGGCTTCTTGCCCGCGCGCAGCCGGGCCACCTCGAGCGGCGGCGGCGACGCGAGGACGTCGATGAAGCCGTCGTTGCTCACCACCATGGCCTGCCAGCGGTCGTAGTTGTCGACCAGCTCCGCCCACGGCCACTGCTCGCACCAGCCCAGCCCCGAGACGCACATGCACGAGCGGCCCATGGCGTAGCACTCCATGCAGACGTCGTACGTGTCCTCGTCGCCGTCGGCGAGCGCCCGCACGCAGTGCTTGCACGTCAGGAAGCGGTTGAAGATGTTGGCGCGGCAGTACGAGCACGTGATGTTGGAGTCGAAGGGGACGTACTCGACGCTCTTCTCCTTGGTGCTGAACATCTCGTCGACGAGGATCTCCGTGTAGAGCCGCAGCAGCTTCTTGAAGTCGTCGGCCACCTGGGCCGTGCGCGCCGGGTTCCGCACGAGGTCCTGGCCGCCGATGCCAAAGGACACGAGGTGCCGCCGGTCGGTCCGCGCGTACTCGAGCTCCTTGTAGTACTTGCTCAGCGTGTAGTAGACGATGGCCTTGTTCTTGTACTGCTCGTCGCGGCACACGAGCCGCGCCTTGGGGAGGGCCTCGTGCAGGGCCATCTCCAGCGTCTCGACCACGGTGCGGTTCCAGGCCACCTTCATGGTGCGCGTGCCCCGGTTCCAGACCTGGTGCGGCGCCAGCGGCGGCACCAGGATGAGGTCGCCCAGCTTCTGCTCGACGATGTAGACGGGAAACGCGGCCTTCTTCCAGGCGTTGATCTGCGCAAAGTGCTTCTCGATCTCGACGTCGTGGCCGAGCATGGACAGGAAGTACTCGCCGACGACCTCGCGGTCCTTGGTCTCGGTCATGAACCAGATGGAGCTCCCCGGCTTCTCGCCGTTCTCGGACCCGGACGTCTCCACCATGATGTTCTGGCCGAGGCTGGCGCACATCTCGCGGTGGGCGGGCGTGTACGTGCCCTCGTGGCCGATGTAGCACATGAGGTTCTCGGCGCGCATCGCGGGCGGCAGGCTGCTCATCAGGTCGCCGGCGCGGGCCGTGGGGAGGTCGTCGACAAACATGTCTTCGTCGTCGCTGAAAAGGCCGGAGCCGCCTTGGCCGTGGCCGTGGCCGTGGCCGCCACCCCGGCCCTCGACGTCCTCGTTGAGGTAGAAGATGGACCGCGGCAGGACCTTGGTCAGCTTCTCATGCCACTCGGGCGGGCAGTCGATGTCCTTGAGGTACAGGCGCTGGCGGCGCTCGTCGCGGAAGTTGCGCGGCGTCCACTGGTCGGTGAGCTGCTTCATGGAGCGCAGGTAGTGGCCCATGGTCATGGGGATGTTGGCCTTGCCGTTGACGTCCCAGACGCGCTCCTCCTTGCGGTTGTACGTGTCCTCGAGCCATTGCGCGCTGAACAGGTCATTGGGCAGGCGGTCGTTCCAGTTCTTGATGACCAGGGGCTTGCCGCCGTTGACGACGTGGATGGTCACGAGCCGCTCGAAGCGCTGCTGGCCGAGGGCGTAGATCTCGGCGGCGGAGATCTGCGTGGCCCACTCGAAGTTGGGCGTGTCTTGGACGAGCGCGTGAAGGTCGAGGTCCGGGGGGATGGGGTCGAACTTGGCCTGGGGGTGCAGCGAGGTCGGCATCGTGGCGGTGCGTCGCGCGCGAACGTCGCGAGAGCTGTGATGTGTCGCCAAAGAGAGGGGAGAGTCGCTGGCTATCTGATTACCTGATTACGCGCGGAGTCGGGAGCGGAGGGCCGGCGGTCGACAGGCGGAGCGGCAATGCATGTCTGGTCTGCGGGCTCCCAGCAGCCGAAAAGTGGCGGTGAGCGTGTTACGACATGCGTCTGCAGTTGCAGTGGCTTGGTGGTGATGCGATGCGGACAACTGTTTTGCTCGTTTCTTTTGTTTTCTTCTTCAATGAACGCCTCTCGCCGTGCTAGTGTCGCAAGGGAAGGCGCGACAGAGCGGGAGCGCAGCCTCCCAACTCGGCAGAAACAGCCGGCCAATGAGGGTGCGGCATGTTGAGCAATTGCTTGTGCCGTTTCATTGGCCCGAGCTTCGTCCCAAGCTTAAGTGATTATGTAACTCGAGAAAGTCAAAATTGACACCAGCTCCGAGCAGCCTCACTCAACGATCATCGTGTACACGAGGGACAGATGAGCTGAGGGTGTTCCACAATCTCAGTAAGTTTGCAATATATATTTTCTATCTCGAGTGTGCAGCTCAATTGAGCGTATGCTTTTGTTAACTAAGGAGGATTGCGTGGCGGAACACTTTGCTTCTCTGTATTGCATTTATTTGGGGTTTTATTTCTTTTTTTCTCTATCCCTCTTGGCATTTCCCCTACCTTTTGCAACAATGGCATTCTTGCGTTCCCTTTTCATTATCTAATATATATCTGTCCAGCATGCCGCTATGAGGCCGTTATGTTTCCGCGGGATCCGGTCCGCACAGCCGGCATGCCTGTCCCGGCAGCGTCTTGCGCCGGGAGTCGGGCCGTTGCGGACCGGAAAGATTCTCTATGTCAGTCTCTCTACTCGTCATTCTAGCTGGACGAGCTCAAACTCGCCCGTCAGAGCATCGACCGCACGGATATCAGCCCCCCCGGCACTCGCCCGGATCCACACGACCGCAGTAACGCGAGCAACAGCAGCGGCACCGGCCGACGCCGCCGCCGACGAGGCGGCAGCACTGCCGCCGTACACGCCGCCCACCAAGGGCGTGCTCGCGCTGCTGCCGGCCTCCTGGGTGCCGTATGCCGAGCTCGCCCGCATGGACAAGCCCGCGGGATCGTACTATCTCTTCTTCCCCTGCCTCTTCTCGACGCTCATGGCCGCGCCCATGGTCGGGCCCGCCATGGCCTCGCCGGCGTCGGTCGCGGGCACGACCCTGCTCTTCTTCACGGGTGCGCTCATCATGCGCGGCGCCGGCTGCACCATCAACGACCTGTGGGACCGCAACCTCGACCCGCACGTGGCGCGCACGCGCCTGCGGCCGATCGCGCGCGGCGCCGTGACCCCGCGCAACGCCTTGCTGTTCACGGGCGCGCAGCTGCTGGCGGGGCTGGGCATCCTGCTGCAGTTCCCGACGGCCTGCCTGGCCTACGGCATCCCGAGCCTGGCGCTCGTGGCGACGTACCCGCTGGCGAAGCGCGTCACGTACTACCCGCAGGTCGTGCTGGGCCTGACGTTCTCGTGGGGCGCCATCATGGGGTTCCCCGCGCTGGGCATCGACCTGCTCTCGAACTCGTCGGCGCTGGCGGCCGCGGCGCTCCTGTACTCGTCCAACATTGCGTGGACGGTGCTGTACGACATGATCTACGCGCACATGGACATCAAGGACGACGCCAAGGCGGGGATCAAGAGCATCGCGCTCAAGCACGCGGCGCAGACCAAGGCGGTGCTGACGGGGCTGGGCGCCGTGCAGATCGGGCTGCTGGCGGCGGCGGGCGTGGCGTCGGGCGCGGGCCCCGCGTTCTTCGTGGGCAGCTGCGGCGGCGCGCTGGTGACGCTGGGCATCATGATCCGGCGGGTGAAGCTCGAGAGCGTCAAGGACTGCTGGTGGTGGTTCGTCAACGGGTGCCTTCTGACGGGCGGCGTGATCAGCCTCGGCCTGGGGGCGGACTACGTCGTTCGCTACAAGAACCAGGACGCCGATGCGAAAAACAAGCAGGAAAAGGAGATTGAGATCTAGAGGGGCCGAGAAGACAAAGAGGCCATTGTTTTACCACATTCTTGTATTTGTACGGAACACCAAAGGATAGAGCGGGCAAACAAGAGAACGAGTCTCCAGTGCTTATAGGACAACAGAAGAGCAACTGCTGTGCCACGTCAACGTCTGTATTACGACGGCATGATCCGTTCGGCGGGGAAGGGCCTGGATCCCTCCAGTGTTATAACTCAAGCATCACACAACAAAAACATGACTGGTCTTTTGATGAATTTTTTTACATTATTTTTTGAAGACA
Source organism: Sporothrix brunneoviolacea (assembly GCA_021396205.1). Lineage (NCBI taxonomy): Eukaryota > Fungi > Ascomycota > Sordariomycetes > Ophiostomatales > Ophiostomataceae > Sporothrix > Sporothrix brunneoviolacea. The sequence goes on from WNYD01000043.1 coordinate 20,623, forward strand.
AATGGCTAGCAGAAACTTCCCCTAGGATACGACAGAGGAATACTTGCTCGACGATGCGAGGAAGAACGACAACATCGTATTGTATGTATCCTTTTCCCCACATCGCTCTAAGCAGAGCTCCCAACGTTGATCTCCTTGGCTGGTCATGCACGGCACTCCTGTGTTTGCACCGCTCCTGCTAGGCCCATGTTTTGCCGGTTGGTTTTTTTGTGTGTGTGCGCGCCTGTGAGTGTGCGTGTTGCGTCGTTTTGAATTTTTGTGCATAAAGTTTGAAAACCGTTAAACCCAAGTTCTTTTGAAGTTCAGTATCGTTCCACACAACCCTGCATTCCTGCAGCAATTCCTGCCCGTCGACGCCTGTTTGTGCAACCCCCTCCCCGCCGCAAAGAAATCGCAAAAAAACATTTACGATCTTGGCTTCTCCTTCTTCTCCTTCCACAGGGCCAGCAGACCGACACCGGACACCTTGACGACCTTGAAGCGCACACCGGGAATATCACCCTTGGCCTTGCCCTTGCGACCGAAACCGGCCAGCAGGACCTCGTCGTTCTCGTCCACGAAGTTCAGGCAACCGTCATTGGGGACTGGAAAAAGAGAAAGAAACACGGTTAGGTCAAGTTTGGACGTCGACGGTAGACGAGATTGTATCTGGGAGAGGAGACTCACCGAAAGCAGTGACCTTCTTGCCGTTCTTGATCAGCTGGACACGGACGCACTTCCGAATGGCCGAGTTGGGCTGCTTGGCCTCAACGCCGACCTTCTCGAGAACGATGCCCTTGGCGTGGGAGGAGCCGCCAAAGGGAGACGACTTGAAGGCGGTGCCCAGGGCACGCTTCTTGTAGGCAAGATCGGACCAGCGCTGCTCACGGCGGTTGTTCCGGAGCTTGCGCGCTGCGTTAAGACCACGAGGCTTTCCTTTACCCATGATTGCTAGAGAGACGAGAAAGGTTAGAGGCAGGTTTCTGTTGAGAATGACATCCAAGGGCGGTTCGCAGCACGGCACGAGAGAGAGCGGATGGAAGTCGACTGGGGGAGAGAAGGACTGCTGTTTGTTGCCGTCGTCCTCGATGTTTGTCGTCTTCGATGTTGTCGTCTTTCATGGTGTCGTGGATGTCGTCGTCGTCGTCTCGAACTCGTCAAAAGGCCGCGAATTGGGCCACGCAGAAAAACCAGGAAGTCCAGCAGTCTCCTGTCGAAATCGAACCGGCCGCTCTCTCGATGCAATGTGCGAAACTAAAAAGACCAAAAGAATGGACAGAACAAAAACGTACCGATTCGTGTGTGGTGATCGCTGTGAAGGTGATTTGTTGATGGAGGAGGAGGGGAGTTGGGAAAGTCGGGAACAAGCCAGGAAATCCTCGAGACAGGCGATAGAAACTTTTTTTGTCGTTGCGGGCCGACGAAAAATTGCGAGGGCATGGGAAGGAGACGCACCAGACCCCATTCGCCGTAGGTAGGGTTTCTCGCCCTACTCATTACGAACTATTTCCTTACTAATAAAGAGTGGGGTTCTCCTGGTCCACTAAGAGGCCACAGTCACCTGACTGAAACTGCGATAGCGATAACGGTTAGTTCAGCATGCATGTACAAGTTTAATTCGTATATACGATAATTTAGTTAAGCAGCTTAGTGGGAGGGGCGGCATCCAGCTGAAGCTCCCCTGGCACGGACAGCGGTCACAAACACGTCGAGAATGAATTGCCCTCCACGGATCTAACCCAAACCCCAGAGACGCCACACGATGTAGCCATGTCGCAGTGGACAAAGGGAAAATTCAAACAGCGGGAGCCCCCGCCGGCCCTCTTCTTGCAGGGCTCGCCGGCCGCATCAAGCGTCTCGCTTGCTGGCGGCGGCGGCAGCAGTGGTGCGGCCGGAGGAGCAGCAGCAGCAGCAACATCGTCTGGGCTTGGCCAGCCAACCAGTGGCGGCGGCGCGGGTGGCCCGTCATTATCAGCAGGCGGAAATGCCGCGACGACGGCCACCGGCATGCCGTCGCTGCCCACCCTGCAGCGCACGACATCGCGGCTGCGGCAAGAGGTCAGCAGCAGCGGATCGGGAGGCGGCGCCGGCTCAGGGAGCGCTGCCGCTGCTGGCGCTGCACTGACGTCGTCTTCGTTGGCAGCGCACAGCGAGGACGCTGGCCAGAGCAGCGGGGGGCCAAGCGATTTGATGTCGGGCGCTGGCGGCGGCGGCGGCGCAGCCAACCTCGGCACTAGCCACACGGCAGCAACAGCTGGTACGGCTGCGTCCGCGACAACGGCGACGGGGACAACAACAGCAGCAGCAGCCGCAACAGGGACAGGCGGGCCCACGACGGCCTTCTCGGTGCCGCCTACGCTGCGCCAGGTATCGTCGACCCGGATGACCGATAGGACGGACGCACTCTGGGCCGAGATGCAGGCGACGCTCGAGGAGGTGGAGCTGTCGGCGTCCGAGGGCACGCGGGTGTTTGGGCCGGACCACGACCAGAAGCTGGCGGCGCTGCGGCAGGCGCAGATTGCGCTTGCCCAGGCGTGGGCGCGCAGCGAGGCCGAGGAGGCCGGCGAAGGGGGAGGCGGGGCCGGTCCCGCGGCGGCGGTGCTCGGCGAGGGCGAGCTGTCGGCGAACAATCTGCTGAGGGCGGCCACGACGACGGCCACGAGCATGTCGGGTGGCGCGGGTGGCGGAGGAGGAGGAGGAGGAAAAGACGACGACGGGTCGGCGAGCGGGCTGAAACCAGGCGGCGGCGGCGGCGGCGGAGTCGGTATCGGAAGCAACGACAGCGCCGCGACGCGCTCGCGAGAGAACGTCGACCGGATCGGGAACCGGCCGCTCGAAGAAGAGACGCAGGTGGACATCCTGCTGGCGCGCAAGCGACGCGAGGCCAACGACCGCTACTTTGAGCGGGTGAACCGGGGCGTGCTGGACGTGGTGGCCAAGCTCGAGGACGTGGCGGGCGCGATGCGCGCGGTGGAGCAGGAGAGCATGGACCTCTGGGGCGCCGGCGACAACGACAGCGAGCGGCCGACGAGCGCGACGACGTGAGGGGCTTTTGCATGTGTGTGTGGTCTGTTCTCTTCATGGGTGGGCAGCATTGCATTGGCAGCCACAGCGGGCATTGATTTTTGGCTGCACCGGGCGGCGCCCTGCTTGTCGTTTTACATATTACAGAGCTTTGGGAATTCATGTTCGCACGGCGTGCGATGCAGGCGCTTCTCAATACACCATGGCGTTCTTACAGACCGTGGCGGGAGGCGTCTTACTATCAGGACGGGCGACTGCAGCTGGGAGCATCAATTACCAAGACATTCTTACTTACTCGAACGCTCGAGTCCTCCCAGCGAGCCAGCCTCGGGCAGGAGGCAGCAATAGACTCTTTATTCCAAAGGACTATTTCTTTGACAGGTTCGGATCTCAAGGAAACCGCCAGCCAATGATGTTTGCCAAGAGGCAGATGAACGAAATGAAAGGCACTATTTTTGGGGCCAGCAGTCCCCAGGACCATAGAAAATTTACTACAAATCTTAAACAATGTAATTGATCGCGACGGCAATGTGGGCGAAGTGCTACTACCTTCGAGAATGGTAAGAAACTGTACGCACCGAATACTACGGGCATTACTTGCACTAACACATCCGATGGTCGCGTCGGAAGGTCATTATGGTATTCCATTATTTGTTAGACCCAGAAGCGCTTCCACAATACAACGAAATCGCCAACAGCTCCTTCTTGCATCCGAGTATATCGGACGCCAGGTTCCAGCACTGGCTAATTTACACGCCATTCACCGAGAATTCGATAGGGATTGGTATGCAATGAGAGCCCAGGCCGCCAGACAATGGGTTGATGACCGCATTATCGAGATCATGGACAGGTACTCGAGCTATAGAGACGCGAACGGCAACTGGCCTGAGAACATGACAAGGCTTTTCCGTGAGCTCGGGCGACTGCAGGACATGCTTTTCGATATCAGGCCACCGCCAGATGTATGATGCTGTCTGCAATATAATGGAGATTGTGCATATCATCTTAGCTGAGGAGCTTATCCGGACTTTGGACAATGGGGTATGGATGGGTAGGCTACTAAGAAACTGCCGGTTAGAAGCCCTTTTCGAATGTCGATATCGCAACGGTCTCTTTATGGTCCGACAAGGAGGCCGAAACCAATGACCCGTACAACGGCCTTTCCGCGGCATCGTCACCTCCGGATTTCGATGCTGGGGCTTTGTTATTTATCGATGCACCTACGAGGATGACGCCGCTTGGGCGCGCTTCTTCCAGAATTTGGAAACGTACACTCGCAGATGGCAGCGACAGTTTGAGCAGAGCTTTTAAATCCACTCCTCCAGTGGACCGTGGAGGAGGACGAGGAAGACGAGGAAGACGAGGAAGACGAGGAAGACGAGGCGCTGCAAAACGTACACTCACCTATCGAAGGTTACGTTAATGTGAGTTAAGTACATCTTTTAACTAAAAGATTTAACTTTAATCATCTGTTAACACCCCCCCCCCTAGTACGAAGTTGGTTGGATGTATGTCGAAGTGTGGTACCTGACAGGCCTCTATAACACCCTGCATTGTCTAGGGAACGATTGCTGGCCTTATTATTATGTCCGGCCGCCTTTGGTTTATCCCAGGGACAAGTGGAGGCCTCGGACGCAGTAAAGGGTCATTTCACGTAAGTTGGCGTACTGCTTAGGATTCGCGAATGTACTACATTCCTCCCCCTTTTCTCTTTCGCTTATTTTGTTTCTTTTTTCAGTTTTCCGTTTACAGTTTTCTGTCACTTCCCAGGTCGCAAATTTGTAGCGTATGTACTTAGCATGAACTCTGTTGGAATACAGCTGCCTAGATGCTTTCTTATTTGCATCCGCTCGTCATCGACGGCGGACTTGCATGCTCCCGGCTCTAGCGGACGCACTCGTCAATCGATCAATCAATGATGGCCTGACGCCATGACGACACAGCAGTGCAACCTCGTGCATTTGTTTGATCCCGTCTGACAGGTGTGGTGGGCGCGCCCGCGCGCCAAAATGTCAGCTCGGGTCAATTTTGCGTTTTGCCTTCTGAGACGACCTTCTTGTTCGGGCAAGACGTGCAGAATTGGGCGGAGAAATGCATAGCAAGGGGGAATGAAAAGCAAAAAAAAACGGTTTAAAGTAAAGCAAAAAAGAAGGCCAAATGCGACCCTGCGTTATTCGCCATCTGTAATCCCCAAGGCGGGCGCTGTTCCGGAACGAGGGGCCACGCATTTTCGCTCGGGCTTGTTTCCAGCGACTCCAGGCAGCCGCATTTCGGGCCTCGCCGTTGGCTCGTTCGGTCTTGCGTCGTCGACGGCACACATAGTGACGCCATTTGCAGTCATTGCATTTCGGTTCTTCCGTTTTGTATTTATCCTTTCTTCATTCTCTCTCTCATTCCTTTTGTCATTCTCTCTCGATGCTTTTTCCGTCTTTCCAGCGCAACCGCTTTTGGGTGTTCTGATATCACGGTCTCGCTGTAACTTTCACCCCAACCTCACCTGAACCTCACCTCATCATGACCGTCGACGAGCAGCGGCCCCTGCTGGTCGTCTACGACAAGGGCGAGGCCCAGCCCTCCGCCAGCCCGGACCTCTCCCTGCACTTTGCCAACCGCGACGTCGTCGCCGCCGTCCGCCGCCGGAAGGCAGCCCGCCGCATCCACCTCGGTATCTTCGCCGTCCTCCTGCTCGGCGCCGTCTACTGGATCCGCGGCTTCGGCCTCCCGGCCTTCTGGTCGAGGACGCCCACCGGCGACAACGCCGCCCTCGCCTCGACGCCGCTCGACGGTCCCCTCGTCCTGCCCGGCCTGCAGTGCCGCCGCTACGACCACGGCAAGACCGTCCCTTACAAGACGTTCGACTTCCCGCTCGTCTTCGACGGCGACCACGGCCTGGCGGTCCACCAAAACGCCAGCCGCCACAACTACGAGCACGGGCACGACCACGACGGTGATGACCACGCCTACTGGCGGCACGTCCAAGTCTCGGGCGAGGTCGTCGTGCGCCAGGTGGTCGACGGCAAGGCGCCCTCCGTCGAGATCGAGGCCCTGTCCAACGACAACCGCATCCGCCGGTCCGTCTGGTTCGACGAGGACGTCCAGTCCGTCGGCGTGAGCGTCAGCGACCGCATCTGGGCGGACCGCGACGAGGACGACCACTTCCATGACGGCCAGGCGTGCATCGTCGTGCGGATTACCGTGTGGGTGCCCAAGGGGGACGACAGCGGCGCCCACCTCAAGACGCTGCGCGTCGGCGCCGTCCACCTCGGCGTGAAGCTGATCGAGGACCTCGACCTGGTCGTCGACGAGTACGCGCGGCTGGCGTCGGTCGTCGGCGGCATCGACTCGTCGCGGCCGCTGACCGACAAGAAAGCAGAGAAGGAGCAGGAGGCGCACTGCCAGGGCATCGACTTCGCCCCCGGGTACCGCTTCGAGAGCCCCGAGGTCGACGTCGTCACGACGTCGAGCCACATCAAGGGGCCCTGGGCGCTGCTGGACCGCCTGCACGTCGCGTCCATCTCCGGCACGGTCGGCGTGGGCGTGGCGCCCAGGGGCGGCGACGACCAGGCGGAGCTGGCCGACCTGACCATCACGACGGTCTCGGGCACCATCGGCTTCGAGGAGATCGGCGAGCCCGTCGCCCGCGGCCACCGCCTCACCGTCGCCTCCCAGTCCGGCACCGTCCACGGGTCCGGCTCGTTTGCCGGGTCGGCGAACCTGCACTCCACCTCGGGCACCATCGCGGTGGCCCTGCGGCCCGCGCCCTTCGACGGCGCGGGGTCGACGCTCGAGACCCGCACCGTCAGCGGCACGACCAACTTCCACCTGATCGGCGACGGCGCCGACGCCCCCATCGACTACCTCGAGGCCCGCCACCACGCCGTGTCCGGCACCATCACCCTGCACTACCCGGCCTCCTGGGTCGGCGACATCCACCTCCAGACGGTGTCCGGCGGCGCGCTCAAGGTCGAGGGCCAGGGCGTGCACGTGGTGCCCGGCGACTCGCCGCGGTGGCCGCCGCGCGTGCGGCGCAAGCTGGACGCGGTGAAGGAGTCGCCGGACGGCGCGACGAGCAGCGGCAAGTCGAACGTGACGGCCGAGACGATCAGCGGGTCGGTGAAGCTGCTGTTTCCGTGAGAGAGGAGCAAAACCAGCAGGATGGGTGGATGGAGGTTGGGTGACACGTTATAATTTGTATGGAACATGAGGACATCTGGAGATCAGGACATATGATATTTGATTTAATAAAAGCAATACGCTCGTTTGATCATACAAATTGCTCTTCATTCTCTATGATTCAGAGACGTACGGTGGATTGAAATACGGTGGTAAGACCGATGTAGCAGAAAGAAAAGAGGTGCGTAGTCTATGATGCTTTTTATGGCTGATGCCAGCCCTAGTATGGACAAAAAGAAAGGAAATACAAAGGAAAGGAACAGATAAGAAAAGAATGTAAAATAAAGAAATTAATCCAGACAAATTAGAATGCTGAGACAAAAATAACAGAGAGGAGGGAAAACTGAAAAGAGAGGACGATTTCGATCATGTATTACACCGGACTTCCAACCCCCCTCCCCCCCTTTTCCCTTGCACCTACACACGCCCAAACAGACCGGCCGACGTCCCCGACTTGGCCGCAAAGGCAACGACGCTGCCCACCAGGCACATGACGCCGCTGAAGATGGTCGTCTGCAGGTACGACCCGTAGTGGCTCACCAGCTGGCCGTTGATGGGCGGGCCCACCAGCACGGCGACGGACGCCACGCCCATGCCCACGCCCATGTAGGTGCCCATGTCGCGCGGGTCCTTGACGGTGACCGAGAACGCGGCCGACACGCCGGACACGATGGTGCCGGACACGAACCCGAACACGACGGAGAACACCACGAGCCCCGCCGTCCCCCTGGCCGCCGTCATGCACAGGATGACGACGCCCGTGCTGAACGCGCCGGCCGCCAGCACGTTGATGCGCCCCAGCTTGTCGGCCAGGATGCCCGGGATGATGCGGCCGAACGTCGACGCCGCGTTGGCGATGGCCAGAAGGTACGACGCGAACGTGGGGTCCACGCCGCGGGAGACGGCGTAGCTCGGCAGGAAGAAGAGCGGCGTGAAGAGGCCCAGGAAGCAGAAGAACATGGACAGCACGATGAGCACGTAGTCGCGCTGCCGGAACGCCGCCCACACGAAGAACTGGGTGGTGCGGGGCGGCAGGCGGGGGCGCACGGTGAAGCAGCTGACGCCCAGCGCGAGCAGCATGATGAAGCCCAGGATGCGGACGGACCACCCGAACGACAGGTGCGCGGCCACGGCCGGGTCGTTGAGCATGCGGCTCAGCGCGATGGGGAACACCACGCCGCCGATGGACGACCCGGCCACGGCGACGCCCAGCGCGGCGGCGCGCTTCTTGTCGAAGAACTGCGCCACGGCGGCAAAGGCCGGGAACTGCATGCCGCCCGCCGCCAGGCCGAGCAGGATGCCCTGCGCCAGCAGGAACTGGTAGTACTCGCTGCTGATGCTGACCATCATGACGGCGAACACGGCCGCGACGGTGCAGGGGCGGATGAGCCAGGCGCCGTAGCGGTCGAACAGCGGGCCCGCGATGGCGCCCGCGAAGAACTGGAAGAAGGCCGTGCAGCTGCCGATCCAGGCGATGGTGTCGGCGCTCTTGTCGCTCAGCTGGTGCGTGATGTAGTACTCCTGGAACGCGCCGAACGAGTTGGCAAAGCCCAGCGTGGCAAACGTGATGAAGCCGGCGCCGATGGCCACGGACCAGGCGCGGAGGCCGCCGTCGGGCGCGGGGCCGAAGTCGGGAGCTTTGGGGGCGGCACCATTGGAGCTGCCCGACGCGTCGGCTGCAGTGGCAGGACCATCGGCGGCAGTCTTTTCGGTGTCGCTGCTGCTGCTTCCGGGCGGAGGAGGGACGGCGTCGACGGGCGCCCTCGTGTCGAGGGTGGATTCGTCTTTTTCGGAGGCCATGGTGATGTGTTTGTAGAAGAAGATGTCTGCCGTAGAGGGTCTGTCTGCTGTGAGCCTTGCAACGTCTGCAACGGATTAATATATGTCAAGGGCAGTTCGCTAAACTCGTCGTTGGTGAACGCCGGACGGAATTGAGGATGGGCCGGTCTCCTATTTTGCTTATATACCAGCATACAAATAGCACAGCGACAATGCAACTGTCAAAACAAGAATCCCCCACACCGAATCCTGCCGGACCCCTTTCCATCCATCGGAGCCAAGCACGAAAAGCACGAAAACCACGAAAAGCTTGCATGATGTGGTCGCGTTCGTGTGTCCGGGAGCAGGGCAAAGTCGGCCTCGGACCGGTGTAAGTCGAGGCGGCCAATCAGAGCGCGCGAAAACTCGGACTCGGCGAATTGCCCACCAGTTGCTGACTGGCTTATCCCCGCGTTTCTACCTCCCAAAACGCGGGAAATTCCCCCGACGTCACCCAATCTCGGCAAATTCCCGACTATCGCCCTTTCATAAAGGTGAAAAGCCTGCTCAGACGCCTTCCCAAGTCCGACTTCTTCTGCTCATCAACGAGTCACTGAAATATCCACTACAATTTCCGTTCTCGCTGTCTGGCCGTTCCAGGCCTCTTGGTTCTGTCTCTCCTCTCGGCCACCCTCTTTCTCACTATCACCCGTCATGGCCGAGCCCGAAGTTCGTCGCCGAAGACGACCAGCCGTGTAAGTGACCGACTCCACTCGCTGTCACTGCCCCCTATCCCTCACTGACCACTCACCCCCCCAGCTCCTGCACGCTCTGCCGCCGCCGCAAGATCCGCTGCAACCGCGAGCTGCCCTGCAGCAACTGCGTGCGCGCGCGCAAGAATGTCGCGTGCGTCTACGAGGACGTGCCGCCGATTGTTCCGCCGGCGTCGGCGGTGCGACCTCCACGGCGTCTACAGTCTCCACAGCCTCCCAAAGCCGGACGGCGACCCCTGCAGCCGCAGGCCTCGGCCAGCCCGCCCGTGATCAGCCTGACGGGGCTGACCGTGGCGGACCAGCTGGCCTCTCCAGCCTCCATCGCTGACGCACTGCCCTCTGCTGTTGCTGCTGCCGCCACTGGAGCATCCTCCTCTACCCCAGGTTCAGCTGCCACTGGTTCCTCCGCTCTTCAATCGGCGCCGACGACGGTGCGCACGTCCGTGCCGACGTCTGTCCCCACGTCGGTGCCCGCGTCCACGGCAGCACCCTCCCCCTTTGACCGCCGCACCATCATGGGCTTGGTTGAGTTCCCAGCCCGGGCGAACGCATCGCCCGACGACTCACCCGACGACAACGATGTGAAGTCCATGCGCCGGCGCATCCGACACCTGGAGCGGGAGCTGCACGAAGCGCGCCGGCAGCAGCAGCGGCAGATGAAGAGCGAGGCCAAGAAGCACCGAAGACGACACGGCCATAGCGACAGCCACAGCCGCAGCCACGGCCATCGCTCGTCGCACCGGTCGACGCATGCGGATGGCATGAACCCGCTGTCGCATGTGATGCTGACGGGGCGGCCGCCGCGCTCGTGGCCACCGCGCTCGCAGCCGCCGCCTGCGCGCTCGCAGCGCCACGCGCGGTCACGGTCGCCTCACCCTCACCCGCGGCCTCACTCGCCCGCCTCCTCGCTCTCCGTCTCCCCGCCCTCCCACTCGCCCAGCTCGGCGACCCGCGAGTTGCCGTCCGCGGCCGCCAACTTGCTCACCAAGCCTAGCTCGATCGCGGCCGACTTCTTTGTGTCGGCGCGCTGCCGCAACTACGGCCCGCGCGAGCACCACATGCACATGACGAGCCGCAGCGTCATGCACAAGACGCGGCTGTTCGGCCAGAGCCACTGGGTCAACAGCATCGTCGGGTTCCGCGACATCTTCGAGATGATCGACCCGCTGATCATGGACCCCGCGGCGTCGCGCGTGTTCGTCGACATGCAGCGGCTCAAGCACCTGGGGCGCATCGTCAAGGCGCAGCGCGTCGGGCCGGCGTGGCACTGCCGCGTCTCTGCTTCCCGAGGCGACCATCACGAGAGCGATCTCCCCCCGCGCGCCCTCGCCGACGAGCTGGTCGGCTGCTACCTGCGCAGCACCGAGAGCCTGTACCGGATCCTGCACGTGCCCATGTTCCGGCGCGAGTACGAGGCGTTCTGGTCCCGGGAGGGCCCTAGCACCACCACCGGCAAGGTCGACCCCTTCCTCGTCCAGCTCAAGCTCGTGCTCGCCGTCGGCTCCGCCACCCACCGCGACCACGTCGCCCTGCGCACGCGCGCCGTGCGCTGGTTCTACGCCGCCCAGGCCTGGTTCGCCGAGCCCGAGTACAAGGCGCACCTGACCATGCAGGCCCTGCAGATACAGATTTTGCTATTGCTCGCCCGCGAGGCCGCGGGCATCGGCGGCGCCCTCATCTGGATCTCCGCCGGCGACCTCGTGCGCTCCGCCGTCTACATGGGCCTGCACCGCGACCCGGCGCGCCTGCCCAAGCGCATGAGCCGCCTGGCCGCCGAGATGCGCCGGCGCCTGTGGAACACGATCCTCGAGCTGGTCGTGGCCGCGAGCCTCGACGCGGGCGCCCCGCCGCTGCTGGCCCTCACGGACTTTGACGCGCACCCGCCGGGCAACCTCGACGACGAGGAGCTCGAGGAGGCGGGGGGAGGAGGAGGGCCGGCCGCACCGCCACCAGCAGGACCGGCAACGGCAGCAGCCGGCCTGGAAGCGCCGACTCGCATCCCCCAGATACGAGACCACGCGCACGGCCGCGGGCGCGACCGCGTGCGCGACGGCGGGCTGATGTGCAGCGACCCGCCGGCGACGCTGGTGGGCGAGATACTCGTGGACGGCAAGGAGGTCAACGGCCGGCGGCGGCGGCGCCAGAGAGGCGAGGGCGAGGGCGAGGGCGAGGTGGTGTGGAAGGAGGTGGGGGCGGAGTGGAAGTCAGAGGAGGAGGAGGAGGAGGAAGAGGAGGACAGCGACGAGGACAGCGACAGGGACGACGGCGTCGGCGGCAACGGCACCGGCACCGGCACCCCCAGCCCGGCCAGGTTCACGCAGACGTCCGTCGCCGTCGCCCTGCGCAAGACGCTGCCGCTGCGCCTCGCCATCTGCCGATTTCTCAATGATCTGGGCCAGTCCGGGTCCTACGCCGACACCCTGCGCCTCGACAAGCAGTTCCGCGCCGCCTACCGCGCGCTGTGCGAGACCCTGCAGCAGTACAATGCGGGGGTTGACAAGGCAGGCGGTGCCAACATTGACCACTTCACGCTGTCCGCCGTCGACCTGCTCATGCGCCGCTACCTGCTGTGCCTGCACGTCCCCTTCTTCGGCGCCGCCATGCAGGAGGAGGCCGCCTACGCCTTCTCGCGCCGCGTCGTCATCGGCACCGCCCTGCGCGTCTGGTATGCCTGCTGCCCGGGGATCGTCGATGCCAGCGTGCCCACCATCGAGGCGGCCGAGGTGGCGGCCAAGGAGGCGACCGGCAACAAAGAAGGGTCTGCCGCTGAGGGGGCCGGCCGCACCTTTGTCGACCCCCGGCTCGCCCGCCTGACCCTGCTCGGCGCGGGACCCCTGCGCCGCCTCGCCATGCAGGCCAGCCTGCTGGTCGCCGCCGAGGTCAAGTTCCAGCTCGTCGAGGAGGACCTGGAGGGGGTCGACATCATGGGCGCCGCGTCTCGTCTGCCGCCAACCGATGCCGCCTCGACGACGGGCACTGCTGCTGCGGGGGCGGCAGCACAGGCGAGGGCCCGCGTCCCCGTCCGCCCCGACCTGCTGGCCGTCATCGAGGCCGCCACGCACTGGTGCCTGCGCAGCATCGAGGCCGGCGAGACCAACTTCAAGGGCTACCTGCTGTGGCGGCTGATCGCCACGCAGCTCGACGGCATGCGCCGCGGCATGATGGCCGGGTCGACGGCGACCGTGGCGTCGCGCCTGGCGCTGGCGCGCGAGCTCGTGGTGGTGGCCGAGGACGCCGAGACGGTGTGCATGCCGATCCTGGAGGGGATGGTGGCGAAGGGCGTCGAAGGAGCGGGCGCGGCCAATGCCACCGGACTGCCTCTGGCCGGCCCCGGCACCGAGGTCCACGCCCTGGCCCGGATGTGCCGCGTCGAGGACTGCCCCTGCCAGCTGCCGTACCGCCAGCAGCGGCAGGCCCTCGAGGAGCAGCAGCAGCAGCAGCAGATGGAGGCCCAGGTGCAGGCCCAGGCCGAGGCCCAGGTTCAACAGCAGCAGCAGCAACAACAACAACAGCTGCCGACGACGCTGCCGCCGTCGTCCTCCCAGGATGCTGCCGGCCAGGCCCTCTACCCCCCCATCGACCCTACGCTGCCGATGGACTTTGTCGACAATGTTGACAGCTGGGACTTCCTCATGCCGGACGCGCAGTCGCTCAACATCGGCAGCGGCGAGCCGCTGAGCTGGCTGTTCAGCGGCGACGCGTCGCAGGGGATTTTGTGGTAGGGCGTGTCTATGGGGTGTGTCGATGATTGGGACAAGACAGGCAGCAGGGCAGACGAGTTGTGTTGTACGGAGTACTGTGCTGCCAACTATACATTCCGTAGCTTGACGAGAATCCGAATCCAGCCACCAGTTAAACTAGAAACTGCCGTAGCATCCAACCCTGCGCTGCCTGTGCTGCCCGCGGTTGTCTGCGCAGCTTGCGCCACAGCAGCTTGGCACAATTGTTGAAGCCAAATCAGACGTGCAGCATCTTCTGCTATTGAGACTGTTTGTCACGCGACAGTTCGCCTGTTACGGCTGCTCCGGACAGCTTCGCTTCTACATGTGACAGGCTGGCCGGCAGAAGCTCCGCAACAATTCTGCACTCCACCACCACTTGCGTCTTTCTCAGCCCTTAAACGTGGCCCGTTCAAACGTCGCCATCCATCGTCGAACAATTTTCTCGCCCCTATTCCGTCCTCATTCCGCCTTCACCGCTTCTTTTTTTAGCCTTCTTATTCCACAGGGACAACAAATACCGAGAGAGAGACTGCGAGTGGATCGAGGCTAGAACCACGATAGGCGAGATTAGGAAAGCCCATGGGTCCAGAAGTCTAGACCACAAGGCGGCTGGCGGGGCGGGCCATTTCTAACAGAATGAAAATTGGCGGCTGCCATGACAGCAGAATGCGGCAGGATTTGTAGGGGGTTTGCCGTTTTCAGACTAGAAGCAACATGGCGTGGCTGGGACAATATATTGGCGGGCCTACCACCTAATGCAGAGAAGGGAAACAAAACGCAGCCCTACAAACAGTTATTCCAGTTGATGTGGGTCGCGCTGCCGGCCCAGCTGCGTTTAAGCATGACCGTATGCCGTTCGTGGGCATATCTCGAGTAACGTCTAACCGCTTTGCAAGCGTTGTTCCAATGCTGTTCTGGAACCTCGTCCCAATGACTGCTGCTGGTTCCCGCCCGAGCCCTTCAGCTGGGCCTAGGCTCGGCCGGAGATTCCGCTACGGGGATGCCAAGAATGCTTTCTTTGGACAAGCTTTGCAGGGAAATGCTGCGCAGCTGCTGGGCGCTGTCGTGAGTTGGTCTGGTCTGGTCTGGTCTGGCTTGAGCTTGGCCTGTCGACCTGTTCTTTTGCCATTTTTGTCTTCGCTTCCCTATTGAAAGAAATTCATTTACTGGTGCAGCAAGAGCTTTTCATCGAACAGCGGAGCTGCTGAATGATTTAGCTGCTGTCTTTCTCAGCCAAGCTTAATATGTCTTCGTACAGACTAGCATCTCGGCTCCGTGCACAGGTGTCCCATACCGAGTGCGTTGTCGTCACATTGGCATTTGATTTTTCGACTTTGGCTTCGAAAACATCCTGAATAAATTCTTCTTTCCCCTACCTTCTGTCTCGTGTTTTTGATTTTCTTTCCTCGCCGACATCCCATCGTCTCGTCCTCATCTCGGCATTCCTACGATCCTACGACAAATCAGACAGCTTCCTCTTGTTCCAACGCCTCGGGGCTTGAGATCGACATCGACCTGCATAATGGCTGACGAAGGAGGCGCTGGTGGCTTGTCCGGGGCCGGCGGCCACAGCGACAGCCACGCGACCATCACTGCCGCCAACAATCAAGACGTTCGCAAGTCGATCAACATCGCCGTTTTGCCCAAACGCGACACAGAATCGACCACCGAACTTACCACAAAGGCACCGAAACCGTTCAGCCGAGCGCAGTCGAGGTTCGATCTCGGCAACTACGTGGTATGCATTGACCTCTGCCTTGCAAGATGAGGATCTTGTCCCAGAAAAGAAAAAGAAAAAAAAAAGGAAACAAACAAAAGCTCACCGTCTGTCTAGGCTGGCCCGCGAGACATTTCCAGACATTCGAAATGGCCGCTCTTTATGCAGGCACATGGCAGCATCCTGCCCAAGTTGATTATTCCCCTGTTCTTCCTTGGAAGCTGGGCCACGTTCATCACCGTCATCTCCAAGTACACGAGTGCGGACCGTACGTTACTCAGCTCATGTTTTGTCCTTTCTTTTTCTGTTTTCGTTCTTTTTCGTCTGCATTTTCGTTCGTTTAGTCTTATTGGCTGTATAATACTTTTCA
This sequence comes from Sporothrix brunneoviolacea, assembly GCA_021396205.1. Taxonomy (NCBI): domain Eukaryota; kingdom Fungi; phylum Ascomycota; class Sordariomycetes; order Ophiostomatales; family Ophiostomataceae; genus Sporothrix; species Sporothrix brunneoviolacea. The sequence goes on from WNYD01000043.1 coordinate 36,139, forward strand.
CGAAGGCGTAAACTAACTTTAATAGTTGGCATCAGCAACACACTGTTGACCATCACGGGCTTTGTCGTCGGTCTCAGCCTGAGCTTCCGGAGTTCCACGGCCTACGAGAGATACAGCGAGGGCCGTAGATATTGGGCGCAGCTGATCCTAGTGTCAAATTGCCTCGGCCGCGTGTTCTGGCTGCATGTCAAGGAGCGTGAGGAGAGTCATAAGCGCGACGTGCTTACGAAATTGTAAGGTTCCCCCTCTTACGACGTGCCCCTGTCTTGTCGAAAATCATGACTAACATCACGTCCACAGGGCCGCTGCCAAGCTGCTCGCCGCCTTTGCCGTTGCGCTCAAGCATAAGCTGCGCTTCGAGCCGTACACAGACTACGAGGATCTGGATGGTCTCGTCAGCCACCTCGACACATACGCCCGCGCGGCGACCGTCCACGACCCAGGGCGCGTACCCGAGAAACGACAGGGCCTGCTGAAGACGGTGGGCGAGTCCTTGGGTCTCTCAATGGCGCAGAGCAACCCGCGGAAGGCGATTAAGCGGTCGCAGCGTCCGCTCGGCAACCTGCCCTTGGAGATTCTCAGCCACCTGGCCAGCCTCGCCGACGACTTTATCGACAATCGCCAGCTCGAGCGGGCGCACCACAATCTCCTATGTACGTATCTTATTCGGTCGCCCGAAACATGCGAAACGAGTCAAGAATACGAGACTAACAACGACCCCCCTTGCAGACAACAACATTACCGCCCTCAACGACGTCCTGATCGGCACCGAGCGCGTGCTCACGACCCCCGTGCCCATCGCCTACGCCATCGCCATCAACCAGATCACCTGGCTCTACGTGTACCTCCTGCCGTTCCAGCTCCTGAACACCCTGAACTGGGTCACGATCCCGGCCACCCTCGCCGCCGGCTACATCATCCTCGGCCTCCTCTTCATCGGCCGCGAGGTCGAGAACCCGTTCGGCAACGACGTCAACGACCTGCCGCTCGAGGACTACTGCGCGCAGATCGCCGGCGAGATCGACCTGCTGACGTCCAAGCCCAAGCCCAAGGCCAGCGACTGGGTCGAGAGCCTCGACAACAAGACGCTGTGGCCGCTGAGCTCGGGCGGCTGGAACGTGTGGGAGAGCCGCGACGAGGCGGACCTGCGCGCCGCGCTGCGCACCAAGTACGAGGCGGGCTACAGCACGGGCGTCGACGGCAGGGGCGCCGACGGCGGCGGCGCCGGAGACGGCGGTCGGACCGAAAGCGTGACAATCGTCCGGCAGAACACCGGCACCAGCGTCAAGGAGCCGGAAAAGGCTAAGCTGCAGACCGGTGCCGAGGCCGTCTGAGAAGAAAACGAAGATGGGGAAAAGGGGAGGTCGAGCGCACGGGGGGTCTCCGGAAGTTGAACACCAAGCATATATGGAGTTTTTAAAATAGCCAAAGAATTTTATTATTATTAATTTTGGATACACTGTTTTGGCCGCTGTAGTTGGCCGTTCTTGGACTTGGCTGCTATTTGATATATGCTATAGGGACATTGAATCTGACCGTCATGGCTTGATCAAGTCAAGCTCCTGATCGGTGGTAATGGCTATGCCACCGGGTAGACTGGTTCAGGGACAGAATCCCTCACGGCCAAGACCGCCAAGAGCGGCGCCTCGCGCCAGCTAAAGGCGGCGACCAGAACCGAGCTTGTTCTTACCTGCTTAGCGGGTGGCTAAAGACCAGTCGTATAAGTGAAAGAAACCCAACCCATCTTGGCACTGCACCCCCCCGTAATCATTGCGCACCCTAGGCTGCGTCCGCCGCATCCATCTGCCCCAGGGCAATGGCCTTGTCCGTGCTGACGCCAATGCGGTTTTCTGCAATGGCGGCGGCGATCTCCTGGCGCTGAAGGGCTTCCAGCTCCTCGGTGGTAGCGTGCATGAGGACCTTGGGGCCGCTGAAGATGAGGTCGATTTGCTCGAGAGTCTTTCCCTTGGTCTGTTTTGAGTTTCCTCGTGTTAGTAGGTGCACTGAAATATGTCTTGCGCACGGCGAACTTTGGGTGCAAACTGTGGGTGACAGGGAGGATGAATGTGTGTCTCACCTCTGGGTAAAAAAAGTACACGACGGCAACGGAGACGACGTTGAACATGCCGTAGATGATGTAGGTCTTGCTGCCGATGTTGTTGATGGCCACGGGCGTGGTCATGGCGACCAGAAACGTGAAGATCCAGCTGGTGCTGCTGCTGATGGCGGCGCTCTGCGTGCGCGTCATCAGGGGCGCGTACTCGGCGGTGAGCAGCCAGGGGCCCGGGATCCAGCCCACGCCGAACCAGAAGTTGTACCAGAAGAGGAACACGGTGGCCACGACGCCGGTCGCGAAGGTGCCCACCGACGCCGTGCCGGTCAGCACGAACATGCCGACGGCCATGCCGACCGAGCCGGTCATCAGCAGGGGGCGGCGGCCGACGTGGTCGATCAGGAGCACGGGGATCCAGGTGGCGCAGTAGAAGAAGACGGACAGGATGCCCGACATCAGCGAGGACAGGCGCTCGCTGAAGCCGATGCTGGTGACGAAGATGAACGTGGCGTAGTACGACACCAGGTTGATGCCGCTCAGCTGCTGCATGACCTGGGCGCCGACGCCCAGGCACGTGCGGTAGAAGGTGCGCTGCCCGCGGTTGGTGAAGACCATGCGCAGCGCGCTCCGGCCGCCGAGCCGCTCCTGGGCCAGGCGCTCCTGGGCGATGGCGGTCGCGATGGCGACGCGCTCGCGCTCGGCCGCGTCCGGGCCCTCGTCCGCGTAGAGGCGGCGCAGCACCTCGGTGGCCTGGTCGTCGCGGTCGTGGTTGAGCAGCCAGCGGGGCGTCTCGGGCAGGAAGGAGATGAGCGAGATGGTCGCCAGCGCAAAGACGATCTGGAGGCCGATGGGCAGGCGCCACTGGATGGGGCCCTTGGCAAAGCTGAGGCCGTAGTCGACCCAGTAGGCGACGGCGACGCCGCCGACGTTGGTCGAGAGCTCGGTCGTGATGAAGCGGCCGCGGGACTCGGCGCGCAGCAGCTCGCTGTGCCACACGGGGATGGTGGAGGTGATCATGCCGTTGCCGACGCCGGTGATGATGCGGCCGACAATGAGCTGCGGCAGGCCAAAGGCGGAGCACTGGATGGCGGTGCCGCACATCAGGATGCACTCGCCGACGATGACGGTGCGCTTGCGGCCGACGCTGTCCGCAAAGAGCATACACAGGAGCGAGCCGATCCAGCAGCCCAGGCTGTAGACGGCGACGACGAAGCCCTGCAGGGTCGAGTTGCCGTTGCCGCTGGTCGTGTTGATGGTAGGGAATTGCGCCGTGAAGGCGGAACCGGAGATCACGCCGCCCATGACACCTTGTTCTGTTTTCGAGGTGATAGATTAGTATTTTTTTCATTTTTTCTTTCGCTTATATACATGGCCCGCGTTTTAAACAAGGCTCATTCCCAAATGGCCAACAATCCGTACCATAGCCGAAGAGGATGAAGGCAACGGAGCACGTCAAGCCCACGAGCCGGATGAGCGGCTTGCCGACGATCTTCGAGTGGCCTGTGAGAAAACCCATGCTGGCAATGTTGACAGGCAGAAGCGGTGGGTATTGTTTGAACGGGCTGTAATACAACGTTCGATTTGTTTGGGATTGCACCCAGCCTTGTTAACGATATGAATGCGAACCAACTTTCTTCTATTTCCCGTTCACGATGCGCCGTTTGGAGGGTCACAACCGTCCTTTTGAATAAGCCTTCAGTGAACCAGCCACATGATGTGCAGCTGGCTTTTTTTTTGGCAGCCGGTAGACCAGTTCCGGGGTAGGATTGGGTAGATGTCAACACTAGACCATGCCGAGTCCCGGAGACTGCGGTTGCGGGGAATGGATGCCCGTTGACCATGGTAGAAGAATACTACGACGTAGTCGAACGGCTTAGGCAGATAGACTACGCTGTTCAGACGTGCGCTATTCGTAAACAGGGAACAATGGTCTGCTTCCCCACGGTCCTTGGACGCAACGATTGCCGTTACGGGAACAAAGACTTATACAAGGATTGACGCGTACTGGACATTTTTTCTCTGCTCCGTCCGCTGACAACTTGTACGTGCATGCACTATTACTCTTACTCCGCAAAGGTTTCTGTCTTCGCGGGCCTACTCGCGGAAATAAATCGGATGCCTGCCGCAATTTACTTTTTGCTATTTCATTTTTCCAGTCTGGCTGCGGCAACGATCTTTTTCTGCTGTTGCCCCATGCCATTTGCGCACGCGAGTCTTAAATGTTCAGGGAAAATATCCCGGCGGCGTGCTAAAAGATGGCCAAGATGTTCGGGGGACTGGAAGATTCAGGTTAGCACCTCGTCGGGTCTCGTGCGTGCAACGACAGAACGCAGTACACACGCAGGGATCAGAGTTAACAGGGCGACCGGCTTACCTGGCGATACCCCCAGGCACGTTGCACGGCTCGCTCGTGATGAAGAAGCTGTACCGCCCCGTCGTCTGGCAGTGAGCTGCGAGCCGCTCCAGGTTGAAGAGCTCGCCGATGGGCATGCCCCAGCCCGAGAGGATGATCTCGTGGAGCTTGTAGTCGAGTGCCGTCTCCGCTGGTAAGATACCAGGTCCGTGTCAGCATCAGCAGAAGGAAGGCACCGTCGCAAGGGGAAAGGGGGGGGAAACTCACGCCACACTTCGAACGTAGGGTGATCGCCGGCCACCGCCGAGAAGTTTTCCCAGATCCAGCGTAGCATGTCCTCCGTCTGCTCGACGCCACACCAACTCGGGTTGGAGCGGGCCCTGTATTGGGCCATCTCCTCGGGATTGCCATTTTGCATGGCCAAGGTGAAGCCTGCACCTTTGCTTAGTGTCATGTATACATGCCAAGTAAGCCACATCGGTTCGCGACTGTGGCCATAGTCGGGGTCCCACTCTCAAGGGGAGGGGATCTGCTCACCGGATCGGACGATGAGAATGTCGCCGAACTTGATCTCGGTTCCCTGATCCTTGGCCACCTGCAGGAGCTCTGCCAGCGTGATCGTGTCGGGGTGGAGCGGGTTGAACAGCTTGGGACTGGCCTGTTTCAGGCGCCAGGCGTGGTAGTCGAGCAAGACGCCGCGGCCAACGATGCCGCGCTCCGCCATGGCTATACAGAATTGCATGTCAGATGTCAGCCACCGTTGTAATTGTCTTGCAATTTCCTCTACCCCGTGCGGAGCACATCCGCGAACCTTGTATCCCGTTCTGTGTCGTTCTGTTCCCATCGACGTCGGGGTTGTGAATGTCGTCCATGGTGATGCCATTGTAGAACTTGGCCTCCTTCTGGTAGGCAAAGTGGCGGAGGCCATCCCACTGGCTTCCGCCCTGGGAGTTGAACGTCCAGATCTCGTCGTTGCAGCACAGAGGCGGCAGCTCTCGCAGGATTTGCTGGTGGAACTTCTTCCGCTTGAACAGGGTCATCTTCCCCTCTGGCTCCATGGGCAGATCCAAGCAGAATCTTTTAGTGGTTGTCAGTTCATGTGAACGGAAAACAAGGGCGACGACAAAACAACAAGAACACCAATGTATGCTCACCGCTTCCCGGTCCGTATCTCGGACTGTGCGGCTGCGACGACCCTCTCGTCCGTCAAGCGGTTCAAAGTGCCCAGCTGGTCCTCTCTGCCGTATAAACCCCACGCCGAGTACGGCGGGTCCTGTTTCCCCAGCGGCAGTTCCTCGAAACGGGGAATCCCGTTTGCGGTCAGCTTGGTCGCCATGTCTTCCTTTGCGTGATGTGGAGGTGTGTGGTTTGCAAAGAGGAAAAGGACTACAACGGTATATGTTCCGTACAAAGTACTTTAGTAGGATAGCTCCTAACTGTGAAGATCGCTAAAACCGGCGCCCCGCGTCAGCCAAAACCGGCGGCCAGCATAGCGCTTTCTCGCCTCATGTGTAAAATTTGCCGCAGCAATCGAGACATCTCTGCAAATCGAAAACTTTTAAGTTTTTCCTATTTTTCTGCAACGGAACTCGTTTCGTTTGATTTTCTGCTTAGGAGAAATGAGGGAGAAATTCCGTCCAATCCAGCTCATCGTATACACGAGTTGGCATAGAGACGAAGCAGTAGAATGACATGACAATAAGCGCCAGACGCGAAATAATATAAACAACAAAGACAAAGCAGGATATTGCAAACATGGGACCAGAGTAGAGAATCGAATTCTTCCACTTGAAGGTGTTCCTTCGTACTATCACCAGGGCCGCCGCGACCATTGGCGTACCCATTGCGACAGTGCTAAATACCCTCCAGAGCAGCTGGATCAACGGATTCGGGAACTCCCAGTTCCATGCAGCTAGATGAATAGCCGAAAACGCCGTGCCAATGAGATAGAGTCCCATCGTAGTCCACGTCCGCCAGTCCCAATAGTCGGGCGTGAACATTAATAGCCAGAGGAGCCCGTCTAGTGTGATATCGTCAACTCTGTCCGGACTATCGTCTGGAAGAAACTGCTGTCCGCTGGTTTCAGCGTTTGGACCGCGATCAAGAATAGAGTTAAATTTGTCGAGGTAATTCGCACGCTCCCCTCTGGCTCCTATGAGCTTAGAAGCATGACACATAATAATGTGCCTGCGCTCAGCGTCGAACGGCTTGTGCCACCAGAGTGCATATGTGACAAGAGCGCAAAAGACAAAGGCCATGGTTACGAGCTCCAGTTCGGTGATGGGGAGACCGCGCGCCGCGCGAGCGATGCTCTGAAGAATGAGCCAGCCGGACTGACCGAGAGCCAGAGCCTTGGTGAAAACGTCTGCCTTGCTGTGGTCGTTTATGTCGGCTTCGGTGACGTCGACGCGGAGGCCTAACTCTTGGAGGCTCGCTGCATGAAACAGAGTCAACTACAAAAATGCGAAAGCTAAACGGATAAGTGGGTGTATATAATAACTTACCTAAATTATGTAAAGTTAATGTTTCTTCAAAGAGGGCAATAGTGGATGGTGTCTTTCCGTCCTTGGCCAGGCCTTTCTCCTCGATTCCAGAAACATGGACTCTCTCCGAAAGGCTTCGCGGGCTTGTCTGCGACCAAGAACCCCCCGTAGTACTACAGCTGCATGTTTTACTCTCAGCCGCAACCACTACCGGCCCATTCTGACCCCTTTCCATCTTCTCATCCGCATTTATATAAGTCCTAAGGGCAAATCCACCCATATTTGCAAAGAAGGCATGCGCAAGGGTAAACTCGACTGTTTGTTCCGAGTCTTCACAGAGAGACTTCAAGTCAGTTCTGGCTTCAACGAACTGCGTGAGGGCATTGGCGACGACTATCTCAGGAGCAAGCGCAATGGTACCCATCCACATGAGCTTGCGTCGCCACTTGCGCCACAGCGGTGCTGATGGCCATACCGGTACGCCGAACCAGTGGTCACGGTGCCAACCAGCACTGCTCTCCTTGGCGCTGGGTAGATTCAGGTGCGTGCATTTCCAGCTGCAGATAAGAAAGATGGAAAGACAGCCACATATTATGTCCCAGGTGCTGCGCCGGCCGCCCTGAGGAGAGACCCATCCCACGCGATCCGGGCTGCTGCTGTTTGCTGTTACCGTGGCGTCGGTGAACATTATTGAATTAGTGGTGCTGCTTCTATCTTCGCACAGAGACTGCGCTGCAAGAGTTGTCAAGACAAGAAAGTGACCAGGTGGTAAGACTGGCATCATTAGAAAAAAAATTGTATAAGTATTTATATAGCAAGAGCTTATTCCACAGGATGAGTTTATATATTTATATGTTATTGAATTTATAAGAATTGTAGACGTGGGATATTTTACTCGTTAGGCACCGTTGGGCACCCCTGCAGCACAATATGCATATGTAGGCCGCAAGCCCTGGTTTAAGCGTATACTTGTACTGTGGCGAAAGCAGTGTATAAGCCCTTGCTAAACAGGGTGTTGAGACTCAGCAAAAGCGTTATATCTGATTGGGAGGGTGTACGCCGTGGCTAGCACACCGGTGTGGCAAGAACACGAACTACAACCAACACGCAAACCAACCAACCAGGGGAAATCATCAGCATACCTCGGCCAACCTTAGTCACGTAGGAATGAGGAGGACTGAGGACAACTAAGGAATACGAAGTTGCCTCAGTCGGCATCAGCCAACATCGGAAGAATAAGACTAAGGGAGGCTGAGGAATAATGAAGTTCATCATATATATAAGACTGAAGACTCTACCCAGTCAACCTAGAGAGAGACTCAGTCGTTAACGCATGTCTAAATAACAAACCTACATGAACTTGTTATCCTGTGGCCATTACTTCCTACACTAGCACTTGGAGATTCTATTGATACACGCCTCGTTGTTCCCTAGAATACAAACCCCCCAAAGATTGATCACCTCTGCAGAGACTCTTATACCTTGGGAAGTTTATTTGTAACAGTAAAGTTAACAGCATATAGTTTATTTAGTACAATATAGTATGTTTTATCTTGGTGAGGTCGGGTTTCTTCTTTTACAGTCCTTCCGACATTGTCGTACTTGGAGTTTGGTGTGAAGCTAGATTAACACCACACAACCAAGTCTCCGTATAATTAATGTAATCGCACAGTTGTCAGAAAAAGGGGCTAGAATGGGAGGGGTGTCGGCATGGCTGCCTGAGGTACCAACTAATGATATGAGACTTGACTAGCCACCTATTTTAGTGGAGTTTTCGGGTAGTCTGGCACTCCCACTCCCTCCTGACGGACAACAATACACACACCAATTTCTGAGAACAGTCGCACTAGCCATAGTTTTTGTCAAGGTGGTGGAAGTTTTGAAGGGGCTTCTGCAGTAGGTATTGGCCTGCATTTTTGGCTGCTAATTTAGTTGCCACGGGTGAGATGAAGCCAGTCATTGTACTGTGATCTGTGAACAACATTCGGAAATTCGCGTGAGAGTTAAAAAGCTGTTCGTCGTCGCTTCGTCCGCCAGCTCTTCATCCGTCATAGTTTTGCAGATCCATTTGTCATCCATATCCCGAGGCCTAACACCGCGTTTGATCTTCGCGAAGTCTGCATCGCTGATTCTCAGACCCCAGCATGCTGCCGCAGGTTTCTCCATAGTGTATGCACGTGATCGGTGAATTGCTTTGCACATGCATTAATAGCTACGAGCATTGAAACACCTTGGCTGTGTTCTGAAGTTGGTACGAACGCTACATTGCTACGGTCAGGTGGGTCCGTAATCTTAACGTATGATGTCTTTGACACCCGCGCCCTGTGGCGACTCCACTTTCTGGCTAATGCGAAACAAGATACGGAGTATAAGAAGAGGCCTATGACATGGGACAAACACGTCTTTTTATAAATTTCATAACGTATACAAAATAAGCTTTAGAAGGCTACGACAGAACCTCTTTGTAATGGCAGAGCAGTTGCAATTTCAGCTTCACGACGGCCGGACGCTCGCTTACAGCGTCTTCGGCGCGCCCGACGGCTTCCCGCTAGTCTGGTTCCATGGCACCCCCGCTGGCATCCAGCCTCCTCTATTGCTCGAAGCGGCCGCCAAGCAACGAGGCGTCAAGATCATCGCTCCCGCGCGGCCTGGATACGCGGATTCTACCCGGCATGTGGGCAGGCGGGTCATTGATGCAGTGGCCGATATACAGGCCTTGAACGAGCATCTGGGTGTGAAACAGTGCCTCATTGCGGGCTGGAGCGGTGGCGGTAGGGACTCTCGACTGAACCGGTCTTCTTTGCTATGAACGAACCTGCTGACGCTTAGCTGCAGGTCCCCATGCTCTCGCCTGTGCCGCACGACTGCCGGGTGCTGTCGCGGTCTTGACGATTGCCGGCGTCGGTCCGGCTGATGCTGAAGACTTGGACTTTTTGGCCGGGCAGGGCGAGGATAGTAAGTGCCTGGCGCTCTTCTCTCTGTGCTATCTGAAGGGAGTATTTAACACCGGTTTCCAGACATCGAGGAGTTTCGTGCGGCAGCGAAAGGCGAGGAGGAGCTGCGAAAGTTCTGCACTGCCCAGCGCGAGGATATTTTAGCTGGCAGTGCTGCTGACGCGGTCGCCGCTCTCTCCACCATCCTGAGTGATGTCGACCGCAGCGCATGTGCGGGCGACCTGGGCGAATATCTAATCGACTTGCTACGTGACGGCCTTCGCGGCGGCATCGACGGCTGGGTTGACGACGACCTGGAGTTCATACAGCCGTGGGGCTTCTCGCTGAGCGAGATCCAGGTGCCTGTCCTGCTGTACCAGGGCAGCGAGGACAAAATGGTCCCGTACGCCCATGGACAGTGGCTCGCGGAGCACTTGCCTGAGAAGTCGCTGAGGAAACATCTCCTCGAGGGCGAAGGCCATATCAGTTTGGTGGCCAAGGGCCAGGAATTGTTATCAGAGCTATTAAAAGCCGCCGAAGTTTTAAAGTAGACTTCGAACTTGGGTCAGAAGCACCTCGAAAGCCTAGATTAGAATCTGTGTAGTACATGTCTCTCCTACGGCGTATGTTGTTAGTGTGCAGTGCGTTTTCGCGTCATGTTAGCGGAGTGATAATGAGGTTAAACGTCGTGCGAGAAATGCCGGTTAATTTGCTGATGATAATCGTGCCACGCCGCAGCCCTCGGTAAGCCAAATTTCTGTTTTGTATTAACTTGCTACCTCTCGTTTCCAGTTGTCGGCCTAGCACTCGTAGAACACAGAAGCTATGCAGGATGTAAAGGCGAGTCAGGGAACCCCCGAGAGCTATGTCGTAATCTTAAGAACGAAGCGTACAAGGTCTAGAATCTAATCTGCCCTTAACTCGGAGGATTAAACTACGCGAATAGTCTCCGTCTTGCAAGCTTCAAACAGCCTAAAAGACCTACGGGAATAAAGCCGCTCTGTAAGCCCTGTCCAGCAACCAATGCCTATCCGTTCATAAGCACCTGGCTGAGTAGTGGACGGCCTCAAAACAAGGAACCAAGTTTCTGGGTCGAAGTCCCTCCCTACAGGTTTAAGTTGACCATCCACAAACTGACGAGCCCGCCTAATTGCCCTCCTAGGGTCGGCTTTCCAACTGAAAAGCTTAAGGCAGAAGTATGTTGGCGACACTCTATCAACGGGTGATCCCCAACGGCAGCAATCTCGCTTGCACCCACTTCCCAACCAGCAGTCGCTCTGTTTATGGTCCCTGCGAAGAGTGGGCTCCATTGGAGTATCCATCAGAACCTCGAAGGTTTCCAGGTTCTTCGCGCGAACAAGACACGGCGTTTTGTGCACAGAAACCCCACTTTCCAACGCGTGGAGGGGGATACGATCATTCGAGGAGAGGAAGCGGAGATGATCATACCACCGTGACCCGAGTTCCGCTTCAAGTACAGCGAGCTGAACTTCCACAAGGGGGCCTCTGAGTTCTGCAAATGCGGAAGTAATCGAGCCCGTGCGGTCAGATGCCAGGGAGGCAGCGCAACAGACTGTCTTCACTTCGACGCAGTTCTCGAGAACGACTCCGTACTTGTAGGTTGGCTCTTCCGATGACCGCCAATATCGCACAGGCCCGTTTATTGATGCCCAAGACCATGTTGGAGCGCACCAGTTCTCACGCTCGTACCGGGTGTGCTGGTCGCGACCCGTCAGCTGCAACATCAGCGGATCGACGGACCATGCGAGCTGTTGGGTGAAATAGCGGCCCCACAGCCCTGCATAATACTCGTCCTGGATGCCGTTATTTGCAATCGAGGACTCCGCAAGGAACAGCTTTGCGAGGCCCGAAATGGCAATCAGTTTGTCGCTTCCTCGGGTAAGGTGCCTCTTTGAATAGCCTTCAACCAGCCCGACCCATTTCTCGTGGTACTCGAGGTGCCGTGATCGAATCAAGCCCAGGGGCTCAAGCGAAGAGAATGACGGGCCCTCGTACAGGGGCTTAAACCCACGCTCCAGGCGATTTCTCAACTTCGGCCCCTGCGAATTGTGTAGATGGAAATGGCCGTTGCATTCGCAATGGCGTCTTTGGGTGCACTCCCAGGCCATCTCGACGCCGTCAAACGAAAGAATCCGGTTGGGCAACATGCTTTCCTGAAGACACCAGCCTCGTGTGTCGAGCGAGCATTCTATTACCGACCTGGGCGCTGTCGTTGCTTTGAGCACCTCGGTGGACGTTATATCGTCTGGTATTGATGCGGTCTCGGGTACGCTCCACACCAAAATTCCCTTGACTGGACCGCCAAGGAAGGCCGGAACATGGATGCGTAGGTTTCGCTGCAGGCGAGGCTGGATGTGCCGCTGTGGTCTGAGGAAGCCCTTTTTGCAGGAATCGGGTTCTTTGGCAGCAATTGTGAAAAGACAGTTCCTATAGATATCGACCATTTGTGAGGACTCTTTCTTGAAATCTTCCCCGTCGCCCTGGATGATGCAAAGGCCATCCACCCATAGATACTTCACCCCAAGCGCCCTGCACACGATGATGGCATCTTGTATGGTCTGCGCAAGCGAAGAGACGCGAATCCCACGACGATGGGCTCCGAAGTTATTAGTCGTTGTCTGGAGAACGCTGCTCGTGTCGCTGCCCCAGCAGTAGCTGAGACAGACATAGAATGCTGGCTTGGATGGGTTGACGACGAGCCGCACAGACTGTCCCCCGCTCAGGTCCAGAAGGCGGTGAGGTACGAATCCGGAATCGTCGTTGGCCATGCATTCGGCGTGCTGACCGAAACAGTCCGAGAGCCAGTGGTTTGCTTGTTGAAAAGCCCTATTCGACCTGTAGGATCGTGCAATATTGATCTGGGGCAGGAATCCATTTCTGGAACGTTTGGATATAGATGCCGAAGGGTCTGTTGCTCCTGGTTAATGGCTTCGTACGGCTCGGCCTGGAAGCTGTCATGAGGTTGCGAGTACATACCTACCCGCTCATACAGTTTGAAGCGGCCGGCAACTATGTCACCTTCCAGCAATGTGATCTCGCCCTTCCGAAGACGTATCTTCTTTTCCGTTCTTTCGGTATCCGCCCACCCAGGCCTGACGATCTTGACAATAGCGAGGACCATCTGGCATGCAGCGCAACCTCTCCTGCTTGATTTGGCAAATCTGTCTAAAGGGACGGGCTCCTTGGAATCGTAGGCGTCCCATATTCCCTCAGAACAGCGATCGGAGAGCCGGATTTCCTCTGTACGACTACTACCGAACAGGCACATGTTGTCACGCTGGCTATTCTGCGAGCTCACAGAGGGTCAAGAGCTACTGGGGATGTCCATATTTCCGGGGCGCGGGGGGGGGGGGGAAAGAACGGAGAGGCCAGAACCTTTTTAAGATGACCCGACGATGCAGCCATCAGCGGGCGGAACGTGGCTCATTCTCATTTGTCGTGTAAGGTATTTACGTCGGACTATAGGGCGACCTGTTGCAAACCCCCTGTGCGAATGTCTATGCAACCCAACCCCACTATACAGAAGTGTCCCCACACCCGCGTGTAGTAAGTACGGAGTAACGGCCGTCTCGTATAACTGACTTTTTATTTCCTTCTATCTCACATGCGGACAATACTCCCGCCCAACAACAAAAGGATAAGAGAATAGGGGATGGCCATGAATGTGGAGAAGGATGATCAAAAGAACGTGGTTCTTAGTGGGGAAAAGCCAAAAAAAGACATCAGCAAGCTCGCATACATAAGTCTCTCTCTCTTGGCTCATGCACCTCCCACTGCAATCATGGCTTCAGATGAGTATGAATGTCCGCTCTTGAAGCTTCCCCTCATCACGCATTCGTATGGCTTCCCCGTGCATCATTCCATGAAGATCTGCCGCCATATGCTGTCAGCTTGTGCCCAGTTTTCAAAAAGAGTAAATAAGCCGACTCACAGCATTCTCCAAGGAGATAATAGTTTGACCCGATGGGTCGAGCAACGAACGGCACATCGCCTCCATAGAAAACGCAAATCAAGTCACCCTGCTTGACGGATGGCGCTCCCCTCCCAATGTACCCACTCTCAGAGATGAAAAACATGGAGCGCATCATCGTTTGCGACGGCCCAATTATTTGTTTGCCCATATCCATGGGTATTATGAAATCGCCACTTGTTTGATCCAGAGTATAATAAGTAAACTTGTCTCCCACGTCATTATTGTCAAGTTGAGATCCGACGCGTGCCGTCTCTAAAAACGCTCGTCTTTGGCCGTCTGCATCGCCCCCATACGGACAAGGAATTTGCGAATTTCCCGTAAACGATTTCCACGTCTCCCAGTCTTGCTGCAGGCCTCTTTTGACGAGGATATCGAAGTCTGTGGTGTTTTCACGTGTATTTTGGAGTACGAAATCGGAGGGTGTTGAACCTGAGACGGTTTTAACTCGATCAACCAGGACTCCTCGGACGGAGATGGCTGGCATTTGCGTAGTATTTAGGAACTGTATTTCAGCCAGCGAGTCGCCACTCGCCTTGTCGTTCGCCTTTCGATTATGGTTGAGCAAAATGTAATCGGCATCTCTGACGCCTAGGTAGCCCCAGCGCGGAACCCAAGACGGAAGAGATCTGACACCAATGTCTTCATCGATCTTCTTCTGGTCCTTCGCATCCATGACCCCTTCGCTGCTCGGATCGACCCGTGTGCCGCCTTTCATTGTATTTTCCGGTACCCGTTTATAATATTGAATGGTGTCGGCTGCCATATCGGGCTGATGAGAGCATGTACCGCAAGGTTTAGGAGGGTCGAACAGTTTGCATAGCGACAGCACATCTAATTTGCCGTTCCCGGAAATGAAATTCTGAACGAGGGTAAGATAGAGACTGGGAAGAGGCATGCTATAGTCGATCTGAATAGGCATCGACTTGGCAATGCCCATTAGGCCAAATATGTAATCGTGTTGCTCGGTTGCTCTCCGCTGCCGGCTGAGGCGAAGAACATCAAAGCAGGATATGCTTATCCCGCATTTCTTTTGCACCCAGAGCTTCGCAAGGGGTAGGGCCCCACGCTCTGCATTTATCTTGGACCATATAAAAGGCTGTACAGAACTCTTGTCTCCATGCTCTAAGCTCCCTTGGAGATCAAGGCAGAATAGGAAGAGAACAAATTGGTTCCATCCGATAGCATACTTGCCACAGCAGACGAAAGCGTCACGCGCCAGTACGACCTCCTGTATGACCCAGATACGATTCCAGTATGGTCTTTCTAGAAGTCTTTCCATGGCAAGCATGGCATCCCGGTGCTCGATCGATCCTAGGGCACTCACACCGCTGGTTTCGAAATCCAGAAGAAATTTCATGGCCACATCGGCACGGTCTTCCTCTTCACCAAGCCATATTACGACGAAGACTGCCGTCTCATAGAGCGATGCCATTAGCGCAATTTGGCTGGTCTTCTCCGCGATGTCAGCCTGGTTTATGCAAAGCGCATCGACCCATAGATAACGTGGCAGACAGGCATGTCGCAGGTGCCTCAGCGCGGAATGGAGATTAGGGGTGACGGCAACCGGCTTTCCACAAACGTGAATGATGATGGAATGGCGAGGATCTGTGTTGCCCCATAGGTAAGATAGCGCAACGAAGGCAGGGCTAGGCATGTTCCCAGAGCCATAACAATGGATTAGTTCGCATTCGATGGGAGCAGACGGATCGGGGTCCGCCACTACAGCGAGGACTCTGAATTCCAGACTCTCACGGCTGAGTTGACGGTAGGGGTATCCTGGTGGCCGCCCCGCCGAACGAGGTGTAACGAATATGGAGCGAGGAATCGAATGACCTGGGTCTAGTCCAGAGAGGAATTCTGGAAACCTTTGGACAGTTGGAAAAACATGCATCCACAACACTTCGCTCGTCCAAATCTGGGTACTGAACTCATCCATGGCTTCTCGAAAGAATGGGCTTTGCGTTGAAGACGTTGAATCGTCTCGAGCATCTGCTTTCAATATGTCGAAAATGGTTCTCTCGCATTTCACCCATTTTTTCATGGCAGATCTTGGGTCAGTCGTATCTGGAAGTAGCTTCTGCCATTCTCGGAAAATGTTTTCAGGGATGGGTCTTTCTTGGTCGACATCTGGCGCGCATGTCAGTACCTTACATGAAAAACATGCCATTAGTAGTTCCTCGAAGTCGTCGGGCAGATCGCGGTTCTGGAAGTAAGACGCTATGAGCTCAAGATAGCTTTTCGGCTTTTTCTGGTATTCGGAAGCCATTTTCGGCATTGGCGGCCGGAGGAAAGGTCCTGCTTTGTCGTTTGACGTTTCGTTATCTGGCTCGCTGTGGATAGTCATATTGTCGGTATGGGAATATGACTTGCTCAATTGTCAGACTATCTCCTTCGGCGACAGCCTATAGTCCCAACTTCTAACCAGGCATAGATTAGGAACGAGAAGAATTTCCGGCTCCAGAGTTGTCTCTATAACCAGGCCGACTCCTAGCGCATCTTGAATGTGTCTGCGGATGGTGGAAGTCGGTGTGTCTTTGAAACCGAAGCATATCAGCCTTGGAGGGGCGAGGCATATTTATGATGAATGCCACCCAAACCACCCCTGTTTGCCTTGCATGCATGTTGCCCGGTTGCAAGAGTCTCTGCATTGTTGGATTTGGCCAACCAGATGTGTGCTCTTGCTGTCCTCCTTTAACGCTGGGTACATTATTTGTATTTTGCACATTGGGGAAATAGTAGCTGTCTACACCCTAACGTATCATAATTACAGTCCGCATATCCTATCCTTTAATACACTTAGAAAAGAGTGAAGCAAAAAGGCATTTGAAGCATAAATGATACCTAAATGGCATCCAGCTGGCTGGTCCATGAAATAAAATGGCTAGTATATACAAAAGAGATAAAGTTCCTTGGCCTGAAGATGGCGGTGTACGAAGGAGAAAACAAAGTGGATCAAAGAGCTTATGCAGTTTCTTTTTTTATTTGCAGCTGTAGTCGGTTGCCCAAAACAAGGCTCCGTGGCTGTGCTGTGGGGGCACCCGGGCACACACCCACAAATCAGGTAAGAGCAGGGACAGCATAGGCGCACCTCAAAAAAAGAGGCAATTCTCAATGGGCATATTGGGGTGCATATTGGGTTGCAATGGTTCTCGGCGGAGAGATCACGCAAGGGCCCATAAAAGGAAGTAGTGCAGTACAATGTCGTATTACTAGAATATCGATTCAACAAGAAATGAAAATACAAACATTCTACTTGCATAGTTGCGATTTTGAGCCAGACACTGCTGCAGAATCGAATCTGGTTTCTCGCAGAGGTGGACAAAATAAATACTCCATGTCCTAAAATACTTGCCCACAGCTACCTTAGTCCGTAGATCCTCCAACCTCTTCCAAGAACTTGTAGTACCGTGGTGCTTTGGCCTGGCGCCAGCGCTTCCCATACATCACAAGGGGAATTGCAGCCGCCATAGAAGCAAGAACACACAATCCAAAGAAGGTGAAAGCCCACCCATAGCCCGCTGCATTGATAAAGGGCTGGACAGAGTAGGAGATGGCAAAATTCACCATGGAAGAACACATGGCCAGGACAACGACGAGTTCTCCAGAAATCTTGTCACGTTAGTGCTAGAATCGACAGAAGAGATTTTCGGTAAAAATAAACTTACTCCTGGGAAGCTTTCCATCGCATACGCAGTGGCAATAGCACAAGCACCGACCTGGTGGGAGATCATGGCGCAGATCGCAATGGCAAGGCCGATCCAGTGGATGCCTTTCTGGGCGCCCCATCCGTACAGCATGTAGCCGAGAGCCGCATACACAAAACATGGAATGAGCATCCAGAGACGCATCTCGGGCTCTTTGACGCCACCGTTGCGCCGGGCGAGGAAGACAACAACATGGTCGCTTAGCACGCCCGTACCCCAGCCAATACAATTGCCAACGAGGGCGGCAAAGAAGACGAGGCCCGTTGCGGTGGTGCTAAAGTTGTAGGGCGCTTCTGTCAGGATCTCGGAAATGGTGTTGAACGACACGATGCCGGCCGTGCAGCCGAACGCGAAGATAAAGCCGGCCTAGCCATTGTCCATTGTGAGCAAGTTGCAAAGAGGGGGACGGAGGTACTGTTATTGTATGCACGAGCTACTCACAATCACAATGTTTGGGAAACCCCACAGGAAAAAAGGACGGCGGAAATATTGCCAAAATGTCGTCCTGTTTTGACGGTAGCGCACCCAAAGTCGTACTTTCTGGACGTATGTCTTCTTTGGAAAAGCAGCGACGAGATCGCCATTCGCGGAGTCCGATGACGAAGGTGATGCCGTGACCTCTCTGAGAGCCTTGTCTGACGTCTCAACATCATTTTCTGCTTGTGGCTGCCGAATCGCCGGGATAATGCGTGAGGTGAACAGAAAGCGAGGGAACAGTGTTTCCTCGAACGTAAAGAGGAAGAGGACAAACACGCCGGCATCGATAATGCCACAAATGTACTGGCTCCATCGCCAGCCAACGGTATCTGCAATACTGCCGCCTGAAATCAATCCGAGACTGTTGTTTATTCACACGTCAGCATTTAGAATTTCAGTACCGTAAAACGAAATAATGTTGCCTTTCCTGCGTACATTGAACCGAGCTGTTGGCCAAACAAGTAGACGGAGAGCATCCGCCCACGTTCATGCACAAAGAACATGTCGAAGACCTTTTTTCATTTGTTAGCTGGAGAGTAGGCATTGCTTGGACGGGACATCGAAACATGGCTCGGGAGACATACGGCGAGTTGAATCACAGCCTGGTATGCGGACGTGCCAACGCCGTTTAGGACCATGGCGGCCATCCACTGTCCGGTGCCGGTAAAGGATCCAAGCCAGACACCAGCGGCCATGCAGATCAGAGTCGTTGCCAAGAACACGGGGCGGCGTCCGAACATGTTGGCAAACGGAATCCACCAAATATTAACAAATCCCTAGGAGAAAAAGAAAAAGAAAACCATGTCAATATGGCGGTTCACGGGCCAGACATAATGCACAGCAACGGGCAGAGTTTTCATCTCACCAGAAGCAGATAGTTCAGAGCGCTGCCGCCATTCATATTCGTCAGGGTCACCCCCGTGTCCTCGCTCACGGTTGTCCATGCGGCCCCAAGAGTGTTTTCTCCGAATGAGAATGCGCAAGCATAAAGCGCAACCAGGAAGACCTGGTAGTATTTCTTCCATTTTGACCATTTCTAGGAGCGAACTGTCAGAAACGCGTATTGTCTTCTACGCAGTGGGAGGATAAAAAGAAGAGGAAGAAAAAACGCATACAAGGGGATCTCCGCCGCATTCGGTTGGCTGAGGAATCAGGACAATATCCGAATTCCCAGAATCGGCATGCGAGGCGTCGACGCTGTTCTTCACTGTTATTTTGTGAAGCCAAATTAGCAATCGCCTTCGTTTGTGTGGCAGCCGGGATCCCATCACATACCATCGACAAGAAGCTCCGTCCCCGGGATAAAGCGGTCATCAGAGTAATCTCTCTCCATGGCGGCAATTTGTCTGTCTTGTTCGTGTGGCATTCCTTGATCATGGAAGAACCATCGATGCTAGAAACAAAAAAAGGGAGCCTCACGCGAGCAGGCTTTATAGACAGTTCACATCTCGATATGGGACAAGGTCGACCAATTCGGTTATCCGTCTCGGAACCCTACTCGCAGTAATAAACTGGCTAGCAAGATAAAGCACGAGGCCGCTCTCCGACAGGGGGTCTCGTCTGCCGACTAAGTGCGGGGATTTGGCGGTAGGGACAAACGGGCGGAGGTGGCTGGAAGGTCCAGCCGAATACTCCTCACGCACAGAAGTGTACTACGGTTCCTGGTCGATAAACTTGGGTGGACTAGGGCTACCCCTATTGGACACGAATGACGTAGAAAAAGAATGGTGTGGAAGAGTACGGAGTATGCAATCCGTATCTTAGTGTCCTGAGCGATCGGTGTGGAGTCGGGAGCTTGATAGCCGTTTGAAACGTCCCAAGATCACGGAAATAGTCGGAAATCTCTACTCGTATTGGTCCCTATCGTTACAATCTCTCACTCTCTCTATCTCCCTACGCGAGACTGATATTGGAGCTATATGGACCAACAAAAATGCCCCAGTCGTTTGCACCCTCAGGGAAATGACAAGGCTCGTCGCCGTCCAGCGACATATCCCGCATCCGCCACACTTTCTCGATGACCCCCTTTGTCCTCGATATGTTCGACAGTGATGATCGTGCCATGTTCTTCAGCATCTCCAAAACAAGCCGCCTCCCGGACATCAGCGGCTCCGCTGCTGTCCTCCGGTTCTGGAACAGCTGGCTGTCCAGCGGATCCAGCTCAACCGCAGCCACAAAGATCGGAAACGAGAGGCCGGCGGTCAGTCCTTTCTCGACCAGCTCGGCTGTGCCATCGAGAATGTCTGTGACAAGTTCCGAGACCAACGGCGTCGACGGCGATGCGTCGTAGAGAACGCAGCAGTGGTACAGGACGACAGCCTTCCGCTTGAGCTCTGCCGATTGGGCTAAGAAGACGTCGGCTGGACCTTCTTTTCTGTTGACGAGCGCACGTGCACTTCCATCAATCTCCGCAATCTCCTCAATCTCCCCAGTCTCCTCCTGCTTGAGCAAGTCAAGCTCTTGCTCTAGCGCGGCCGCTTCGCCTTCAAAGTCCGCGGCTGATATGGCGTGCCTCGCCTTCAAACGGCTTAGGTCCGTAATGCGGCACAAGACCCGCACCAAGGCTGTGCTGCACCCCATCCAGGAGTCGATATCCGAAGAGGAAGAAGACTGCTGGTTGGTGCTTCCTTGGTCCCAGTATTCCTGTCCGAACAAGGGCAGATTCTCGCAGGCGGCCCTGCTGATAACGTCCTGGAATGCAAAAAATTGCTCGGTAAAGGTGGTAAGCGCGCCAAGATGCGGATGCGTTCGGCAGCCTCGTGTTTCCCAGGTCGGCTGGACCTGCCTGCTCCGTCGTATGATGTCCTGGCTCGCCCGCAAGTGAATGACCCAGCGATGGTCGCAGTTGTCGACAATCTCGTACAGACACAGGAACATCATCATGATCAGGATCTGTGCGTCCCATGTGCCGCCCGGTGCGGATGCCAAGTGCGTAAGCCTCCGACGGAGGGAGCTTATGACGCCGTCTCGGAGCGTCATGGCGGTTGTGCGCCACGCAGGGTCGGTATCGGTCGTACTGCGATGCCGCGCAGAAAGGGCCATGAGAGCGCGTAGTATGTCTTCATGGCCAGGAACACCGAGGACGGGGACGATGAGGTATGCGAAGGGCGAGGGACAGAGGCGTGATGGCGTTGTGAGCGGACACAGCCTCATCAGATAGTATTCAAAGAGGCCAGAATCGATGCTGGCCAGGGTTGGATTCGGAGAGAGAGAGTATGGCAAGGACGGAGACGGAGTCGGCGACAACGTTAGGTGCATCCAGTGCATCTGGTTCGACAGCCCCAGTGGACTGGGTGCCGAGCTTGCAGGGGGCGATTGGAATGTGCAGCGAGACCCAGATTCCATGCTGGGGCTGCTAGCTGCAGCTGGGACGATTGCCAGCCTCTCGGCACTCTTTTGCTTGTCCTCGTCTTGGGCGGGCCCTGGCCTCACGGCACGGTCAAACTCCCAGTAGAGCGTGTTGATGAAATGATGGGCCCTCACTAGCGGAAGAACGCACCATTCTGTCTGTTCTAGCGACGGCAGCGGTGTCAGTGGTGTTGGCGACGACGGGCTTGCTGTTCTTTGATTCGTCTTGGCCCACCGGCCCTGTCTGCCAAAGGCCAGGCCCCGGTTGACAAATTCTTGCTCCCATTTTAGCTGCACGCCGCTATCGCAGGCCAGGCCACGACGGGTGCAGTTCTGGCACCGCGGCTTGCCTTCGTCGCACTTGACTTTGCGCTCCCGGCACGTCTTGCAGCCTGTGCGAACGCGTCGCTGAATGGGACTGCTGCTGGTCTGCTCCCGCCGTCGGCGGCGTGGCATCTTGACGGAGTAGATAGACTGAGAAGATAGTGGATCAGGAGTGGGTTTGCTTGTAGAGGAGGAGAAGGGAAATGATAGTCGCAGGTGAGAGTCCACGGACGGCGGAAATGCAAACAAATAGACAAAATGCCTGCATTTGGGGAATGAAACGTTGAATTCTGGCAGAAACCAAAGCCGGGGGAACGGGCTCATGACCGGATAGATAGCCGTTGATAGATAGTTATGACACCACAGCGAGATCATTGATAAGAGAGGGGGGAGGTGGAGAAAGATGGAGACACCCATGGCGCGCGCCCCAGTCCAAAAGGGGCCAAGCATCGTTCGGCAGGACCTTCCACTCCCCTCATCTCCGACCATCGCCAGACGGGCCTTGTTGGTCGTCGTACTACGTATATTTATCAGCGACAACCACCAGTCGATATGATGTTGGGTGCCATGGACTGATTGAGAAGCCTTTCATCTGTCAACCGATATCCCATATTCGACCTGGTCGTATCTCTCTCATACATTCTCTCCGTTGCATCTTCATCCTAAAATGGGCACCACCGAACTTGACAAATCATCAAGGATACTCGTTGTTGGAGGAGGGACATGGGGCTGCAGCACAGCTCTCCACCTTGCCCGCAGGGGATACACAAACGTGGTCGTCCTCGATGCACATGCCATCCCGTCGCCAATCTCGGCAGGGAATGACGTGAACAAGATTGTCGAGCAAGGTTCATTCAGCGAGGGAGACGACGAAGCAGCCGTTGCGCAGGCACTGCTCCACGCAGCGGTCAACGGCTGGAGCAACGATCCGGTCTTTACGCCGTATTACCACGACACGGGGTACATTGTGGCTGGATCGTCGCCAGAATCCATCGAACATCTCGAGGAACGAGAGATTCGTCATCATGACCCATCGACCTTCACGAGGCTGAAAACAGCAGAGGACTTTCGCAAGACGATGCCCGCGGGTGTCTTGACGGGCGATTTTCCGGGGTGGGAGGGCTTCTACAAGAATTCCGGCGCAGGGTGGGTGCATGCCCGGAAAGCTCTCGTCTCGGCGTATTCTGAGGCCAAGCGCTTGGGAGTCGCCTTTATTACCGGCTCGCCAGAGGGGCAGGTCGAGAGCTTGCTTTACAAATCTTCTGAAGAAGGCAAGGATGTCAAGGGCGCTAGGACGGCGGATGGCAAAGAGCACCTTGCCGACCGCACGATCCTCGCGGCGGGCGCTTCGTCGCCACGATTCCTCGACTTTGAGAACCAGCTCCGGGCGACGGCCTGGACGCTGGGACACATTGCCATGACCGACGACGAGACAAAGCTCTTCAAGGATCTGCCGGTCCTGTTCAACATCGAGAAGGGCTTCTTCATGGAGCCGGACGAAGACAAGCACGAGCTCAAAATGTGCGACGAGCACCCGGGATACTGCAACTGGGTCAAGCAGCCAGGCTCCGAGCTTCCCGTCTCCGTTCCGATCGCCAAACAGGAGGTTCCCGCAGCGTCGGAAAAGCGCATGCGCGACTTTTTACGGGAAATTATGCCGCAGCTAGCAGACCGGCCGCTGTGCTTTGCGCGCGTCTGCTGGTGCGTTGATACGCCCAACCGAGCGTTCCTTATTACCTACCATCCAGCCAGCCCATCTCTCGTTGTCGCGACGGGCGATTCGGGACACGGATTCATGCACATTCCATCCATTGGCGGCTTCATTGCCGATTGTCTCGAGAGCAAGTTGGAGCCAAGGTTTGCCAAGTCGTGGAGGTGGCGACCAGAGACAGCCAAAGGGTTCTGGGGTGATGACACATTGGGCAGATTTGGAGCCGGCAACAAGATGCTCGATCTGAAGGAGACAGAAACGGAAGGGTGGACGCAAATAAGCGAAGTTTAGACAGCTACGAGGCACCAAACAAATATAAAGAAAGTTCTGAAGCGTCCACATGACCTATTGCCGACATGTGGAAAGGTAAGCACAAGTCCTAGGTTATCTGACAGGATGTGATGTAGTGAAGGTCTCCTGTGCAATTCCATCTGTGAATCTTACCTCCTCTTGCTAACCGGCTGCCTGCTCCTCCCACGACAGACTATGTGCATTATATACACCTGGCCTGCCAGTAAACCTTGCTCAGACTATCATGATAAATCTAATAATCCATTTCATCGAGTGCTTGCGAATCACCCTTTTCCCAAGGATTCTCGTCTTCTACTTTTCGGATGAGCTTTTCAGACGATGGACCACGCGATGTGATAGACAACTTGTAGTCGGCCGGGTGACTTATGATTCCGGGGAGAAAGTCGACCACAGGTTCAGTTTCCACGCCATCCTCAAGTACTTTGCCTATGTTAAAAACGGCAATAGACTTTGCAACAGCGAGGAACACCGATGCTTCCGCCAGGTATCGACCAGGGCAGATTCGCCGGCCAAACCCAAACACAAATTTTCGCGGATCCTGTTCAGCAACATGGCCATCGCTATTCAAAAACCGACTAGGATCGAATTCCATCGGATTGTGGTATGTTTCGGGGTCGTGGGTAAGCGCCCTAAGAACCAGTAAGAGCGAGAATTGTTTAGTTCAGAACAGGAACAAACTCTTACCAAATATTTGCCACCAAGAAGGAACCTTTAGGAATATGATATCCACCATACGTGTCTTCCTCTGTGGACATGTGCGGAACGCCCAGAGGAGCAACGGGATGCCAGCGAAGAACCTCCAAAACAAGAGCATCGAGATAGGGCAGTTTGGCGCGGTCTTCCACAGTTGGAAAGCAGTCGGTGCCTACAACTTGATCGATCTCTTCTCGTGCCTTTTTCTGGACGTCCGGATACAGCGCCATAGCTAAACAGTAGACTTCCAAAGCAGCAACAGTCTGCGAATGAGGTCAGTATCAACACAGTTTCGGGCCTTTCAACACTGCGGACACGTACCGTATCGGCGCCGGCACCGTACATAGTCGCTGCCGTCCATTTGATATTGAACTCTTCCATATCGCTAGGTACAGAACCCAGCTTATCCAAGTGAGCAGACACATACGATTGCTTGTGTTGGCCATGTGCCCTCTGGTGAAGAACGAAAGCAAACGGCTTTTCGGCCAGCTCGGTCAGCACAAGCCGCCATTCTTTTGCGAGCCGTTTGACGGAAGCGCCTGGGAACCACTCCGGCAAGTATTTGACTGCATTGGTCAGCGGTGATGATGACCATTGAAATGAGTATGCACTCACGAATGGGAAATATATCAACAGTCCAAGCGCCCGGTTCTGCTGCGATTGAAAATTGACTTGTCGACAGGTCCGCTAGGTTCACCAGGGAGTCCTTTCCGAAGGGCTCCACGGTATAACCGTATATGAGGCTCAGAATTGTAGCCCCAGAATGACTGTTCAATATTAGCCCTAGCTGCTATCAGTTTGGAGTAAGATGGTCTCACAAGCGAAAGTGGTCGACAAATTCTTTTGGCCGGGTAAACATGCGCACAATTAGGCGACGAGCTTGCCAGTCCAGCATGGATGAAAACCCAGCTATTGAGTTTTCGGTCCCGATGAACTGGGTTATGTATTTTCGATGCGAGCGAACGATGCTTGCATCGCCTTGAAGTGTCAACATGCGGTTCCAGCCTGTTCTGAGCAAAGACGTCAGCGTACTGCCTAACTGCCTAGTAACTAGCTCATATTATTAAGCCCTGAAATGTGTAAAAAATCTTACAAATCGTTGGTAACCACTGTCCTTGGCCTCGATGAGTGAATAGCAGAACGCTTTTCCAGCACATCTAGCGCCACTTTGGCGTTATTCAAAATGATGATAGTCTGCCCCATAGTCGTTATGGAGCTGATGGGGCCTAGTCAATGGTTTGAAGTCAGCTTTCAAGGATTTGTTTTGCTTTAGTTGCTAGATTGATGGCCTCACCGTATAGAGCCTTGTGCTTGTACCAATGCTCCCATTCCTTGCTTCCATAAGAAGGGTTGTCACGTATATTCCCTAATAGCGGCCATCCGCGAGGGCCAGGAGGTAGCGGGCGGCGTGTCAAAGAAAGTAAAATGGCTTTCAGCAGCCATAAACCAGCAACCCCAGATAGGCAGGTCAAGATAAGAGTAAATATGAACATGTCGAAATTATCCTTTAACAAACTTGGCTTAAAGCAAGACACTGGTAACTTCTAGTGAGGTGTTTTGAAGAGTCGGAAATGTGTTGAATACTCAAAAGTTAAAAAGTAATGGACGTGGAACGGGGTGTCAAAAATCCAGGGGATGGCCCAGAGGACACAGGTAGATATCATGGGTTGGGGCGTTTCTGTGCGGATGATAGCCAGCAGCACTCATAGCCCACCTCGTTGTCAATGCAGATTAAAGACGTCAAATGACAGCACGAAGTAAGACGACTAAGTGGAAAAATGTTTGCCGATATCTATCATTTATTATCTATTACTTGGGCCCGGGATACACAGATTGGGCTCTGATTTTCGGCTTCACCGATGATGAAATACCAAGGCTGCTACTGCCAGCACCTCGCATCAAACTGTATAAATATGCTACAATCACAACAGGTTCGACGCGCGGGAATCTATTCAATAGCAGTAGTCCAAAATTTCCTGATCCATTTATTACCTCAACAACAAACAAAGATGTCTTTTCCGCGTCAGCCGCCATGCAAGGTAATCATCATTGGCGCCGGATTTTCCGGCTTAACAATGGCCTGTCAACTGAAACGCACATTTGATCTCGACGACTACTGTGTCTATGATCGTCATGGAGGGATGGGTGGGACTTGGTGGGCGAACACATGTCAGTTTGCCTGCGCCTCTTATCTTCACTTGACCAACTCTGACCAAATCTGGACATAGATCCGGGGTGTGGTGTGGATATTCCCTCCTTCTGCTACAGTCTTTCGTTTGCTCCGAATCCCGAGTTTACACGAGTCTTCCCGGGACAAGCTGAGATTTTGAACTACATCTCTAAGGTAGCATTAAACTACGGCGTTGACAAGCATCTCGTGGGAAACACTGAGTGGCGAGGAGCAGCTTGGCAAGAGAACACTCACACTTGGCTGGTCACATTGGAAAACCTGAAAACCGGCCAGCTTTTCGCTCGAGAGTGTTGCATACTGATTTCGGCTGTTGGTGGTGTTGTGAACCCCAACAGGCTATCGATTCCGGGCATGCCCGAGTTTCAAGGCTCCATAATGCATACTGCAAAATGGAACTCGACAATCGATCTGGCCAACAAGAACGTTGCGGTCATTGGAAATGGAGGTCAGACAATTTCGTAATCGTTTTTCATTATACACCGAGATGCTGATCTGATAGCTTCCGCGACACAACTCATTCCAGCTATTGTGGGGAAACCTCTGCAGCTCACACAGTTCATACGGGTATGGCGTTGCGAAGATATCGTCTCCCTCACGAACCTAGAGGAACCGGGCCGACTAACCAAGCAAACGTTTTTTGCGAGAATAGACTCCACACCATCTTGTTCAAAGCACCAACTACAACATATCTCCTCCATGGAGGTTGGCGTTTCGATTTATTCCAGGCCTTCTATTTGTAATCCGGATTTTGATTCTCCTGTACATGGAAATGACATTTTTCCACTTTCGAATGACAGAAAGAGGACGCCGGGGCCGAGCACAGTCGATGAGTCTGAGTATTGAGCATATTCGGAGCAAAGCACCCGGTATGTCTAACCCTCAAGAAACTCGTTCATTCATACCATGTATTTAGCTGACCTCGGTAGAAAAATACCTAAAGATGCTGACTCCAACATATGAGTTTGGATGCAAGGCACGTACATCTGTTACTAGGAGAAAGGAGTACAAGCAATGGTAACGGTAAACCCCATCTTAAGCTAACCACATTCTTAGAGACGGGTTTTTGACCAAGGTTACGTGGACACACTTCAACGACACGACGTCCGTCTGACAGACAATCCCATTGTTCGAGTGACAAAGGACTCCCTCGTTACGAGTTCTGGCGAGGAGTTTCAAGCAGATGTTATTGTAAGTGTGGAGGAGACAAGCCTACTACATTGTGCATACGCTGACCTTTGTAGATCCTTGCTATTGGATATTCCTTGACACAGTATGATGTAGACTTGCAAGGGCGGTACGGGAAGACTCGGGCTCAGCATTGGCAAGACTACGGGTGTAAGGCAGCCTTCAAATCTGTCGCCATGCATGACTTTCCCAACTTCTTTTACGTTTTGGGGCCGAACTCCGGCCGATTACATACATCGACTTTGATCTCGATTGAAAGGTAGTAGCTGCTAAAAAGAAGTACCCCACGTACCCGCATGTCTATTGAGACAAGCTGACGCGTCATGGACTAGCTTCGCGACTTTGGTCGTCTCGGCTATCACGCCTATTTTGGAAAACCGAGCTTTAAGTGTACAGGTCAAGTCAAGCAGCGAGAGGGCTTACATGAAAGCTCTTGATGCTGCTCTGAACAATACGGTGCACAACGACTCTTGCTCAAGTGTGAGTGTTTTATCTAGAGCCCAGGAGCAACGCTAGTGGAACATGTGCCGGGTGCAACAGCTAATCTCGCCCCCCCCGCGATCCACAGTATCTCATAGATAAGCAAACCGGTAAGAATTGGTTCGTCTATCCGTGGGACACGTTCCAACTCTGGTTGTCGACGCATTGGAACATGGTTCACGACTGGGAATATGAGTAATGAGAACCAGTTTGGAGGGTTGCAAAGTGTGGTGTCCATGCAAGAAATTCCACATTCCAATGAACTAGTCAATTGTGTATTTTGCAAGCCACCAATCAAAAGTGAATGCACCAAATCTACGACGTAGTATCCCGTCTTTGCGTGATCTTTTTGTTTTGGCCAGACGGTCCGCTAGGTTTACACCCCCGGCTAAACGCCAGATCAACCAGCCGGCCTGCGACCCCCCCTGGCAGATACGAGAGCTGCACGTACCTCAGAACACAGCCGGCCCTGTAAATTGGAAAGTGATGAAGGTAGTCAGATGCAGATATATCACGCTTACATCTAGCCTAGCATTGGTATCCTCATATAACCCTGCTAGGCGAGTTGGCCTCTCGGAAATACCCGGTAGCCAAGGCGTCAAACCTTATTATTATGATATGACAGTAACACGACGAGCGTATTACCTAAGCGCAACGGA
Source organism: Sporothrix brunneoviolacea (assembly GCA_021396205.1). Classification (NCBI taxonomy): domain Eukaryota; kingdom Fungi; phylum Ascomycota; class Sordariomycetes; order Ophiostomatales; family Ophiostomataceae; genus Sporothrix; species Sporothrix brunneoviolacea. The sequence goes on from WNYD01000043.1 coordinate 65,039, forward strand.
TCAAAGCGCGGCAAGCCTACGTACATCCTTACATTATCACAAATGCATATATATTGAGTCGAGGAAAGGGAAACTCGACAACTTCAAGATTCTCAATTTGTCTTATCACTGTCGAAAACATGGCTTTTCTATATAGCAATCTAATTCTACGCGAGCTGGGCTTCCTCAGCCTTTGCTTATCACTCCGGTCGTTGAGCTTTGAAGCTTGGCTGAAGGCTATTATCGTGCTTGTTGGCATTATTCTGGCAGCTGCAGTTGCTTCTTTCCTGATTCTCACTATTCGTGTATTGACCATACCTCGTACACTAACTTGTTTGCCGGGCAGCAGCCCAGCTGTCATGGGCCGCCCTCTTTTGTTTCCAACGACCATCACCCACACGCGTGTCTCGCCTGTTAAAAATCAATTTAGGCACCGTGTCCTGTTTGTTGGTATTCCAGTTGGTCTTCGTGGCCGGGTTGGAGATTTGCTCTCTGTGGATGAGCAGCGCCTTGCAGAAGCTCCGGACTACGCCGGTGGCTTTCCAACTTGGCAAAACATCTCGTCGTGGCTCACGGCATGGTTCAGCTTTGACCCAGAGCGCTACCTCCAGCGTGGTGATAACCACTTGGGACTTCGAGGAAAGCTTGATCGATTTTTGGAAGAACAGGTATGAACAAGGTCTTCTCATCCATAATATATCATTGCCATATTATTAACACGTTTACAGAACCAAGACCCAGCATTATGGCCGCACGCTTACCTGTTGAGCGTCCCAAAATTTCTCTGGTGGTCTCGCAGCGTGGTTTCTTGGTGGTATCTTTACTCGCCTGCGCGGGAGTTGGGCGCAGTCATCATGGAGATCAACAACTCCTTTGATGAGAAGAGAAACGTTCTATTTTCCGTCGACGGCGCTTCTGAAATATCGGTCACCGATGAAAAATACGCATTCGACCCGGTACACACTGTACAGTTTCTATCGTCATCACCCAAGGCAACCATGTACAAAGGCTCTTGGGTGAAGCGCATTTTTGCCTCTCCTTTTGAAAAGGTAGAAGGATCGATTTCGGCAAAATTTTCAGATCCCCTGCAAAGCAGCTCATGGTCGCCCGCCACGTCAATTTCAAATACCACATCCATCGGACTCTCGGGAGAGTCCAAATTGACAGCACGAATCTCGTGCCAAGCGCCACCGCTGGATCCACTCCAGGCAACATGGAAAGAGCTGGCAATATTCTTGCTGTGTTGGACTCTACCAGGACTTTTGACGACCCCCCGGATTATTTTTCAGGCTTTGAAACTCCATTACTGGCTAGGACTACTGAAAATGAAGGAAAAGCCGGCAATCCAAGCAGGGAGCGTTCCCCGACATGCAAGCCAAACAGAAATGTACAACACACTGTCCCTTCCCCCACACGCTCTGAATTTGATTGCACCAACTGACCCCCCTTTTTTCTGCAGGAGCTTAGAGCCGTTCTTCCGAAAATACCTGGAAGCCTGTGTCAACTCATTTCCCGGTTCTCTGAAACTGACATATGTTCCATCAAAAGCTGTCGCAAATACCCCGGTTATAATTCAGTCTGCAACTTTGACGGGAAGTACCGACGCAACACAAAATCTGACCCTGCAACCTCTGGATCCTGGCTTCTACTCTCGCGTTGCAAACTACGCAGGTCCTTGGGCAGGCTTCTCGAAAGAGCTGAAGCAGACTGGGGATGAAGCTGACGAGGGTACCTCTCTGCTGCTTGCATCCGACCCCGCACTCTTGAAGACGCTCTTGTCATCTCAGGTGAAAGAAGTCGACGCTGCAAATTTGCTACCTCACTCATTCGGTTGGAATTTTGTATCCTGGATACGTGGCCCCCGGTTTTTGGATACCTTCGTCTTATCGGAAACTTCTCGTTCTTTGCAGCGTGTTTATTTTTCTTCATTGATTCGTGATTGGGCTTCTGCAAACTTGGCGTTGGGTTCCTTGGCACTTCTTGACTTCTACTTATTTCTCGGGGCGACAGCTGTCAGACTGCTTTCAATCAAAGCAGCAGTATTCGTGTCCGAGGTTGCTTGGGCTGGTTACCCGAAAGCAATACTCACTTCCGGCCTCTACCTTGCAACATTGGGTTGTTTGAGCGTTATGCAGATCTAGTTGGTCATCGGAAACACGTTTAGCGGTCTTTACAAGACCGAGATAAGATACATTTCAGTAATGCAAGCCAGCTAAATGTCACCGCCATCCAAATATGCATGTTCTCTTATCATATGACGGCGTATTTCCCCCATCACTGGGCTATAGAGACTTCTTTGATACGTGATTCTTAACATAAGCCTTGCCGTTATTATGGTGCAGACAGATCCCTTTAGGCGCTCTTGCCCCAAAGCCTAAAGCTCCACTTACAATCCCACTTACAACGGGAGCTAGGGAACTATGTCGTACTCCGTACCGTTATAAGTGGAGCCTTGAGCACATGCATGTAACCCTGCAATGTATGTAAAAGCACAGGTGGCCAAGATATGCTATAGTGAACCGATGTATTGCGAATTCCTCGATCTTGAGAACCGGCCCGTCAAATGGATTTAATACCAATATATCGTCATGCCTATGATGAATCCAACCTATTGCGACTTGACTTGCCTGCCGAGGAAAGTTTGCTAAAGCACGGATTACCCATTATGTACAAGTATGTGTTTCACATGGGGAAGACTAAACTTATGCACCTTTCGTAATGGCAAGAGCGAGTATATGCATGCACGGTGTTGGGGGCCGTAGCTGGTGTCCATTTAGTTGGAATACGAGTGTGAGAGGCTACCATCCTTCCCATGCTCACCTACTTTGTTGTGTACTATGATGATAATATAGCTATTAGACAGGAATTTAATATCCACTCCACAACGGTTTTTGCATGTGCTTATGATATATTGTCGACATTTATGTTACTCCTAATCGTCACGTCCTCCTTTGCTGTGTGCTACGATAATAGAGAACTATCTTTAATATACTTGTAGTGAACAACCCGAAACAGCGTGCGGAATAAATGCTCCGACATTTTCGCATGTTTGTCACAGAAAAGCAAGGCGTTGTCTGTTCTCATTTCTTTACAACAGTGAGTTTGTTTCACCGTGCGTGAAATCAAAATGCATTCTAACGTCATATGCTCCATGGTTGGGCATTGTAGAAGGTGAGGACGATACGGGATCTTAGATCAACATTAAATACCAAGACTGTATTATATGGATATATGTTATTGGTACAATGGTATATCATGGTCGATAGACCGCTAGTGAGCGAGAAACAGAACTAGAAAGAATGAACTGCAGAAGATTTCAATTCTATAAAAAAAGGTCGTCATCGCCATTAAATCCAGCCGATTGTTTCGCAATTCCAACCAGTCTAAACAAAATGAGTATCACATTCAAAGTTTTCCGGGCTTCTAAGGAGGGCAAAATTGTTGCGGACACAACAACCCGCACTCTACAGAACAGTGAGGTTTACATTGAGATCACGCACTCCGGCATTTGCGGAACTGATGAGCATTTTATACACTCAGATATTGTTCTAGGACACGAGGGTGTCGGAATTGTGAAGCAGACAGGCACGGGCGTTACGTCTGTCAAAGTCGGTGATCGTGTTGGTTTTGGCTATTTTCGCAAAGTGTGCGGTGCATGCGATAACTGCACTACAGGTATGGCGCTAAATCAAGACTTTATCACTCTTCTATTAGATGACAGGTGTCCTGACTCTGTGTTTTTCTAGGATGGGATCAATACTGCAGAACCGCCCGCATTTATGGCCAATGTGACTTCGACATCGGGACATTCAGCCACGGAGCTGTTTGGGACGAGAGCTGTGTATTTCTTATTCCAGAAAGCTACAGTTCCGAAGATGCCGCACCCATGATGTGCGCAGGCTCCACGGTGTGGAATTGCCTTCGGCAATATGGTGCACGGGCAGGAGATCGTATTGGAATTATGGGCGTTGGCGGGCTGGGCCACCTCGCTATCAAGCTCGCCTCCGCCATGGGATGCCACGTCGTGGTTTTTTCTCGAACAGCAGATAAGAAAGAAGATGCAATGGATCTAGGCGCATCTGAATTTCACGTCGTCGATCCCTCCAAGGGAATGGAAGAGATTCCTCATCTGAAGCAGCTACTTCTTTGTGGAAGCTCATCTATCAACTATCCAGCGTAAGGCAAAAAGCATCATCCACTATCACAAACATGCTCGATCATTAACAAGCCTTTTAGTTTTGTGGATATTATGGACTCGAACAGCACAATCTTTCCCCTAGCTGTTACATTCGACCAGCCGCCCATGCCTATTCTCCCTATTAACTTGAAGGGTATTCGCATTCAAGGCTCACTGGTTGCGTCTCGCCAGAACCTACGTGAGCTTTTGGAGTTTGCGGCCGAAAAGAAGATCACTGCTACTGTAATGAAGTACCCTCTCAGCATTGAAGGAATTGAAACCGCCATGCAAGAACTCCGGGATGGAAACGTCCGCTACAGAGCAGTTCTGGTGCGGGACTTGCAACCTAAAAACTAAGTTAGGCTAGTTCTCGATAACTCTTACATAAAATTTAGCACACAATTCCGATGTCCAGCACACCAATATACTAAGAACTTGCATTTGACAACACCGTGCTAGTGTGCCGTTGCATGAATAGCTACAGCGTCGACTAAGTGCTTACATATGGCGCACCAAGTATAAAAACTATTAGAAAATGTCTTACTTCTTCAAGTGTTAAGGGGGGGTCCGAAAGAGAAGAGAGAATAACAGGAATGGAGGGTCAACTTTTGGGGGTGTTCGGATTCCCCCTTCTCTTTCAAGTTCTACCTTTTTCCTACTTCTTGAGTGTCATATCAACTTGATACCTGGCTACACATACTGTGCACGGAATCCAAACGACATCAGCAGAAATGGGGATATCCTTGAAAGGCACTGCCTTCATAACAGGCGCTGGCTCCGGTAAGTTCTTGTTTTCCAAACACCAAGTATCTGTCTATTTACTAGATGGCTTATCGGCCCCTGCAACTAACCCGGTGTCATTCTACTAAAGGTATCGGTGCTGGTACTGCCCGTGCGTTTGCTCTGAGCGGAATTTCCAACCTGAGCTTGGCAGACATGGATTCAGACGGACTCCAAAGAGTGGCATCTAGCCTAACACTCGATTATCCCGGGCTAGAAGTGCTAACCATACGGACGGATATCACAGACGAAACATCTGTCAATAACGCAGTTCAGGAGACGGTGGCCAAGTTCTCCAGAATAGACATTGCAGTCCATTCTGCCGGAGTTGGGGATGTGCAGCTTGCGACGCACGAGGCACCGGTCCGTGACTGGCAAAGAATTATCAATACGAACCAAACTGGAACTTGGCTCTGCGAAAGAGCTGTAATACAAGCCATGCTCAAACAAGAGTATGGCCCAGGTTTACGGAATACATTGTCTTTCTGGCCAGGTGCTGACCATTAGATCTCTCGGCGCTCGCTGTGGCCGGGGTGTTGTTGTTAATGTCGCCTCTGCCCTGGGCCTGAATGCTTCGGCGACTGGGCTTCCTTTTCCCTCATATGTTGCTGCGAAGCACGGTAAGAGCTCCTCTGAGGAGATGTGACATGAAATACGAAAGTGCTAATAGGTTTGTTTAAAGCTGTCTTGGGATTCACAAAAATGGTCAGTAACAAACATCATTGAGTTGATTTATCCTACTTACTTATCCCTTGCAATAGGATGCGAAGTTCTACGCACCACACGGCATCCGTATAAACGCTGTATGTCCAGGGTATGTCATAAGCATGTTGGCCATCTTCGCTACGTGATGACAATCAGCTAAATAGCCGAAGTTGGGTTCAGACACCCATGATACAAGCAGGGATAGATTCAGGCATGCTCTCAGAGGAAGTTCAATCGGCCCCAGTCGGGAGAGCGGGTATGGTAGAAGAAATTACGGATGTAATCCTTTTTCTTGCGTCCCCAAAGAGTAGTTTTATGTATGGTGCAGCTCTTGTCGTTGATGGAGGATATAGCCTCTAATCATTCACGCAATTCATTTCTGAAATAGTTTCGTGGGTTAATAGACTTTTTGTTCTTTTAGTAAGTAGTCCGCAAGCTGTTCTATTACAGACTTTCTACGTCTAGAACATATCTTCATTAAGATTTGCAATCCTCGCTGGTCCAGTATTCTCTTTCTTTCCCGTTCCCCGTTCTCTGTCCCATATATTGTGTTTTTCTGTTTTGCGTTTTGTCCGCCTTTTCGTAGCTCGCTTACGAATACTGTCTCTAGGAGAGAAGGAAAAAGAAAAGCTGAAGTAAAAAGAAATCCCTGATGAAATAAGGAAAACCACTTCCTGACCACCTAGCCTGGTCGTGCTTATCACCACCGTCGCTGCCACCTCCCGTTGGTACCCCGACGCCGACCGACACAACTGCTTCTCTGGCTGGAGTAATGAAGGCTCTCACTTTTCGCTCGCCATGGTGAACAAGCTTTTTAGCTTTTTCAGCAGCGACTGCGACGCCAACATGGCCGAGGACATTCCCAATTAAGGCCGCAACGTGCCGCGCGTGGTCGTCTTCCCGCTGATTACCAGCTTCTTCACATCGTTGCCCTACGCTGTCGCCTACTTCTGGGCGGTCAACAACATCGATGCCTTCCTCTAGATACCCACGGGGCTGCAGCTCATCGAGATCTACCTCCAGGGGACTGGCTCGGACGTGGCCGCCTCAATCTCGGTGGCGTTCTTTCCCTTCTGCTCCTTTGGATCCCTCGTGAGCAACGTGACGACGTCATCGCGGGTGAGCGGCCGCTTTAAGATGCCTATGAATGCGACGTTATTAGAGGCCGTTTTTGTTACGGTACGTATCTCTCCTTCTCTCCTCTTCTCCTTATTTGTGCTCGCCCCTAACCCACCCAGGTGTGCGGCCCATTTTCTTTGGGACATCCACGGCCTTCGCCGCCACAGTCAACGTGAACATCATCTTCCTGCAGAAGATGTGCATCATTCTCCTCGGGCCGTCGTGCTGTGGCGCGGCCAAACACGTGGCTGTTGGAGCGGTGGTCCTCACTCAGCCGCTGCGGCACGGCCATCAATGCCACCTCCGTCGTCTAGGTCATCTTCATCGACGTGCTGGCCTGTCTCCTCACCGCCATGCCCGTGACGACCGCGAACACGAACTTTGCGTCCGTCGTCCGCATCGGCTTCGTGTCCCTGGTCGTGCTGTTGAGGTTCGCGTCCAAGCGGGGCACCTTCCAGGGCTCGAAGATCGACGAGAAAAAGCTGCATGAGCGCCGCCTCGCCGAGCTGCATCTGGACGGCTGTCCCCGTCAACGTGGAGAGCCAAGACACCGGTGTGCTGTCCGGAAAAGAAGGCTAGCAGCGAGTAGGGGAGGCGATCGCCCTGTCTCTCTGCCTTCCCTTCTATTTGTCTCACCCTCCCCTGGCCCCTCCCCATGCCTGAATTTTGCTTTCGTGGTCTAGCGTCCAGTCGCCGTATTCCGGTGTCCCGACTTACCTGTCTATCGTCTCTTCTCTTCTTTAGTTGCTTCTATCGGCACTACAACAGTACTAAAACCTACAAGCTCTCCCATGCCGTGGTCGGTGATCACCATGTTTGTTTTGATCTCGGCCTTGGTTGCCGCCGTTCTCTTTTGTGGCCATAGACCACAATAAGCCTGGCAGGCCGACAGAGCCCCGTGGACATGCAAAACAAACTTTCCTAACTTCCACATCTTGCATGGTCGTGCGGCCCAACAGTCCCACTTGCACAGACCAGTCTTGCGTGCTTGGTGCCCCGTTTACGGGGATTACCTTATTTCCTCCAGGGCTAGCATAACTGTCTCCCAAGTGCTATTCTGCTGTGTTTGGTATAGTGTCTCCTATTATTTATTCCCAGCCGCTAACGGCTTGCATCGTCGCGGTCACCTTCTTGTAGTTTGCCGGCGTACCTCGGGCAGTACTGTCCCGGGCTCTATGGGCTCACCCCTGCTGTCTGCAAACTCTGCCGCCGATGCCGCAATTGTCGACGAGCGGGCAGACAGAATATAAAGCATCTTCATAGATAATTATCGCAGAGATAACAGCTGTTTGTCTGTTTGTGTGAGTGTGTTTGAGTGTGTATTTGTATCTTATCTCGCCATGGATGAGAAAGATAATAATGTAGAGGTGGGAGATGCAGAGGTGGTTCCTAGTGAGTCTTTGCCACGCCCCTGGTCCATTAGGCCGCACGAGGGCAGAGATCTAACAACCACAGCTCCCCTATTCGAACACAGCGGCAGCGGCAGCGGCAGCTGCAGCGACGATGGCCAGCAGACGCCCGCGATGCAGATTGTGCAGTTTGAAAAGGGTGACCCGGAGAACCCATACAACTGGGGGTTGGGCAAAAAGATGTACATCTCCCTCACCGCCGCCGCCCTCACGATCGACAGCACCATCTCGTCGGCCATCACCAGCAATGCCGTCGACTACATCATGGACGACTTCGGTGTCACCGGCCGCATCCAGGGTTTCCTGCCGACCACCGTGTACCTGATCGGCTACACGTTCGGCCCGCTGATCTTCGGCCCGCTCAGCGAGACGTACGGCCGCAAGGTCGTGGTCCTGTGGACGTTTAACGTGTTCATCCTATTCACCATGGCCTGCGCGCTGGCACCCAACTGGCCGGCGCTGCTGGTGTTCCGGATCGTGTGCGGCACCTGCGCGTCCGTGCCGCTGACCGTCATCGGCGGCGTATATGCGGACATCTTCGCGAGTCCGCAGACACGGGGGCGGGCCATGGTCGCATATATGTCGGTAGGTCGGGCACAGGGGTGTCTGTATGCGTATACAAAGGAGAAAGCTGACACTGACAGATGACCACATTTGGCCCCCTCGGGGGCCCCATCATCTCGGGCTTCGTCGCGCCGCACGGCTGGCGCTGGACGCTGTGGATCGCTCTGATCATCGCCGGCTGCAGCTGGGTGCCGCTGGTCTTCATGCCGGAGACCTTCGGCCCCGTCATCCTCCAGCGCCGCGCTCGGGCACTGCGCAAGGCCACCGGCAACCCCAATATCGCGGCGCCCCTCGACCTCGAGACCAGGAGCACGCGTGACGTGATCGTCGTGGCGCTGTTCCGCCCGCTCCGCATGCTGCTGTTTGAGCCCCTCGTCTACCTCAACTGCCTGTATATTGCGCTGCTGTACGCCATCTTTTATCTCTTATTCGAGGCCTACCCCATCATATTTGGGGACCTATACGGCTTCACCAAGGGGCAGTGCGGGTTGGCGTTGCTCCCGATCGGCACCGGCGCCGCCCTGACCGCGCCCATCCTCATCTATTACGACACCGTCTTCGAGCGTTACCGCGCCCGCGGCGCGGCCTGGGCCCAGCGCGAGGAGCTGCGCCGCCTGCCCATCGCCTGCCTGGGCGGGCCCTTCTGTGTCGTGTCGCTGTTTTGGCTCGCGTGGACAGCCCGCGCGGACACGCACTGGATCACGCCGTGCATGGCCGGGCTCTTTTTCGGGCTCGGCTACCTGCTGATCTTCACGGCCCTGGCCAACTACCAGGTGGACGCGTACGAGATCTACGCGGCGAGCGCCATGGCCGCGTCGTGCTTCTCGCGCAGCATCGTCGGCGCGACGCTGCCGCTAGCGGGCCAGCCGCTGTACGCAGCGCTGGGCGACGGCTGGGCCACGACGGTGGTAGGCTTCCTCAGCTTGGCGATGGTGCCGATCCCGTTCGGGCTGATCTACTACGGGCCACGCATCCGGCTGCGAAGCAAGTTGTGCCAGGACCTGCTGCGGCGGGCGGAGCTAAAACGTGAGAGTGAGGCAGAACAAGAAGTTTGAGAAGGGGCGTTTCTACATGGGGATCGATGAAAAAATACTGGCATTCTAGGCTACGGGATAGGAGCATAATAGGATTGGAAAAACGATAGATAGCGTTACGACATGCAATTTAATACAAACTATGAAAGGCTATGCCTTGCGGTACCTTGGTTTTTTTACTTGTACATGATCTGTTCGTTCTATCCTATTCTCCCGGTACGCGGTGCATCCAGTCCACTACCCTACCGTAGAAGCTCGCCCCTAGACTTCCACCTCATACGCAAAGTCGGGCTGGAAATCCACACCGCACGCTCGAACAGCAGCTGCACCTGGTAGGGCGGATGGGGTCGTGCATGCTGATGTGGCCGCCGGTGCCCTCCCTGTAGTCGTGGCGGTTAAAGACGGAGGAAGGGCAGTGATGGAGGAGCCAGTAAGGCGGAGACTCCCCAGCTTAGTACATGACTTGGCGTTTTTCTTCATTTTGTCCTCGGCGTCAATATCCTCCACCTGCAGCTTGGCGGCCATAGCTGTCTGCACCTGCACCTTAGTGGACGACACGTCGACGAGGAACTGGGGTAGTCAGATAAAGAGCTGGTGGTCTACATTTTTTTATTATTATTTTGATTTGTTTTGACCATGAGCTCTGACGATTTGTCTACCTTGCTGGCTTTCAGGAGATCCGTCTTGGAGCCCGAAGCCAACATCCACTGGGAGTCGTATTGACGGCCGATGCTATAGAAAATATCTCTGCCATCAAATCCGGCGCCTTGGCCGTTGTGCCCATTGTAGCGATTGGGGGAATTTTTCTTCAAGAATGGGAGAACGGCAGCCGGCCGACAAGCGTAGTCGACGGCAGGCGACGCCGAGAGAATTGCGCGACGTGGGTCTTCAATCTTATCGACAGTCGTTATCACTTACACGAAGAAGGTCACAGCGAGCCAATCAAACGCCAGACAGGACAACCCACCGGGGAAAGGCGACACCGGCACGGTTCTGGGTCTGGTTGCGTGCGCACCTATGGGACAAGAGAATGAAGATAAATACGAGGCGCGTGAAGCCCACACGCAAGCCGTGCGCTGTCGGCCGCGTCTCTGGCTGGAAGGAGTGTAGAATGGGCTCGGCAGCCAGCCGCCAATCAGAAGCGTCCGGAAGAGCGGCACCGAGAGATATCCGGAACTCGGAAGCCGATAAGCAGGCCGAGATGGAGATGCGCTCCTTAGCTGCTCGATAGTGACACTGAAAGCAGGAGGCTCAACATTTTCTGCGTGCTCCTCCACAGGCTGCACACATCCACATTGACCAATTGCCACCGCGTGCGTCTGTCTGCCTCCGCCATGTCGGTCCCTTCTCCAGTCCGGCCGGCCGCGGACCAAGACAAAGGCCTTTACCGCTGCCGCCACCGCTAGATCAAGCGCGACAAGGCGTGCCGCAGCTTCCAGAAGTGCATAGGCGAGGCCATCCTTTGCGCCGGCTATACCACGCGCCTGCCATAGCTGTCGCCCGAGACGTTGGCTTGCTACTCGTCCGGCGTGCAGCTGCCGACTACGTACCGCCGAACAGGCATGTCGCTGCTGCGGCTCAAGTTCCATCCAGAAAAACCCCAGGCCGGGCTGTGCGACACCGAGTTGGATGTCTTCCCGGTGCGCGTCGAAGCGAAGGACGCGCCGCCGGTGGGATCCCCGACCTTGTTTCTGCTCTTCTCCGAGGAGGTCGTGTGTCTGAAAAAGACCCCCACCGCGTACGAGTACAGTCTGCATCTCGGTCTCGACCTGCGTCTCGCAGCCATGCTGCCGATGACCACCATGTGAGTGTGTTCGGGCGAGACGTGCACGGCGGAGTGGCATCTGAGAGGCCTTGGGGGTTCATACAGACGGCAGTGCAGCAGCAGACGTAGTGCGAGAGGACAGCCGCCGCCGGTACTCGCGCAAGGCCCAGGAACTGCACCGCGTCTATGTTTACCTGCGCGTGATGCGCGAGAGCACCGACCTGCGCGCGGAAGACCTGGGGCCCAGCCTGAGGAGGGACGGGACTGCGCCCATCGAGGACGACTTGGTGTGGCTGGAAAAGCCGCTCTTCTTCACAGGCGGCTTTGACCTACCCGGCGATTGGTTGCTGGAGGCAAGCAGCAGCAGTCTATCTTCCATCGACTTGTCTGAGTGTGATCTCGTCTACGGTATCTCCTTCCAGCTGCTCGTGACTATGGGCAAGAAGCTGGAGCTTATTGAGCGCACGCGCACCTTTACACGCGTCTTCCCTGGCGCGGCCGTCTTCGCGCGTCTCCGCGGCCTCGCCGACGACCTCGAGGCCGCTCTCCTCGAGTGGCCCGTCGATCGCGTCGTGGTGGACTTAAAGCAGGCGCTGCCCTCCACCGCAGCCTCTACGGCCCACCAGCTCATCGAGCACCACATGCGCGCATTCCACCAGGCCATCGTCGTGTACCTCTCGGACCTCGTCCGCGCCGTGCACCGGCTCCGTCTGCAGTGGTTCCAGTCGATGCGCTACTACGGGCTCGGCGACTACGACCAGGCTTGTGCGGTGGTGGCGGGGGTGTGGACACGGCAGAGGGCGCAGACGCAGGTGTAGGAGCAAGAGCAGAAGCCGAAGCAGGGCCAGGACCGGTCCTTATACGAATAGTCAATGGTTGTCGAGTACCAGGTCATTCGGCTGATGCTGACATAGTTGCGGGATGATGCGAAGACAGGCGTAGAAGCAAGGTAGGAGTAAATAAGATAAGTAAGAATAAAACAATACGGTAAAATACACAAAAATAAACGAAGACAGACCGAAAGGATACAAACCGGGCGTACCGTGCCCGTCGGACGCTTATGCTCTTTCTGCGGACTTTTTCGAAGCTCTCCAGCGATAAGCCATTGGCCGACTCCCTGCAGCAGCGGGTCACTATAAGGCACATCCAGATCACTACCGCCGCTAGACAGACCCGTCCTGGTCCACTAGTGCGCTGGCCGGCACCGGCGATCGCCCACCAGAACCAGGAAGGAAACAGCTATAGCTTTCGCTAGGACTTTCCCCGGCTGCCCATTCGTGGCAACTCGTTATCCCGAGGACAGCTGTTGCCGCTCCTGCTGCTGACGGAGTTAGGGTGTCGTTGATTGCTCAGATATATAGCAAGACAGCTCGTGTGTTATCATGTTGGACATGCAGTGGCCTCCAACCCCTCATTAATCCGCTCCCAATGACGTTCCAACACACCACCATCGACCCGGCCGGCATGGCCGAGTCCAAGCCGATGTATTCTCATGTCACCGTGGCCGGAGGCAGCGACACCCGCACCGTTTACCTGGCTGGCCAGGTCGGGCTGGACGAGCACGGCACGCTGGCTGGCACGTACGAGGGCCAGGTGCGCCAGACGCTCAGGAACATCGGCGTGTGCCTGGCGGCGGCGGGCGCTGCGGTCACCGATATTGTGAAAGTCACGTACTACATTGTCAACTACGACCCGGAAAACCGACCGCACGTACCGCTCGTGCTCGAGTTTTACGGCGGCCACCCCCCGTCGACCACGCTGGTGGCGGTGCAGGCGCTCGCCAGGCCTGGGATTTTGTTTGAGATGGACGTGACGGCGGTGATCCCAGCTGACCGCGCCACCCAGCCGGCGACGGCAACACCGCCCAAGGTCGCCGTGCACGACGCTGCCGTGGACGTGGTAGTCGTTGGCGGCGGGCTCAGCGGGCTGCAGGCCGCCGTCGACTGCCAAGCCGCGGGCTTGTCGGCCGTCGTGCTCGAGGCGCGCGACCGCGTCGGCGGCAAGACGTGGAGCTTGCCCGGCGCGCAGGGCAAGGGAATGGTCGAGCTGGGCGGCGCGTGGATCAACGACTCCAACCAGTCCCACATGTACGCGCTGGCCAAGGACCTCAAGCTGGACCTGATCCAGCAGCTCACGGCCGGCGACTGCGTGTGCCACGACCTCGACGGGTCCTTCAAGCGCTTCGAGTACGGCGGCGTGCCGCCCCACGAGGCCGCCGAGGCCGACAACATGGTGGCCACGCGCGCGCTGCTCGAGACTATGTGCCACCAGGTCGACCTCTACCACCCGCAGCACCCCGAGTGGGACAACTACACTCTTGAGGAATTTGTCGCAAAGATCGGCGGCGGCGCTACATCCCAGGCCACGGCGCGCCTGTGGACGCACGGCCTGCTGGGCATCGAGCCGCGCGAGATCAGTGCGCTGTACTTTCTCGACTACGTCAAGGCCGGCGGCGGCCTCCTGCTGACGCGCTCCGACATGAAGCACGGCGGACAGTACCTGCGGATCCGGCAGGGTGAGTTACCCCGGCGGACAGGGAGGTTTTGTCTATCTGCACGACTTAACAAAACTAACAATCGCAGGCGCCCAGTCTTTCTCCAAGGGCCTCGCCGCCAAACTGGCCCCCGGTAGCGTACAATTTAACGCAGCCGTGCGCACAATCGAGCAGGACGCCACGGGAACAAGCACCGTGGCCGTCACCACCGAGGACGGCCGCCGGTTCCGCGCGCGCCGCGTCATCGTCTCCGTGCCGACACCGCTTTACAAAGAGATCTCATTCACACCACCGCTGCCCGCCGACAAGCAGAAGCTCGTGTCCAGCACCACGCTCGGCTGGCTCGCCAAGTCCGTCGTGTGCTACGACACGCCCTGGTGGCGCACCCTCGGCTTCTCCGGCCTCGTACAGTCCTTCAAGGGCCCCGTCACCATCCTGCGCGACACCAGCTCCGACCGCGACGGCCACTTCTCCCTCACCTGCTTCAGCCACGGCGACATCGGCCGCGCCTGGGGCGCGCTACCCGCCCAAGACCGCCGCGACGCTGTAATCGACCACATCGGCCGCGCGTTCGGCGACGCCAGCGCCGCCGCCGCGCACATCGGCATGTTCGAGCAGCAGTGGTCGACCGAGCAGTGGAGCCAGGGCTGCCCCTGTCCCGTCATGGGCCCCGGCCTGCTGGGCGCGCTGGGCCACACGCTGCGCGCGCCCGTAGGCGGCGTGCACTTTGTGGGCACGGAGACCGCTTACGAGTGGAAGGGCTACATGGAGGGCGCGGTGCGGTCGGGCAAGCGCGGCGCCGACGAGGTCATTGCGGCGCTCGGAAGCGGGATCCAGACCAGTCGATTGTAAAGGGGTAGGGGGAAGGCAAGAGACACAAAATGAAAATGAAAATAATTCAGCTTCTCTGAAGCGACTGGCTATCGATTTTCCCCCCAAATTCGAGACACATATTTGACATCCCCGATGTCTTGTGCAAACTAACAACAAATCTACCTACGACTTACAGATCGAGGAAGTTATGAAGGGATCCTGTCACATAGTGATAATCAATCGACCGGCCAGTTAATGTTCGGTTTTAGACCGGTGTTCAAGATATCTGCTTATGCAATGCTCATATTTAAGCCAATTATATTAACATCGACTTGCTTTATTAGACTACCCAAGTTTCACTATTTAGGTCGAGAACAGCTCTGCCTTGCAACTTCCCAGCTTGCATGGTGCGGAAGACCTCATCGATGGAGTGCGGCTGCTCCAGCTGACAGTGCGTCTTGACGATGCCCCGGCTGGCCATCTCGAGCGTCTCGATGGCGTCCTTGCGCGTGCCTACACTGCTGCCGACAATGTTGAGCTGCTTGGCCACCATCAGGTGAGGGTAGGCGTTGGCAATGGGCGTCGGGTCGCCGCCGGGGACGCCCACGCACACGAGGGTTCCGTTGAACTTGAGGTAGTCGAGAGCCTGGGCGTACGCTCCGTGGCTCGGGCTGCACACGACGACCGCCGACGCCCCCTTCCCCCCCGTGGCTGCCAGGACTTCATCGGACAGGGCCTGTCCGTCGCTTCGCTTCTTGGAGATGTCGACAAAGGCCTCGGCTCCACAGCTCTTGATCAGCGCCTCCTTGCTGCCCACGTCCACGCCGATCATCCGAAAGCCCATGCCCCGACCCCCCAGCTGCAGTGCCAGGTGGCCGAGCCCGCCGCCGGCACCCGCGACGACCACCCAGTCTCCCGGCTGCGCGCGGCTCTTCTTCAAGGCGCTGTAGGCGGTGACGCCCCCGCAGAGAAGGGGCGCCGCCAGCTCGCTGGAGAGGCCGTCGGGGATCGGCGTCACGTAGTGTGCGGGTGCCAGCGTGTACTGCTGGAACGTGCCCGGGACCGAGTAGCCCGAGACCTCTTGCTTCTCGCAGACGGCATCCGCACCGGCGAGGCAGGGCGCGCAGCTTCCGCAGGCAAAAGCGATCCACTTGATGCCCACGCGGTCTCCCAGGGAAACGCCCAATGCCTCACAGCCCGGGCCGAGCTTGGCCACGGTTCCGACGCCTTCATGGCCGCCGACTTGCCCGGCCTTGACCGGCTCTGGGAGAAACCCCCACTGTGTTTTGGCAAACCGAAAAAGTCAGTCACTCCCCTTATCTCAAATGCAGATCGTGCCGGCTCATCTCAACAGAGCAAACAAAAAAAAATCGGTACTTACGGAGTTCAGCATCAGATTCAAATCTGAATGACATACTCCCGAGTGAGAACTGCAGCATGATTAGTACGCCCAGTGTGGAGTTGCATATATTCGCGTCGTAAGAAGGCATGCCAATGCTTACAGCTTGACCAAAACTTCTCCGGCCTTTGGCTCTGGGGTATCGAGCTCGACCACTTCGGTGGATACTTTTCCCGGCTCTTTGTAGACCAAAGCCTTGTACGTTTTCGGGATTGGTGTAACAGCCATTCTGAGTTGACTGATTGGAAACGACTGTATACCTCTGACCAAGTTTGGAGAATGCTTTGCCAATCGTGTGAGAAGAATAAATTGGCAATGTAATGATCAATTCTCCTTATGTAGATGGTTCAATCATGCGTCATGACGATCAACTTAAGTAACCGTCTTCCAGGGGT
Organism: Sporothrix brunneoviolacea; assembly: GCA_021396205.1. NCBI lineage: Eukaryota > Fungi > Ascomycota > Sordariomycetes > Ophiostomatales > Ophiostomataceae > Sporothrix > Sporothrix brunneoviolacea. The sequence goes on from WNYD01000043.1 coordinate 81,672, forward strand.
ACGTTACGACCGTTTGTGCTTGTTTTTCCATCTATTGCCGTTGGAGATTCGGAGAACACATTGGCAAACATACAGTTTAGCTTCCGCTACACCACCTGACCATTAGTACGAGAACGCTCCCATCCATCTGTTGCCATGTAATCCGCAGTGCGTCTGCAACGCAATGGCAGTGGAACTCCGCAGGATCACAACCTGGTGCTGGTCAAAGGCGGGGAATTCTCCACGCTGCAATCTCCATGTCACGCAGTCAGCTAACTGGAGCTCGGGCGGCCACATCGGAGCTGGCTGCGACATCGCAATTTCTATCAATGCTCATGGACAACGCAATTTCTTGACTATGGGGCAAGGCTTCCCGGCAGCAGTGTGGTGCCCAGCGTTGACGAAGTCTCATAGAGCATTCACGCACTTACTATTCACATTTATTTCCTGCGAATGCGACAAGAGAGTCACCTATTGCACACGAGTCACAGTTGCTTGTAGATTGCAAAACATCCAAGCGAAAGAGAGTGTGTCATTAACTACTACACAATTATACAGGCTCAAAGCTATCAGACCGATTCTTGTTCCTTCAAGGAAGCCCCTGTCTGACATCCGTGTGCTCGTTCAGACCCCACGCCTGGGAGCTCGCATCGTGCACAGTCGTCCGCCGCATGTCCCGCTTGTACTTGCCCTGGAACGTCCCGCCGACAGCGCGGTGCATGGTGCAGGTGTTGTCCCAGATGACCAGGTCGCCAGGCGCCTCCCATGGAATTTCCACCGTGTTTTTGTCTTGCGTGGAATGGCTGAACAGCTGATCGAAGAGCTCCTGCGACTGTTCTGGGTCCAGCCCCTCGAGGTGGTGGACGTGCGCGGCAATGTACAGGTTCATCCGGCCCGAAGGCTCGTGGCGCTGCACGATCTTGTGTCGGCCCATGGGATAGTCTAGGGGGTTTATGTGGTCAAAAGCCCCGGGCGCGGCCACCCTGCGCGAGTGGTGCATCGAGTGGCAACCGACGTAGTCCTCCGCCAGCAGCTTCGCCTTGAGGTCTTTGGGCAGCTCGTCGAACGCGGTGCGCGTGTCGGCAAAGGCCGTGTGCCCACCCGTGCCGCTCGGGGGCAGTTCGTGGGCGAGAAGCAGCGAGTATGACGCCCGGCGAGGGTTGAAGCTCGAGTCGACGTGGAAGAGACCGTTACCCTGTTGCCATTTGTCAGTGATTGAACTTCTTTGTTCGTAACAGTTGTCTGGGCCCCCCTGTATAACTGAAAGTCTGAAAGTGTCCAATTTTACCTTGTTGGCCTGTTCGCGTGCGCTGGCTGGGTCGAGAAGCTCGCCATCGATCCCGATGTTGCTCACATCAAACAGCTGCGGATACTTGAGCCGGTTCTTCCGTCCGGCGATAATGTAGGGAATCACGTCGTCTAGTTCCCCAAACTTGCGTGAGAGGGCAATGTGTTTTTCATCGGTGAGGCCGGTATCGCGAAGAACGACAACGCCATACTGTAGTCCCTGTTTTAGCGAAATCCGCATCTCTTATATTTCACAGGACGTGCTGAGAGCTGGAGAGCCGGTATCACACAATCAGACATACCGTGGTAACGGCTTGAACAAGTTCGTTCACTGCCTCGTCGCTTGGAAAAGAGCCGCGAAAATCCAAGCCACGAATCTCCGCGCCAAATGTTGGGTGCAGCGGCTTAGCAGAGATATGTGTAAATGTAGGGAGCTTGTTTCCTACGGCCATGTTTGCGGTATTGGCAGGTGATGAGAGGAAAATGGCTTCTTACAATGTGAATGGCAATGTTAACAAAAATGCTGAAGCGCAAAAGATATGATTCGATTGCATTATCGTTACGGGTTCTCATGAGATAGAAACTTAGTTTCTAACCGAGGTCGCCGCGTTTAAATACTCGCACGTCAATCCCACCAGCAGGCACCCTTCGTCAATGAGCATCACAGTTCGCCACTGTGTGTTCATGAGAACAAACGTCTTATTGAAGAGGGCCGGCTTCATTCGTCAGAGAGCACATCAACTTTGGCCGGTTTTCGGTGCATTGGTCCATGTCAGTCACCGCCCATTCCCATCTTTAACCGGACCCACCCCGGTCCCGCTCCGTCCTTCCATACCCCATGGGGTCTGCTCTACATCTTGAAACCATCTTCAGCCTTGGGGACATCATGACCGCCTTCAGTCGTCTATAGCCGGTACCTGAGAGGACAATTGGTATTCGTTACTAGCTTTCGGTTTCGAGTCAATTAAGCGCACGTATAAGAAACAAGGGTTCAAATGTAGACCAGCAGGCGCAGACTCGTTCTTCCTCATCCTTGCTGTCTTACACGTCCTAGAATCCTCCAAGTCAGGATCTGCGTTCATTCGTCACTCTGACCCAGTCTATTTACTTGTCGTTCTCTCACCACTCGAGAAGATATTTTCCTGACAACATGGCACAGCCTGCAAGCCTCAACTTTTCCCAGTACCATAATATTATTGGCGGCCAGCGCCAGGGTGCTGATATTTCGGCAGCGAGCATAGACCCATCGACGGGCGCAAAGTTGTGGGATTTTCCCGCGGCCACCGCCCAGGACGTGGAGGATGCCGTGCGATGGGCAAATGATGCGCTACCTGCGTGGTCTACATCACCGATCGAGTGGCGTCGAAGCCTAATAACTCAGTTCAGAGATGCTTACAAGGCCAACTATGACGGATTTCTCGACCTCATCATCTCCGAGTGTGGCAAAACACGGCCTCTGGCGGAGGGCGAAGTCAATGAGGTTTTAGCTCTCTTTGATCATCACTTGGCGCTTTCTATCCCAGACGAAGATGAGAGAATCGAGGACGACGAGCGCATCATCGTGACGCGCCACGTCCCTGTTGGGGTGGTCGCAGCAATTTGTCCCTGGAACTTCCCCTTGGTGCTCTCCATGGGCAAGATCCTGCCTGCTCTCCTAACGGGGTGCTGCATCATCGTCAAGCCCTCGCCCTTCACGCCCTACTCGGCCCTCAAGATGGCCGAGCTCGCCTCAACGATATTCCCCCAGGGTGTGCTGCAGGCTGTCGGTGGAGAGCTCGCGGGGCCTGCGCTGGTGAATCATCCCCGCGTCAACAAGATCGCCTTCACCGGGTCCAGTGCCACTGGCAAGAAGGTGTTGGCCTCTGCAGCTGGAACCGTGAAGCGTGTCACTCTGGAACTGTACGTTACCCCTTGCTCTACACCACTGCTCTGCAAGAGTCCTGCCTTTGAGTTGGCGGATGTCTGTGGCTAACTGTCTCCAGCGGTGGAAACGATGCGGCCATAGTACTTCCAGATGTCGACATCGCCAGCGTCGCCCCCGAAATTGTCCAGGGATCCTTCATCTTCACTGGACAAGTCTGCCTCGCCATCAAGAGAGTGTATGTCCACGAGGACATCTACGACGAGTTCCTGCGCGCGATGGTCGATGCTGCCGCCAAGCTGGTGGTCGGGAAGACAAGAGATGCGAGCACGACCTTGGGTCCCATGCAAAATAGCATGCAGTACGGAAAAGTCAAAGACATTATACAAGACAGCAAGGATCAGGGGTACAAGTTTGCCCTGGGACCGCCAAACCTGGACGACTCCGCTGGATTCTACATATCGCCCAGTATCATTGACAACCCTCCGGAAACCGCAAGAATAGTTGTTGAGGAGCAGTTTGGTCAGTCCAATCCACCCGCCCCCCTCCCCCCCCGACTAAGACCTTGTTTTGCTAATCATAGTCGAGCGTGTAGGTCCGATTATCCCCGTGCTCCGATGGAAGGACGAGGCAGACGTGATCGCGCGCGCCAACGACGGACCGTCCGGTCTGGGCTCATCGGTCTGGAGTTCGGACAGAGCACATGCAGAGCGCGTCGGCCGTCATATGCAGACCGGGAGCGTCTTCATCAACGCGTGGGCCAAGACTACTCCGCGCGGTATGCTGTCCGGGCAGAAGGAGAGTGGCTTGGGTGTCGAGTGGGGATCGCGAGGATACCTCGAGTACTGCAACGCCCAAGTCACGCATGTATTCAAGTGAGAGGGGGGCAAAAAAACATGGGGGAACAGGCTGCAGCAGGGAATAACGTTGCGTGAGCAAGAAATTCCGAGCCAGACCTTGGCATGATACCGATTTAGCGTCTCTGACCCACAAGATAGCTCAATACACGCTTTTCTGTAGCTTTCGCACTTTTCTCATTTCCATCTATTGCCGTCTCCGCTTTCCCCGCATCCATTTCCCCAGGTTACCCTTCATGATGCATCTCGTACGGAGTACGGAGTACAGGGGCCATCCATTCTTATGCACAACCGCTCGACCTGGCATCTCACAAAGGACACAGCAGAAGATATATCCAAAGACACATTTCTTTTCGGGTCCACAACATGACTCGCAGTAGAAACCTGCGTCTGTATCGTGCGTGCCAGCGGTGCCGGCGAAGGAAGCTCAAATGTGATCCGTCAGTTCAACATCCGGCCGTTCCATTTATTGTAAGATAGCTTTCTGAATGGTAGCGACTGACTACGCGAAAATAGGGCCATTTCGTCAGAGGGCAACAACGCCTCGTGCTTCGAGTGTCTCCGTGCCGGGGATGAGTGCGTCTTGGCCGGGTCGCGCCGTGGGGGAGACTACTCGCGGTTTCGGCGGAACGACAAGCTGAAGCAGAAGCAGACGTCAACAACACCGCTGTCGTCCGTCGACAATCTGCATCCGTCTCCAACAGCACAGGATGCCGATCTGGGTGCCATAGGCGTCGTGCATGGTACCGACAGCAGAAACAACAACGACGACGACGAGGGCCCTATCGATCCTGTCTATGCCGAGCTCAGGAACCCTCGTGATGCCCTTGATATGCTTGCCAGGCTCGCGGCGGACGAGATGCCATCTCCCGCGACTGCGTCCACCCAGAGCTACCCGCAGCAAAACGACGGACAAGGCAGCGGCGAATACCCCGTGCGGGTGACGAATTCGCCAGGAATCGACAATGATGCAATCGGCATGATCAGATCCAACGACAATGCCGCCGGCTCTGTGTGTCAGCCCATGCTCTCCGACACAGAAACATTGGTCATTGGAGTGCTTGGAGCGGACACAACGAGACAACTGCTCGCTTGGTAAGACACGAGAGACCTCGAGAGTGGTCTTTTGCGATGCTGATCCTTCTGCTAATATTGCTTTCCATGTCATGCAGTTACGCCAACAAATACCATCCCTTCTGCCCGCTTGCATCGAAATCGCTCCTAGAGGCCGCAGATCTGCGCTCTATCGCTGTCGAGGAACCATTCCTTCTGACGGTCATCTTGACCATTGCCTCTAAAGACGAGCCAGTATACCGGGCCGTTCACCAGCAATGTCTGCATTATCTGAAGCGGCACCTCATGGACATCATCTTCGCAGCACCCTCGACAGTGAATGTTGGCGCCGTCGAGGGCCTGCTGCTGCTTGCGGAGTGGGTGCCATACACCCATCTAGAAACGGACTCGAAGCAGACCAACAACGTGCAGTTTCCAAAGAACTTGACCGCCGTTGAGGATCACACGGCGTGGTCTCTCATAGGTCAGGCTGTGCGGCATTCCTACCTGCTCCGTCTCGATCAGGCATCATTCAAGGGAAACTTGCAGAGCAACACCCACCTCGAGAATCGCAAACGCTTGGCATGGATCTGTGAGCGCTGCCTGAACTTGCCTCGATTTCCTAATTTCCATGTCGATGAATGAAAACCATAGCTTACTCTCGTTTGTTATTTTCAGTTGTCTACATAGCCGATCGACAAATCTCGGTTCGGATGGGCCAGTCGTTTTGGTCTCGCGGCCCGTCCTTGTCTACCCGCTACACGGCCAACGATTTCCCCAGCCTGAGGCTCCAAACGGATGCGGAGCACAACTATTCAGGAGTCCTTCAGGCCACCATTGAGCTGACCCAGCTGCTGCACAACGCGCACGACATCTTGTACTCGTCTCGAGAGCGTACGGTGCACATGATTCTCCGGGGCGACTACAATCGGTACCTCGACGATTTCCGCACGTCTCTGTCGGCCTGGAAGGGACGGTGGAACGGGCTGGAAGCCTCGCCCAAGCTAGACTGCACTTTGAGCATTGTCCGGGAGTACGTCTGCTTATACGTGAATGCCTTTTCCTTTCAGGCAATCTTGTCTAGGGCGGCCAGAGAAGGCCAAGAGGCAGCCAGCGGCGGCAATAACAGTAACAACAGGAAATCATCACCGACGCAGCCGCAAACGCAGCCGCAGCCGCAGCCGCAGACACCTCCTCAATCCCTCTTCCCGTGCGGACTCATGGCCAGCCCGGACGGCGTCTATGTGTTCGAGGCCATAACCGCAGCGCGCAACATCCTTGCCATAGCAAACCAGACGGATCCCGTGGAGCATATTCGCTACATGCCCTTTCGGTTCTACGTGTACGTTGTCGTGACGGAAAATATACCTTTCATCTCCCCCTCCCCTCCACCTGTACTTATGTAAGACGACAAAAACTAATCAGCGCCAGCAGTTACACCATCTATGCCGCCGTCTTTCTGTACAAGGCCGACGTCTTTGGTGCCATGTCGCAGACGGAGCATGACGAGACTACCGACCTCGTGCGCCGCTTCATATCCCTCCTCGACCAGGCTGCGCCCAGCAGCGACGACCACGTCGGAAATCGCTATGGCCGGCTGCTCACGCGCATGTGGTTGAGCGACAGCAGAACTTCCACACAACTATTCTCTGGCTACCCGAGGACCCCAGGAGTTGGTGTTTCTGCTTATTCTCCTATGGAATTTCCCAATCCCGGACAGAGCCCTGGCTTTCAAGGCCAATCAGTGCAGCAGAAGCACCAGGGCGTGGTCCCTGGTGCATTTGGCTTCGCAGACCTTGGCAGTCTGTCTGTCGGGGCCATGCCGGATTTCACTCTGTTCTGTCCAGACTTTTCCGCTCTCGAAACGGAAGTCTTGGACCTTGGAGTCGGGGGTTTGGGTGCAGCCAGTTTTGCCAATGTTTCATATATGTAGCTCTTCAGAGAACTTGGCTGCTTTGAACAGCGGTCATCTCTCTCTCTTATTACCTAGCTCTAACCCTTACAATGACGAGGAGTAATTATACGAAGTAGTTATGAAAATTGGTCTGATATGAACTTTTTGCAAAGTATAACCTATAACGGTGGCCTTAATGTGGGTAGATTCTTTGTTATCGATATTACGCCCTCTGTGCATGCGCGACTTGATTTCACATCAGGGCGCATGAACTGAAAAAGCTATATTTGTTTCGCCCCCTTCCGCTTATACCAGTAAACTAGCCTAGTATGACGACCACGGTTCAAAAATACGGAGCTAACCCCTTCACGCGAGAAAGTACATGACACATTAGAACAGGTTTTGCTTCACGGCCGCGCCCACGCAGGATGAATGTGGTCTTGACACTCGAAGTCGCAATGAGAGCATACCCACCACCTGGGTCCCTTTGCCGGTAACATGATTTTGCAGTGGTCACATGCGAGCGGGAGGCGAGCGAGTCTATGGAGCTCACGTCCGTCGCGAACCTCGAGCATATTCCGTCGCGACTCTGCACTCTTTGCTGCACATATCCGACATATATCCTTCGGTTTCCCCCCCTCATCGAGAGGCAGATACTTAGAATGAAGCAAGCAGGCATCTAAGCGGTATCCCTCAGGCCGGTGACCTCTTGGTTTGCAGCACTGAGCGAAGTAGCATGACCGGCAGTAAGCCCGACAAGTTTTCAGATGTCGAGATGCCTGCGACTCACTAAGGGAGACTGTACTGGAGCAGTTCTTAAGGCTATTGTCAGCAGAACGGGATTTCACGCTCGTCGTTGGGGAGGCCCGTGGAGAACATACTTTACATATCTGAATGCTGCATATGTGGCACTGCGACCGGGTCCCTGCATCGCAAGCATAGAGCAGGAGATCTTCCAGCTGAGTTCCTGTGGCCGGCTCTCCCAAAATCTTCCTTCGTACGACCGTGGAGGACAAGGTCATACACACTAGGTCCGCGAAATGCAGTTGTCCGGAGATTATAGCTAGCGCAGTAAATGGAAGTGGCTTGGTTGAACTCGCAGCCGCCTCGTTCGGCCCCGGGCTCTGCTGTCCGGCCAGACTACCAACGAATTTGTTGCTGCTGACCTCCGTTGACTTTTGACGATATTTGCATCGATATCTCGCGGAAAATCGATAATAGGCCCGAAAACGGCGAAAAAGAAAGACCAGAGCAGCAGCAAAGGGATATAAGGGAAGAAGTAGGCACAAAAGCAGATGGCAACAATCGTCAACTCCATGGTGCCCTTCGTGCCCTTCTCTGCGACCAAAAAACGCTTGACCAAATCCGAGCAACATGTTTAAAATAGCACAGAGAAAATAGATGGTACTGCCAGGCCGCGGACTGATTAGCAACAGAGTCCTTCCAGCGGGAGAGCTCTGGTCGTGCAGAGTTGAGATCTGAAACCCACGATACGGCAATTGCAAAGGCCCGGACTAGGACCATTTCATAGCAAACATCGGACGGCGTCATCGTAACCGTCCCGTTGTCCGACATAGTGGCGAGACTTGCAGATACGAAGAAATTGCGTCCATCAGTTCCGTTCCTCCAATCCGCCGCTGCGTGGCAGCCGGCGTTCGTGGCGGGACTAAACCTAGACACCCTGGCGACGCCAATTGTAATGCCCGCAGCGAGCAGCAGGTCAGCAATTCCAATCGTGCCTAGCACGACTTCTTTAGCAAACACCGACAGTCCGAACATGACGAAGTTCCAGGCGAACATGGTTGTGCCCTAGAGCAGGTGGTGGTGAAGATGTTAGTGTCGACGCTTTGAAAGGCATCCAAAGACCAATGACGCAAAATCACGCACCACAGCTGCCACCGTAAGCAAGCCGCGGAGGAGGACTTGACCATTTGGAAAGACATCGACGTCTGGAACTTTGTTCGCGGTGTGGTATAGATTTATGCCGAGGAAGGCAAAAATTGCTGTCGGTATATGACAGATAAAGCGCATAACGCTTGAAGCGATTCCTGCTCTATGCGGAGGCATGGTGCTAGTTGAAGATAGAAGGACGGTTGTTGGCAGTTATGGCACAGATCGAGGACCGCGATTCTGTTGACGATGATAGAGTTAAGAACTCCCCGTGGCCCTCACCATGCTGTTGTCTCGGTCACAAATACGGGGAGCATTTGAGAGGGATGCAGGCAGGGCCAATTGGGTTGCTGGGGCGGTGCAACTGCAGCACACACACCAACGCGCCGCGGCTCAAATTCCCTCACTGATAAGTGTTTTGTAGGCTACCGTATCGGCCTTGTCCAGTCAACTACCCTACCCAAACCAACCCAACCATACTTCGATTGCCTGCTTGATGAGCTGCCCATTTTGTGGACAGGCAGTTTTCAATTATACGAGCAATACGGAGTGCACGTGGCGTGCAGATGGACACCTTTTATGGCCCTGCGCCCTCTGCATTATCGTGATCAAGTATTTGAGCAGTAACGATGAGGCCGTACTTGATAAGCAGATGGAGGTGGCTACCACCTATTCGTCTACAGCAGCCAACCTCTCGCCCCCTAAACCTGCTTGGGCACCAGTCGGGCATCAGTCCAACAAGAGCTGTTATGCACCCCGAATCTGCTCATCGATCCTCCTGCAAGTCACGAGCCGTCTTTGGGGGGCAAGCACAGGCGCTGAACAGTCTGGCACCGGCGCTAAGCAGGTCTGCACAGGCTTGCACAGGTCTACACTACCTATGTTGCCTACGGTGCCTACGCTGCGCAGCTGCCTGCGCCACAACAGCATGTGTACGGTTATAAGCACACAGTCCGAAGCATACGGCTTCAAGCACAAACGAGGGTCCTAAAACGTATACATGTCCCTAGGGGGAAGAGGCCGTAAATGAGTCCCAGCCGGTGCTACAGAGTCCTTGCGTAATGATTGTTCTATGTGATTCCTGGTATCTATACTGAAATGGACTGGGCTGCCCTCCTCAGGAAACCGTGATGCAGTCCAAAAACTACACTTCCGGGGCCGGAGCAGTCTCCACTACTAAGCCGCCGGGCCGGAAAAACCCACTCCCACGGCCGTAGTGGTCAGGCCCCGGTTCATTTGATCAGAACTCTGTAGATACAAGTAAGAGCGGTTCACGAAGTTCTAGCTTTTTAAACTTGTACCGTGTTATACACTAGTGTTTTTTTTTGGTTTAGTGGAAACCCTGTTGTTTAACGTAATGCACTGGCAGGGCGTGGTAACTTACTCATGTTACCTCGGTATATATTTGTTTAGCATTACGTTGTTCGAATGTTAGTCCTAGAAGAACAACACACAAAATTGGAATAGGTAGGGGCATCAGCTCAAATAAATAGAATGTAGAGGTAGTAACCTGCTTAGGTAAACTAGCACTAATAGCACTAATCAGCACCGGCCTAAGACATGAGGCTGTTTTACATAGTAGACAATGTCTGGACAGTTGAATTTTGTCTTCGCCGTGCTCGTGGTCAACCTCTACTGGACCGTAAGTAAAGCCACGGTGGGCCGTGGACCATATCCCCCATGATTGATTTAAAGGTCAACTGTGCACGTTCACAATGATTATGATGATTTGGGTAATTTGGTTATGGCTCGTCTTCCAGCATCCTGCAGCGTCGTGTAGCATCCTGTATCCCCTCCACCTTGCGCCTCGTCAAAAATGGCGTGCGTGCGGCTGAATGAACTTAGACTGTAACGGCCTAGGCGGGCGAAGCACACGTAGGCGCAAGCCCAAGGCTGTATCGCAAGCAATGGGCTCTATTCAACGAAAGACTAAGGACAAAGAAGAAAGATGCAGAAGTAGAAAGCTCTGCCAGCGAGTTGCCAGCCAAATGGTTTCTCCTGGCGCTGTTCCTGACGTGCGGGCACTGCCCTTATTGTGGGCGGGACCCTCACGTGCGTTGCCAGACCTCCAGTCCCAAATACGCCGCGCGGCGCCCGGCCAGGTCCTCCCCCGGCCCGTTACATAGAGAACCAAAAGAAACAAAAATAACAAACCTTGTTTCCTTATATTGGGATATAATAAGATACAAGTACTCCTACGTTGCTCCGTATAAACCCCCCCATAAAGCGGCATCACGCGCGCGCGACCCGCATGATCGCTCGACACCAGCATCTCTTCGAGCTTCCCCAGTTCTCCTCCCGTAGCGATGAAGCAGCAAAAAATGATGATTAAGAGGGGGGGCACAGCTTAGTAATAGATATCTCGAACATATATATATTCCCCGGACCATCACCACCCACCACGCAAATAAGTTCGATAAAATCGTAGGGGGGCGTAAACGGTGCCTGAGAATCGTATATTGTGCTTGCTACGCCGGCTGTAAAAGTAGCAATTAGCACTTCATCGACATAGCATTGTATAGCTGATCCGGACTGCGTTGTCTCGTACAACATCTCGAGTCGATACATTCCACCAGAAGTGAGGCCCGTGACTGTCTGCTCAACGGCTGCGGTACCATCCTCGCCTGACTCCATCTCGGCGCAACTCCCGACGCCGAGGCAGTCGCTCCAGGTACTGCCCGTGCCGTCGCCAGTGACGGCAGTAAGCCAGTCGGCAGTTCCCGAGGAAAAGTCGTAGTTAGAGATTAGATTATCGCTGCAGACGACGAGGTTTGAGCTGGGTGCGGCGGAATAGGATGAGGAAGAAGAGGAAGAAGAGGACGAGGAGGACGAAGAGGACGAAATGAACGAGGTTGGAGACGAAGACGAAATAGTCGACGAAATTGACAACGAAGTTGACGACGAAGTTGAAGAAGAAGAAGAAGAAGAAGAAGGCGCTGCCGATGAAGACGATGTGAGTGACGACGATGATGATGACCGCGGCGCCGACGGTCTACACTTTGAGGCAGCGACTGCGCTTGCCCACACGAGGCATAATGCCAGGGAGAAGGCCCTCATGGCGTCGGCTGGGAGTGGAATGGAAATAAGAACGAACGCGGGGAGAGATAGACAGAGGGAGAAAGAGAGAATGAAAAATAAGGAAAAGAATTAAAAAGGCGATGAGAGAAAGGTATGAATTGCTGCCAAGAAAAAAATTCGTGAGACGGATGGCCGCTTTTCTACATGTATTCTACTGATATTCTTTGGTTCTCCTATCCTCCACTCGTTTCTTAAAAAGGTAAAACGTATGACCTTGCTCTGCAGCTGGGGATACCTCTCAATTCGTATTAAACGCGTGTGGGTTGTATTCAGTTACCATTTTCACCAAACCAGTCCCAAAAGAGTACCAATATTATGTACTCAAATATTCGCATCTCCTGTAGTCTCCACTGTCAGTGCGCAATATGTCACTATCATCACAGTACTGGCCAGGCCCCACGAGAGGTGCGAAATTTTTTTTCAAAATCCCAGCCCCAGAGATGTTGGATCCAGCCCCAAGTTTCGTGTATCGCAGCCCCAAGAGGGCCAAGCTTTGATGTCTCTCCATCAGCCGTAAGTTCCGGTATTGTATCTCAAAATATTTGTTAATAAATAATCTATGCCCCCTGCCTCGTAAGATAAAGATATCTTACATATCTTACTAACCAACACGCTCGCTACATGTAGGAGTACATACAACTAGGGAGGCCCATCTTTCGGTTTATGAGGAAGAAGCAGGTACTCTATACGGAGTAAAAGGGATATATTTAGGAGGGACGGATAAGTGATGCATGACGTAGATACATAGAGAAATGGAAAGTAAAAAAAATGTAGACCGGTTGCTTTTTGATTTTGTTTTGAAACCCCTTTATTCTCAAATTCTTATTTTTATACATTCGTCTACGTAATAACTAAGTATTACACAATACTGTTCTCTCCGCCCTTTCGCCTCTCTTCTGCCATATATACTTCATCTTCCCTGCAGAGCAATACCGCATAATCTTTCTTATCATCCCTTCTTCTCTCGACTGCCCGACACCGTGAAAACCGCCTCCTTCGTTTCATGCCTCGTGTGGGCCAGCGCAGTCGCCAAAATGCAAACCGTCGCCATCGTCATCGTTGTCGTCCATTGCATCGTCTTCATCGGTAGCGCCATCTTCTTCCTCAGTTTCCTCTGCTTTGTCGTCTTCCGCACCGCCCAGCGCCTCTCCTACCACCTCGATGATGTTGTTGTGAGTCATTTAGTCCCTGACTACGCGGCTTTCCGCAATACACAGTTATGCGTTCTTCTCGGATTGCTTGAAGCCAAGGTGGGTGGCCTAAAATAAGGCTCTGTGGCTGTACCGGCACACGAGGGCACACGAGGGCACACCCACTGAGCAGCTTAGACCAGGGACAGCACAGGTGCACCCCCAAAAAGGGAAATTTTCAATGAGCAGATTCGGGGCGCATATTGGGCTGTTATTAAAGCGCTTCATGACCGCTCAAATTAAAAGGTTCTCTAGTTAAATATCCAAGTGGATTAGCTCCTTGTAGTGTGGCTCTTTCAACTTCAAGCCTTCAAACTTGCATGTGCAAGCGAACGCTACCTGAACAGGTTCAAGTCCATCTATTGCCGCCTCTTGCCGCCGAGGCGCTCTTCCGCTTCGTGAGACAGGCGCTAATTCCTCGCTCGGTCCCTGGGGTATCCACTAAAGGCCTGCCAAATTCCGCTTACCGTATCCAGTTCCGCCGAAATGGAGAAAGTCACGGCTATAGATGGCTATGCGGTCGGCGTTGACCAAGATTGTGTCTACATGTCTAAGGCTATCCATTAGGTGGGACGCAAGTGAGGAGAGCGATCCATCATCGCGGGGGCCCCAGAAAGAACCCCAGAGATAACCCCAGAAAGTCGGGTGAAGAGATCGCCTTGTACTCCACATTCACAGGAGAAAATCAGGAATAGGGGCGATGACGAAAACTACGGTATGTGTTCCTGCCGAGACAGTCAGAAAGAATAGAATATAAAATGGTCTTCGCACGCAGATTGCACAAGTGGATGGCTGCTCGATTCGGTTTCAATTCCTTATCCGCAAAGTGTTACTTTACTGTTGAATAGACCGCGATGATTACGAACATTTACGCCATCACGGCCATCGCCGTGTTGGGAGGGATGCTGTTTGGGTTTGACCTCTCCTCCATGTCTGCCATGTAAGTTTATCGGGGGAATATGCAGGTGTTCGACCATCCGCGCTGTCCCAACTGGCCTTACCCTGGGTTAACACGTTCGCTCGTGCACAGCATCGGCACCAACCAGTACAGATGCTACTTCAATCAGGGGCCTAACGGAATCCCCTTTGACGACTCCACGACGTGTTCAGGCCCTACATCCACTGTCCAAGGTGGCATCACGGCTTCCATGCCCGGAGGGTCCTGGGTCGGCTCGCTGGCTTCTGGATGGCTCTCTGATAAATTCGGGAGAAGAACATCTATCCAAATCGGGGCTGTCATTTGGTATGTTTCTGTGCTTGTTCATCTGTTTTGGACCGTTCTACACCGTGATGTAGGGGTGAGCCCGGCTGACTCTTGTTCTTTTTTTTTTTGATAGGCTCGTCGGAAGCATCATCTCCTGCGCCACCCAAAACTTCCCCATGCTTATTGTCGGTCGATTCATCAATGGCCTGTGCGTGGGAATTTGCTCTTCCCAAGTCCCCGTCTATGTTGCGGAACTGTCGCCTCCCCATCGCAGAGGGCTGGTGGTCGGAACTCAGCAGTGGGCTATTACTTGGGGCGTCCTGATCATGTTCTACATCTCATACGGCTGCTCATTCCTCGAGGGTACAATGGCCTTTCGAATTCCTTGGGGCATTCAGATGGTACCGGCTTTGATCATGTGCGTCGGCCTCGTCTTCCTGCCCGAGTCCCCACGATGGCTCGCGCACAAAGACCGCTGGGAGGAGTGCCACCAGATCTTAGCTGCGATTCACGGCCACGGCGACCTCGACAACCCATTCGTCCAGATGGAGCTCCAGCAGCTCAACGAGGTCTGCGCGCTGGAGCGGGACCAGGCTAGCGTCACCTATCTCGACCTGTTCCGGCCCAACGTCATCTGGAGAACGCACATTGGCATGTTTGTCCAGATCTGGGGTCAGCTAACTGGCATCAACGTAATCATGTACTGTACGTAACCCCCACGTTCCATCCTTTAATGCGAGACGAGATGAATTTTGTTTTCTTTCTTCTAACACTTCGCCTCCCTAGACATCACGTTTGTGTTTGGCATGGCAGGTCTGAGCGGCAACGCGAATCTCGTCGCCTCGTCCATCAGCTACGTGATCAATGTGGTCATGACCATCCCGGCCCTGCTCTATGTCGATCAGATCGGCCGCCGCCGGCTGCTGATCCTCGGCAGCGTCTCGCTCACGTTCTGGTGGTTCTTGTGCGCCGGCCTGATGGGCAGGTACGGCTCGCCCGCACCGCCGGGAGGCGTCAACAACATCGCCGAGGAGAGCTGGACCATCTCGGGCCGGCCGGCCAAAGTCGTCATTGCCTGCTCGTACTTGGTGGTGGCCTCCTTTGCGCCGACGTGGGGCCCGGTGTCCTGGATCTACCCGCCCGAGCTGTTCCCGCTCGGACTGCGCGGCAAGGCCGCTGCCCTGTCGACGTCGAGCAACTGGATTTTCAACTTTGCGCTCAGCTACTTCACGCCGGTGGCCTTCGTCAACATCAAGTGGAAGACGTATCTCATGTTTGGCGTCTTCGGCGTCGCCATGACCGCCCACGTCTTCTTCTGCTTTCCCGAGACCAAGGGGCGGACCCTGGAGGAGATTGAAAAATTGTTCGCCGACAGCACCGCGTCTCCGTGGAAGATGGCAATGAGCGGCGTCCGCTCCACAGACAGCGAGAAGGCGGAGAGTGACCAAGGTGTAAAGAGCGGCCAGGAGTCGCCGCCATTGCACGTCGAAAGTGCCACGAAGCAAAGTGGTTACACTTCGACAGCGTCCGCTGCCGAGTCTTGAGATTGTGAACGTGGGCGCTCGTTCTAGCCAACCGGGTGGCTTGAGGAGTACTTTCGAGGTCAATTAATGATCAAATAGGGTGGGCTTCTTGGGTGTAGTATATATATATATCTGTCATTATGTAAATGTATACCTTATATAAGTTGGTCGGGAACAAAGCTTTTTTCGGTTTTTTTACTTCTAGCTACATACCTTAGCGCTTCTTTGCTAGCAATGTTACGGGTTTTATATGAAATAACAAACCCGGTTAAGCAGGTAAAGGGGATGTATTAATAGGCGTTACACCGTAAAACGGCGTTCAGGCCGTATCACACGTCGGCTGTAACAAACACTGAGAGCTAACGTAGCCTTTATACAGAGCCTAGCCTATTTAAACAGTATTTCTAAGGATAGGCAGAATAGATGGAAAAGAGAATCATATTCTTAACAGTTTTCGGAAAAAAATAAAGACACAAAATTAAGTCTTGCCGACGTAAGGATTTCTAGAGGGCGGTGCCCTTTTCTGTTACAGACAAACAACTCTTATCTAGAAGGCTGAGGAGATAACCTTAATAACATACAAAATTCCATGCCTACCTATCTATAAATAACCTCCACTAACACTTAAAATTCATTTGACTTCGGCTGCTCTGCTTGAAGCCTTGTGGCCGAACCCAATTGAACATCAATTCTGATGCCCTAATTCCCTGAGTCCTGCGCCCTAATAACATGGCACTCATTCTACCGTAGTGTCGAATTTGTTGGCGGAACTGCCGCCGATCCACTAAAGACCGGCTAAGTAAGAAACTGCCGGCATGTCTTTCCCGTTAAAGACGGAGGCTAGAATTCCACGGAGCAGCCGGGACGCCTGGTTTAATACGCCGGGAGAATACACCAATAAACCCCTCTTTTTCTCTCTGTGCCTCGCTTGCCTACAAATAGAAGTTAGAGGGGCCTCGTGGCATTGATGGTTTCCCTGAGGGCCGCACCAGGAAACCACGTCCGAGATCAACCCAAAACAAAACACCATGTTCTTCTCGCTGATTTTTCTGGCCGCTTGTGCAAGCCTAGTGTCTCAGGCTGTCGCCGACTGCAGCCGTTCAATGCTCCAAGAGGCCACTGCGGGATATCTCGCAGCCGTCGCCGCCGGGAAGCCAACCTTTGCGGC
Organism: Sporothrix brunneoviolacea; assembly: GCA_021396205.1. Taxonomy (NCBI): domain Eukaryota; kingdom Fungi; phylum Ascomycota; class Sordariomycetes; order Ophiostomatales; family Ophiostomataceae; genus Sporothrix; species Sporothrix brunneoviolacea. The sequence continues at coordinate 98,656 of WNYD01000043.1, forward strand.
ACTGGGGACAGATAAGATCGAGTATGTCGAGAACGGTAGCGACGCGGATATCACCAAGGGCATCCTGTCACAGGCCATCCGGATCGACTTCAACGTCAGCCTATACGACACGACGCAGTGCGCCTCGTACACGGAGATAGTCTCGGCCGATACCAAACACCCGTACGTCATCGGGTCACGCCTGGCCTTCGACGCCAACAACAAGGTGAACCGGATAGACCAGAACGTGTGTACCAGCTACAACGGCCACAAGGACTGGGCTTTCGATGCGGCCGGGACGCTCAAGGCTATCAAGAAGGAGAACTGGGACCCTATCCCCGAGGCCAAGCGCGACACGCGCGATGCCATCCAGAAGGCGGCCGACGCATATATCGACGGGCTGGGTGACAGTAGTATCAAACAGCCAGTTGCTGCAACGTGCGTAATGCTCGAGGGCGGTAGTGCACGGACTGGGTGTGCACTCTCTTTCGGTAAACAGTCGGCGAAGATCACGAGCCGTCGGTACACCATCGATGAGCAGCTAGGTGGCGTGGACATCTTCCACCCCTTCCCCTACCTCGACAAGGCGGTAGGGAAGACAACGACGACCAATAACTTGATCAAGGTGCAGGGCGGCAGTATTCAGGTAGTTCACGAGGACACGGTCATATTAGGAAGCTAAAAAGCCCAAAGACATGGATGCAAGGGCAGAGAAAAGCCAAAAGCAACTAAAGGATGTAAGGGCCTCGGAGACTCCGGAATGGAGGTATTAATGGGTACGCCGGATGCAGTTACCCACGTGACAAGTAATAGACTCGGATTTCTCGGCGAGCAGATTTTTACTCCAGATTTCTGGACAGAACACACAGTTTCCAATCCCAATCTAGAGCCTTAGTCCTTGCACCCTGTGCCCTGATGATGTGATAGGGGGCTTCTGGATCCCCAGATTCTTGTCCTTGGGGAAGCAGATCCACGGAAAGCCAGAACATACTAGTTGAACACTAGAAAGCAAGAGAGCAACAGATGTCGAGGCGCCAAGGATATCGCCATTGGTGGCAACAACACCACGCCAGAAGGCCTGCGGACTGTGTATTTAATCAGAATAGTTGTTGGATTAAGCATGTGGCTGACGAGGCCGAATGTGGCACGAGTCCTCTCTCCCTCTCACCCTCTGACATGCGTCATAACAAGAAGAACTTCGTCTTATGTACACAATGAATCTCAGCCCCCGTTGTTGCTGCAGCTCTCAGTTTGATTGTTACCGTTCTTTATTCACTTAGTTTTGGTTCCGCTGTGATATCGTAGCCGCCCCCACAGTTCCCAATATCCTCATCAATTTCTCCAAGCCATGTGGGTCTTCATCCGACAATGCTGTGTGGCTGAACGTTGGTGTAACATTATTTTTTTTTTGGCTGAGAGTTGGCTGACCTTGCGCTAAATCATGATATGTAAATAATGCCCGCTTTGGTGGTTGTATTTGCTGCGATGGTATAGAAGCTGCTGTTGTTGTTGCTGCTTGCTGCGACATTGGTGGTGGCTGGGCAGGTTGGACGGCGACATCATGGCTGGAGGAACTTCCGCCAGAAAAGGATCCTTGATTAGAGCCAGAAAATTTCGTCTTGAACAGTAATCAATTTGCCTTCGGCTTTGACAGTGCTCGTCTCGGCTTCTTCCAAGGTGCTCGAGCCGTCACTCGAGTAATCGTCGTCGCTGTCTTCCCCGAAAGACTCGGAAATGTCGAATCCGGACTGCTTTCGCCTGGAACGAATGCGGTCGAGCGCGACTTCCCATGTATTCTCCGTGAGCTCGCGCGGCATTTTCCCGCAGTAGTCCGCTGGATTTACTTCGTTCATCAGCAGGTACTGTGCCCAGAGGTTCTTGCACCATTGTTGGTATAGTTCAGGTGCCCGATATCTAAGACAGTTGGGCATCCCACACACGACGTGAGTGGACAGCTCATTCAGAAGACTTGCTGCCGAAGGAGAAGGCAATTTGGCTTGAAGGAGCCTGTTGAGCAGAGGCAAGACTGTCGTCTTTTTGTCTCGTCCGGCGCGATGCGAGCCACCCCGACAAAACTCAAGGCAGGCATTGTAAGGTGGCTCCAATTGAAGGAACGCGCAGAGCACATCGCGCGACTTGAACTTGTAGCCGTCTTTGCACCGCTCAAGGTAATGAAAAGTTAAGTAGTCCATGTTGAATGTAAAGCGGAGAGGGTATTGTTGTCCTGGGAATTTCGAGCTACAACATTGTTACCTTAAGGACGAGGGAGGTGTTTTCTTTTATGAGTTTGACTCTCCGACACGCCTCTCATTTTTCGTGTTGAACAAGGCAGACAGAGGCAGCCCGGGCTGACATGCTGCAGAAAAGAGGCGCAACCAATAACCTAATGCTACCTTGCTGCCTCGGTCACCCCAGAGCCTCTGTCTGTTGGTGTTGCCCCGGGAGATGGTCTCCTGGGAGGTGGTCTCCTTGGCGTCGACTTCAAAGATAGGCGCAGAACCCCGGCAGCCCGTCCCGCATTGTCTTATCAGCCACATCCTGTGGCCCCAGGGATGAACATGGGGACAGAATAGCCCTGCGCCTTCCATTACTCTCCATCTTCATAGGAGGAGATACCTCTCAGCCATTGTAAAGAAGTCGTCACGCTATCACTTTGACACGAACCTTGATAATGCAGCATTAGCAACAGCGGCAGCGACAGCAACAACAGCCTATTTGAAGACATCACTAACATGTCCCTAAGTGACGAGTGGTCGAAAAGGCAGCAGCAGGGCCCAGAGGTAGCGACATTTACTCCTCCTTAGTGCTCGCAGCCGTCGTGGGGGTCTAGCAGTTGCAACGGAGGTGTGGGTGATCCCTCAGTATTTGGAGGGTTGAGCGGTGTTACGTCGGAACGTACTTTACGACGTACATAAATAGAAGGGCTGTGTATATGCATCGTCGTTAAATTAGCACACCCTCTCTCTGGCTGTCTGCCTAGTCGTTATTTGTTGTGGCGAGGGCTGTTCAATTTAGGCGCAGAAAACTATCAAAAGAGGCCTAGTCCTCTCTCGCTTAAACAGGGGTGATGAAACATGCAGTACATGTGAAGTCCACAGGGCATACTAAGTATTACTTCTTAAGTACATAGTTACTCGTATTACCGTGGCGCGGCGGTTTGAAATTCAGGCTTTGGAGTGTGAAATCCAGCCTGCAAGTACCCGGAGAACATCTGGCCCAGGACGCAGGCTTTCGCTAAGACAGGCCGGGTGCTTCTCGTCGGCCGCCAGCTGGACGGAAGCCGTGCCGGCGGTTTGTATTTCGGGAGATGCGATTTTTCGAACAGAGGCTTTTTAATTCTTTTTTTGTTTTAACCTTGTCCCCACGATCTCATACTACGTGAGGAATGCCCGCGCTTCCTGTCGGGCATGGCAAGGCTTGGGGGACATCTTACGTACTCCAGCGATGTTGCCCTTCCGGCAGCCTCTTCTTTGCACTGCATCTCTGGGCTTTCGGACCACTGAAGCACGCAATGCCGGCGCCGTGTTGCACATATCGCGAAGATGTAACATTTTCGCTGCTTAGATAACGAGCCATATCGGCGTGCCAATCCGAATTAGGCAACTTACGCCGGCTCATGCCGACGTGCTTACGGAGTAGCGCCTACTGGCGCTACGATGGACACGCAATGGAGTGCTCTTCTAGATTGGCACCGTGCCCGACTCCCTGCGATATTGCGATGCTGGCTGGGAGTATTTGCTGTGCGAAACAAGGATATTGCTCTTTTCGACAACATGGTGAACCACGTCAACATCAACGGTGCTCGACTGGCGTACCAAATCGCCGGGCCCGAGGGTGCGCCCCTGTTCATCACGCTTCATGGCGGGCGCGGCTTTGGTAAGGATTGGTGCTCCCGGACCGAAACGAAGATGCCAGCGCTGACGTCCACAAGGAACGCATGAGTCGGACTGGCAAGCGTACCGACCGTTGGCGGCAGACTACCGAGTGCTGTCTTTTGACTATCGTGGCCACGGGGCGAGCTCCCTCACCCAGCCGTACACCTTTGACCAGATCGTGGACGACATCGAGGCGCTGCGACGACACTTTTCGGGGGACGATAAGCAAAAGGCGATTATATGCGGCGGGAGCTTCGGGGGGTTTTTGGCTCTGCACTACGCCATCAAGTTCCCGGACAACATCGGCCACCTGATTCTTCGTGGCGCGGCGGCCAGCTACCATCGTGCGTTTTAGGACTGCCCACTCTGCTCTCATTTCGCGGCGGTAATTAATAATTGGTGTTTGGCAAGACTGGCTCGGTGTTCTAACATATTTCCTGTATCGCAGAGGAAGAAGACGCCATCGAAGTCCTGGGCCAGCGGCTGCACAAGGCCCCCAGCTTCTCGCTCGACATGCTGCGGAACAAGGTGTTTGGTGCGTTCGCGAGCGACCTGGAGTTTCGGCTGGTCCATCTCGCCATGTCGCCTCTCTACAGCGAGATATTCGACGCCGACGCTGCGCTTCAGAGCTGCCTGCATGGTGTCTATAATGCCGAGTCGCATAGTGAGTGAAGTCGCAGAGTGATTGTTGCACAAAGACGCCGCGGTTGACCTCGATTGCAGACGCCCTGTACTCGGAACGGGAGAAGTATTTCGACTACCGAGACGACCTACCCAAGATCACGGCGAAGACGCTGGTCATCGTCGGAGACAAAGATTGGATCTGTCCCCCAAGTACGTCACCGCGAACCCCCCTAACTTTGCCAATGATCGTCGGTCGGAATGCAAGTTAACTTTGAAAGAAAATTCGGAGCTCATTGCTTCCAAAATCCCGAATGCCACTCTCTTCGTTGTCAAGGACGCGAACCACAGCGTCCACCTGGAGAAGAACGCAGAGGTCATCGCCAAGATTCGGGGGTTCCTACAGCATTGAAAAAGAAGAAGTAAAAGGAAAAAAAAAGACAGTACCCTTATCAAAAACATGGCCGTTGTAGCAACGAAAGACACCTTTCATGGTCGAGCATGGTAGATAAGAAGACATGAGCATGGAGCATTGAATACACTAGTCTAGGTATTCAATAGGCCAAGGTCGGCCAGAACGGTAGAGAGAACAACAACCGAGGAGGACAAAGACGTTGCGTGAGGCCTTCAAGACATCATTTGTTCAAAGTTGTTCACGATAGCATCAGCTTCGATCGAACCCCAGATGTCATCAATGCCCTTCGCCACCTCCGGTTTCAGCGGGCCCTTCTTCAACCCATCCACAGTGGGCACAATATGTCCAACTCGACTGGCTCCCAGGATCAGGTGGTCGCCCAGCTCCGGCTTGATCAGAGAATGATAGTACACCCACCGGAATGCCAACTCGGCGTTGGTCACTCCTTGTTGCTGAGCCAGCTCACTCCACTTGTCCAGCGCATCCAGCATCGTGGGCTTCAGGTACAGGTCGCGATATAACTTGACAAGCGGGGTCTCCTTCTCCGGGTCGGCCGTAAAGCGCCCCGCATCCGTGCCCTCTCTTAAACTCTTCGCAGACTTTGTGAGAAAGCCGCCGGCCACGGGCGAATACGCGTAGAACGCAATGCCCAGCTCCCGGAGAGTCGGGAACAGCGTCGTTTCGATGTGCCGGCTGATGGCGTTGTAGTTGCCCTGATACACCGTGGGCAAGACATAGCCCCTCGCCTTGGAATACTCCCAAAGATCTCGCACCTCCTGCGCCGAGAAGTTGCTCACCCCGAATCGCTTGAACTTGCCCTGCTCGTAGATCTCCTGCAGCGTCGGCACCCACTCGTCGAGCTTCATAGTCCTGTCGGGCCCGTGGATGTACAAAATATCCACCTGGTCCACCCCAAGCTTCTGGAGGCTTTCTTCCGTGGTCCTCAGGAAGGCGTCGTGCTTGAGTGCCTCTCCCTTCTTCCAGCCGCCGTAGTTCTTTGTCGAGATGGCGAACCCCATAGAGGCCGCCTTCGTGGCACCGAGATCCTCTTCGTTGGTGCCATACATCTGCGCAGTGTCGATTTCGACGATGCCGGTCGATTTGATAGCTTCTAGGGCTGGGAGAAGGGCGTCTTTGCCGGCAAAGACCATAGTCCCAATTGCAAGGTTGAGGCCTGCCATGTTGGTAGTGTTGTAGAATGATTAGGTGCTGTATATTAGCGCTGACCCTCGTGAAGGCAGGTAGAGCTTCTGTCCAAAAATGTATAAGATGAAGGCCCCAGTTTAGTTATGCCACTTCTCATCTGAGCGAGAGCTCTTCCTTTTATACTTCCAGCCTTCCGTGACCGAAAACAAGTTTCATGCAAAGAGCACGGGAAGTTTCGTAATTACGGAAACTCCAGCAGATTTATAATCAAGAGTTGAGGAGGGGGTCCCGCTACACGGAATATCCGCGGCATTTTAATACGGGGTACAGCCACGGAATTTCAAGAGCGCCAAACTCGCCAGCACATCACGTGTGGCAATCCATTGATTTGTAGCAGCAAATTCTACAGCGTCACAAACAGCCACTGGATTCGGTGGAAGCGTTAGTTAAAATAAGCGGCCCTCTCTCGTAGAATTAGGTAAACAATCGACCTGTGGCTCGTTTGTTAGTCTGGTTGGGCCAGTGGATTTGTGCGCCTCTGGAGCCAATATAAGTAAAGGGCAGAAGGTAATGAGACAGGCGGGATAGTAGACACGGCGAAAGGGGCGGCGTTCTGGATTTTTTTTAAGTGGCCAGTGTAGACTTCACGCATATATCTGCTCATATAAGGAAACGGCGACAAAAAAAAAACGTAGGACTCACCATATATCAAAGGCTGCCAAGAACCGCCGAAGGCTGTGTACATCTTCTCAAATCATCAACTAAGAAACCTAGTGTGAGTAAAAGAAACATAAGGAGTATGGAAGGAAAAAGACCGCGCAGACAAAAGAGTCACAGCTCCAGTCGAGGGATCTAAACATACCTGCCAATTTGTAGTATATTGACTTTAGTTCTCCAACACGTATTCACGCTTCCACCTATCCAACCTTGCACACGGCAAAGCCACCGTACTGCAGCACAGCGGCGCCGATCAGGACGTTGTTGTACGGGTCGATGGCCATGGCCGTCATGTCGCTCAGCACGCCGCCGTCGTCAAAGAAGATCAGCTCCGGCGTGTATCCGTTCTTTTTTGGCAGCCGCAGCGCCGCGACGGGGACACGTAGCTCTTTACCGAGCTTCTCGACGTTGGCTAGGTACTCGGAGATGTTCTCGAGCGTCGGGAAGACTGGCGGTTAGCCGGAAGAAGAAGAAGGACAGAAGTACGCGGAGCACACCGAGCACGCCGAGACCTACTAGAGATGATCAGGTCGCCAGTGGACGGATCAATTTTGATATTGTCAGCAGCAGCTCCAAGGGCCTGACGGAACAAGTAGTTTAGCATCAGCAGTGTCGGGGAAGTTAGACATGGCGAATCATGCTCACCACCTCGCTTTCAAACTCGACATTCTTGTCTGGCAGCTGTCGGAAGACCATCAACGTGCCGTTCTTCGAGTCGCCGACAAACAGGCGATTCTCCCACGCGGCAATGCCGTTGGCAGCCGGATACGAGCCCGCGACCTGCTTGCATACAGTAGCAGCCTTACACCGGTCGGTCAGCGTATTTGTTTTTCTCTGTCTCTTACCGAGACCGTGCCTGCACAGCAGAACCACCAACCTCCTCAGAAGCATCGCAGTACTGGACGTTGGTGGCCCACGTCCACGGGCCGAACTTCTCCTCTAGGCTGCGCCAGGGATCGCTGTAAAAGTAGTGGTCGTTTGTAAGGTAAAACTCTCTACAGATGTTAGTAGCGATCCGACAGTAGCGGTAGAAGGCTCAACCTACAATGGGCCTACAGCAGCGACGCCGTTGGCTGTTTTGATATTGCGGTGCTTGACGTCCCGGACCAGCTCGACGGAGTCGGTTCCGAGGGTGTGCGAGAAGATACTGATGGAATCGCCGTCACGCGCGTGGCGGACGGCAAAAATATGGACCTGCATAGTGAGTGGGTGGATGGGAATGGAAAAAAAAGAAGAGGAAGAAAAAGGAAAGGAAAAAAAAATACTCACGACGGACGGATCCGCCGGCGACGACCAGATGTCGATCCCGTGCGTTACAAAGTCGCCCTCCAGCCCGTGTACGGCCAGCTCGGTGGTCAGGCTGATCTTGATGTCGTGCTTGAAAAGCTGTTCGCGGAACGAGGCCTCTGCACGCGCCTGGACGTTGCGCTGGCCAGCGGGCGGATACCATTTCGAGCGGCCGACGGGGTCTCCGCAGGCCAGAAAGGCCGTGCTGGAGGAAAAGTGCACGACGACGTCCTCGCAGGCATTGGCGGCGTAGTCGACAGTGCAGGCAGCGTTGTTGAGCGCCGTGCTGTTGGACCACGCGAGGATCCTGGCCGGGTCTATGTCGATGTGGCCGGCCAGACGAGCAGTATGGCTAACGAGGTCGTCGCGGAAGTAGACTGCCGCCGCAGCGACGAGGAGGCCGCCAAACGCCCGTCGCGCCAGTCCGAGACTCATATTATTCGTAGGGTTGCGTGCGCGGTTGAGACCCGATTCAAGGACTCAGTTACCCGTCTGTGCCTCTCTTGAATAGAACGTCTACGAGTAGTAGTGTGCATGCATCTCCTTTATGGCAGGCGTTTTTTGCTTGGACCCGGCTGCTGGGAACCGCCGTCGATTTGGGAGATTTGCAGCGACATCGGATCCAGTGCCGTAAGACACGGAGAAACCACTACAACCTCGGGTGTCTGGTCGGGATGTGCTGCTCCGCAATACGACATACTTTACCCACTTTGCCGCCTCGCGGATTCTTTGCTTCGATTTTAGTTCTTTCCCCTTGGCCATGCCCCCTTCTCGCGAGCACCCATGTGTGCACTAAACAGAGTGTGGAAGATACCTGGCAGGGTATGGTTTTTTGGTTTTGCGAGGTCGCATTCTGCGGAGATGACAACCACTCCCCACGGGGAAACGATCGGCACTTTACCGTAGCCGATGGCGGTGGAGTCCGGAGACTGAAGCCGAGCAGACCATCGGAGTCGGCGCCCACTGTCCACCAGAGGGTTTAAAAAGGCGGGTGTTCGCTTTGCTTGTGTTGTTCCGTTGATTACGTTTTTTGCATTGTTTCCATTGCTTGCATCTCGAATAGGTTGTCGGGCGCCGAAAGAGAAAAAGTTGACAGACTGTGACCTCTCTTTGGTATAATAAGAATCGCTTTTATTCTGTTTTATTCTTATTCTCATTTGGTTTATTCACAACTTCAATCGACTCTCAAAATGGTGAAACACAAGCAGAACACGTACAACATGCTGATCATAGCCTTTGTGGCCTTGGGGTCAGTGACCTTTGGGTACTCTAACATGATCATTGGCAGTACCCTGGGGCAGCCAAGCTTTGTGTGCGTAACGGCCTCCGGAAGGGGAGTGGACAAGGCAAGACGAGACGGCTGATAGACGAGTAGGGCCTATTTCCACATTGACGAGGGCAACAACTCGGCTAGAATCACGGGGGCTATGAATGGCATCTACACGAGTGGTGGATGTACGTACCCACCCCTCCCCCCATCGTATTAGACTGCTTCTGAACAAAAACAGTTCTCGGCGCTCTATTTTCGTCTTGGGTCGCCGACGAGTATGGCCGCAAGAAGACCATCCTGCTCGGTGCCATGCTCGCAACCATTGGTGGTGGCGTCACGGCCGGCGCCGTCAACGTGGCCATGTTTCTCGTTTTCCGGTTCATCAACGGCTGGGGAATCGGCATTCTGCTGGCGCTTGTGCCACTGTACCAGAGCGAGGTGTCGCCGCCGCACAACCGTGGCATGATGGTTGGCGCCCACGGCTTCCTCGTGACTGCTGGCTACTGCGCTGGAAGGTAAGCGGCTACGCGTTGTTCTCTTTTTGTCCTGTTTCTGATTTCGTTTCTTTCTTTCTTCTCCTTTATATTAACACACACAGCTGGATCGGCTTCGGCTTCTACTTTCTCGACGGCCTCAACGGCGCCCAGTGGCGGCTGCCGCTGGCCATCCAGGCTATCCCGCCTCTGCTCTGCTGTCTCAGCATCATGTTCTTGCCCGAGTCTCCCCGCTGGCGTGGGTCTCCCGTCTCAGACCCACGATCTTGTCCTCTGCCTCTGCTAACCTAGCAGTCATCTCGAAGGACCGCTCCGAGGAGGCTCTCGCCATCGTTCGCCGGCTGCACCACGACCCCAGTGACCCGGACGACATATTTGCTGTGCGCGAGTACCACCAGATCCTGCAGCAGTACGACATTGACCGGCGCAACCACGTGTCGTGGTTCGAGCTGTTCTCCAAGCCGTCGTACCGCAAGCGCATGATTATTGGGTTTATCGTACTCTTTGGTGCCCAGACGACGGGGACGACGGTCATTGCGAGTAAGTAGGAGAGGAGTAGAAGACGAAGAGTGGAAGACGACGAAGGGCTATTATTTTATTTCAGTTTTCTTCTTTTCTCTTCCCACACAACTAACACCCCACAGACTATGGCCCTTCGCTCTACAGCAAGCTCGGCTTCGACTCGACCAAGCAGCTGCTCCTCAGCGCCGTCTACGCGACGATTGCGCTGTGCGGCAACGCCTTTAATGCCCTGACGGTCGACCGGATCGGGCGCGTGCAGGCGCTCAAGATCGGCTGGATCGGCGACCTATGCTCTCTGATCGGCGAGTGCGTGGCCCTTAGCATGTTTGAGCGCACCGGGTCGCGGGCGACGGCCATTGCCAGCGTCGTCTTTCTTTTTACGCACATCTTTTGCTTTGCCTTTAACATTGATGTGACGACATAGTAGGCGTTTTTCCCGTCTGTTTTCTTCTCTTTCCCCGTGCCAACCGCTAACCATCCCAGCGTCTACACGTCCGAGATCTTCCCAAACCACATCCGCACCAAGGGCATGGCCTGGTCGATTAGCTCGTACTTTGCCGCACTCATCATCTACCTGCAGGTGGCGCCGACGGCCTTTGACGCGATCGGCTGGAAGTTCTATCTCGTCTTTGTCGTCGCCCTCAGCTGCTTCATTGTGCCGCTCTTCTTCTACTGCCCCGAGTCCAAGGGGCTCAGTCTCGAGGAGATCAGCCGGCTCTTCGGCGATGAAGCGACCGACATTGCGCTCGAAGGGCCCGGCACCTTTGACGAGAAGATGGCCATGGCCGACGAGACGGCCATAGAGGAGGTGGGCCACCAGCATTCGGAGTAGAGCAAGCGAACGCTGTCAAGCGAAGACCGCCTTGGCCCATAGACGACCCCCGTGTTTTTCAACAAAACATGGCAACAACGTCATGGGATAGGAACGGTTGGTTCCGCCACTGAAAGAACCATCCTGAGCCCTATGTATCATGTATAGATATATCCACCTGCGCGATATCCACTAGATCCAACAGCCTTGCATTTGGGCATGTAGACAGCATCGCAGGTTATCAACTGGATCGGCTCCACCACGCACTCCGTACAAAACAGAAAAAGTAAAAGAAAAAAAAAAAAAATTGAAATCCCTACCTACATGCGCCAATTACGAATATGTTCAACTACGCCTCTGCTTCACCGATTATGGCTAAAAGGGATTATGGCTAAAAGCCTCACCATATTGTTACTAAAGAGCCTAGCGAGGTTTAAAACCTGTCTTAAAAATCCCATTAATACATAGTAGCATTTCCACGTCACCAACCGCAGGGACCGCTGATCAACCGCGCGGACCGCTGATCAGCATTTCAACACCGGCCGGCGACGAGTCGCTTTACGTATGCACTTTCGTCACGACTGCAACCGCGACGCTGTTTTATTTACCGCATCCAAATGGCACAGGAAGATATGAAAACAAGCGGGTGCAACTCTCATTACTCGAGTGGGTTGCCATCTCATCTGCACAAGCTTCACTTCACCCACCCACCATGAAACTCTCGACAACCGCCGTTCTGGCGCAGGCCTCAGCCGCCTCGGCCTACCTTTACAATACCACCATCCAGACGCAGTATGGCCCCGTCCGGGGCGTTCCGGCGCTGAACGCCACGTGCTGCTCGTACCTTTCGGGCTATGAGAGTGTGACGGTGTGGCGTGGCATCCCGTTTGGGGCGTCAACGGGCGGCAGCAACCGCTGGCGGCCGCCGCAGCCGCGCGCGGCGTGGAACGAGACGCTGGTGGCCGACACGTTTGGCTCGGCCTGCCCGGCCGGCACAGCGCCGACGGGCTCGGCTGACACGGTCACGGACGAGGACTGCCTGTACCTGAACATCTGGAGCTCGGCCAACTCGACTGCTGAGAAGCGTCCGGTGATGATCTGGAGCTACCCGGCGGGCGCCAACAGCGCGTGGACCATGTTTGACGGCGGCGGGCTGGCGCTCAAGGACGTGATCGTGGTCAACTACAACTACCGCACGGGGCCGTACGGCTGGCTGGCGTTGCCGGAGCTGTGGGAGGAGTCGGGTAACCTGACGACAGGCAGCTACGGGCTGCTGGACCAGATCGCGGCGCTCAAGTGGGTGCACGCCAACATCGCGGCGTTCGGCGGCGACCCGGACCGCATCACGAGCGTGGGCCAGTCGGCCGGCAGCGCCGCCGTGTACCACACGGTCAACAGCCCGCTGGCGCAGGGGCTGATCGTGGGCGCGATCGCCGAGAGCGGCATCCGTGACCCGCGCGACCCGGCGTCGACGTCGCTGGCCGAGGGCTACAACAACATGAGCACGTCGCTGGCGCTGGGCGCGGAGCTGCTGTCGGTGCTCAACGTGACGACGCTGGCGGCGCTGCGCAACGTGTCGGCCGCGACGATCAACGCGAACAGCGGCTTCACCAGCTTCTCCAACTGGCGCACCACGCTCGACGGCTACGCGATGAACCAGACGTACTGGGAGCAGCTGCAGAACGGGCCGGCCAACGACGTGCCGCTGATCACGGGCAACACCAAGGACGAGTCGGGCGCGGCCTACGGCACCAACACCACGGTCGCGCAGTACGAGAGCACGCTCAACTCGACGTACGGCGCGCTGGCCGCCGACTTCCTGGCGGCATACCCGGCGCCCAACGCGACGGCGGCGTCGATGGACTCGAACCTGCTGGCGCGCGACACGTCGCTGGTGGGCTCGTGGAACTTTGGCAACTTCTGGGCGCAGTCGGCGGTCTCGCCCTTCTACACCTACTACTGGGACCACGCGCCGCCGGGCCAGGACCAGGGCGCGCACCACATGTCGGAGATCACGTACGTCTTCAACAACCTGTACGGCACCGACCTGCCGTGGACCGCCGTCGACTACGACATCGCCGACCGCCTCAGCAGCTACTGGGCCAACTTTGTCAAGACGTCCGACCCCAACAGCGGCAGCACGCCCGTCAAGAACGGCACGCTCGCCCACTGGGCGCCTAGCACCAGCGCCAACGCCACCACCTTCCATCTGGCGCCGCCCGCGCCCATCAACGCCAACGGCCTGGCTGCCGGCTACCAGCAGGTGCCCGTGGCGACGGCCGCGCGCATCAAGCTGCTCAATGAGTTCTTTGCGACACGCGAGTCGCTGTAGGGGGTTGTAGTATTTGAAGGGAAATTTAGGATTAGCTGGCCCCAATACGGATGAGTTGTAAAAAGGAAAGACGTTTGACTTTGTGCTCTTTAGTTGTATGTGCTAGTTCCAGTCCCCAAAGTTAACCGCATCTTCTGTCACGAACAGAAAATCGTCAAAGTCAAACCGGACATCTTGCAAAAAACCATCCAAGCTACAAGCTGCTCCCTGCCACGGCGGCTCACACCCGACGTGGGGAGGTAGACAGTTTGTCTGCAATATTCTTGCCGAGAGAGTCTCAAAAGTCCAAACGCACTGTTGAACATACGTGCTCAGATGAACATGTGCGCCGAGAGCTGCCAGGACATCCTGCCAAGATCTGGAGACCGAGCTGGTAAACAAATCCGAACTGACCATGGCTGCAAGGAGGATGACTCCCGCTATATGAAGAAAGTAGATTCTGTTCCACCAAGGAATGAGCCCGACGGGCTCGTCAGAGTCCAATGTCTCCGCGACGAGGGAAATGAAACGCTGTGCTGCCTCGACGCACATCCCTGCATATTCCTTGAGCAGCCGCTCGCTTAGGCTGGTGGGCGTGCCAGCCTCTGTCTGGGGCCTGGACTTCATTGTATAGAACTTGGAGAGCATGGGCCTGTAGAGATAGATGCGGGAGTAGAGGAGACTGCGGTGTAGAGGATGATGTTTAGTATGCAAAAATGGGACCCTCAATCGAAGAATCAAGGCAAGTGGCTTACCGGAAGTGCAACATGTACCGCTCTATTCGAGACGTCCTGTCTCCCACCAGTCTGAGGTTTCGTAGTTGCCAGTCGGATGGCAGACTCTTCTCCCATTTGTCGAGGCAAGCATCGAGGCGGACGACCGCTGCATGGTATTCCTCCTGTGGACCCAGAACCCCCGCTGCCGATCTGGCCGCGAGGCTGCTTCGGCTCTGGACCTGCGCTAGTTGGATTTGGTTGCCGATGTCGTGAAGCTCCAGCCCCCAGAGAGGATGCTCTGTGTGTCCATAGTCCGCTTGGTTGAAACCGCCCGTAGGCGAAGAGATCAGCACCGACGCCGATGACCTCCCGAGGGCCCAGGAAACGCACCTACACGAGTCAACCATGCACTCGGCCTGTGTGGTCTTGCAGTGTGGTGAGGCTTACCGATCTAGAGCAACGCAGCTCGCCCAAACTTTTCGTTTCAACCGCTTATCTTCTCCACCGGCCTTGGTCGTAGGCATTTCGGGCAGGTGGCAGCACATTGTTTGTGCAATTCGCACTGCCAGCCCGGAAGTCATCCATGTTTTCTGCTGGTTGTTGGTGCAGTGGAGGTATCGATTCATCAGCATCAAGCACTGCACCAGCTCCAGCGATGCAGGCTTCCAAACAATAGACTCGGCTGGCAGGAGAGCCCATGCGCGCCGGAAGTAGCGATTTCCCTCCTCGTTGCGGTTATCGGGAGGGATGGATTCTTGTCTCTGCACTGCGAGGGCAAAGACCAAATTGAGGATAGCTAACCAGACGTCGCAGTCGGCAAGAATTGAAGCACCGGGCGCAGAATACAAAGCTTCGACTGCTCGGCGTAGCTGCTGGCGATCCAAAATAGGCTCCACCGGATCCATATGCTGCCAATATATGTCGACGAGCTGGTCAGCGCGTGCTCGGAGAGGTAATTCCGTGGACAAGGGCGAAACGCAGGATCGAGAAGGCAGCTCCAGCTCTCCAAACAGGGGTGCATCTACCAGCGGGACAAGATGTGCCGTGGCCGGCGGGATGAGGCCTGCTCTCTTGTCAATAGCTTCCGCAACCTGGCCGGCGAATCGACCATGAGCTGCGTAGTATGCACGGCTGTTGTCCGGGTCCTGGTACGAGCATTGGTCGTTGTCCACAGGATCGGAGAGGGGGCCTGGCTGAACGGCCGCGGGAGTCAATACCGTCGACGCAGAAGGGGCCTCGGGGGAGTGAGCAGGTGAAGAAGGGGGCGAGGTCAGAATGGGTGCGTGCTTGAGTGACGGCCTGGCTGCATATTCGCGCTCGATCTGGCCGACGGTAGGCGCCTGAGTGTAATTGCACGCGGCACCTCGTGCCTGGCACCTGGCGCAGGCTGTGCAACTCAATGTCAGCTCGAATACAGGCCATCAAAACCAGGGAAAGAATGTAATTACTAGGGCGAACGCCATCGCATTTCGCCTTTCTCGTGCGACAGCCCTGGCAGGCTATTGAAACCTTGAGTCGCTGCCTGCGTAGGACTTGAGAGTCGTGGTGATTTGGCTTGATCATGTTTGCTGTTTCGGTTGTAAGTAGAAGTCTGCAATACTGTTAGTTTCCGGAGAGGGCGAGGGGTGAGATCACCAAGACAGCCAGAAGAGCAGTCCAATCACATTGCCATCCGCTGCCAAACACCCACCGCGGGATGATCCTCTATTGGACATTTGCCCAGTTATCCACTCTGCATCTCTCCGGCGAATGAACATATGGTCCGCTCACCTCCACGTTTCTATCCGGCAGCCAATAGGAGAGCATTCCGTCTTTCACACCCATCGCGGGCCTCGACCATAACCACTCCGGTCACGTATATATTCGACAGTGAGAGCCTTTCCATGAGAAGAAACAGGTGCCAGCCATGCAGATTGCAATCGTCCATTTCTATTAAAATGTCCAGAGAAACAAAGATGACGACTGATCCGAGCGAGGTCGAGAAAACACATGTCTATGACGGTCAAGGCACTGAGGAAGACCCGTTTGTGGTCGAGTTTCAAAAGGACGACCCCGGCAACCCCATGAACTGGGGATCTTTCCGCAAGTGGCTTATCACCTCCATTGCAACAGTCTCAGTATTTGCCGTTACCTTGACCTCCTCCGCATACGCCAGTTCCGCCAACGAGATCTTGGAAGACTTCGACATTAGCACGGAAGTCTTCACCCTTGGCCTTTCTCTGTTTGTGTTGGGCTTCGCAATTGGCCCAGCTCTTTGGGGTCCTCTGTTCGTTTTTTTTTTACTTTGCCATTTGAATTTTTAATAACCCTTACTAATGGACGTGAAGATCCGAACTATACGGGAGACAGATACTGTGGGTGGTCACGCACGTCGCCATGGTGGCCTTCTTGGGAGGGTCTGCCGGAAGCAGGAATGTCGCCACACTTCTGATACTGCGGTTCTTCGCCGGCACATTCGGTGCATCTCCGATCGTCAACTCCGGTGGCACGATTGCTGATCTTTTCCTGCCGGCACAGCGCGGCCTAGCCCTGACGGTGTTTTGTGTGGCGCCGTTCCTGGGCCCCGTACTGGGGCCCGTCATGGGAGGATTCATCTCCGAAAATGTCGGCTGGCGATGGGTGCAGGGAGTCTGCACAATATTTATTGGAATTATCGGTATTTTGGGCATCCTCTTCATTCCCGAGACGTACGGGCCGGTTCTGCTGCAGAAGCGGGCGCGCCGCCTGTCCAAGGCGGATGGCAAAGCCTATGTCAGTGTGCTAGAGAGGAGTCAAGGCAAGAAGAAACCCTCTGAAGTCTTCCAGCGCGCTTTGTTTCGCCCGTGGATCTTCCTATTCATGGAACCCATCGTCTTGGTCGCGTCGATTTACATGGCCATCATCTATGGGACTGTCTACATGTTCATGGGCGCCATGCCCATCGTGTTCAGCGAAGACCGGGGATGGAGCGAGGGCCAGAGCGGGCTTTCTTTCTTGGGCATCGCGGTCGGCATCGTCTTCGGACTGGTGTATGCTGTCTGGGACAACAACACTCGGTACATGAAGCTGGTCCTCGCCAAAGCTACGACAGCCGAGTCCCGCCTGCCGCCTGCCATTTTCGGCGCAGTCGCTCTGCCGGCGGGCATGTTCGCCTTTGCCTGGACCAACTATCCGAGCATCCATTGGTCCGCCTGCATTATTCTGTCCGCGCCGTTCGGCTTTGGTTGCGTGCTCGTCCTGCTGCCTATGCTGAACTACCTCATTGACTCGTACACAATCTACGCTGCTTCGGTTCTGGCAGCCGCCGCCATCTTCCGCTGCGTCGTCGGCGCCGTGTTTCCGCTGTTTACAACACAGATGTACCACAATCTTGGGATACATTGGGCCTCCAGCATACCGGCCTTCTTGACGTTTGCGTGCATGCCGTTTCCGCTCATCATGTATCGCTATGGTGCGCAAGTGCGTATGAAGTGCAAGTATTCGTTCGAGGCGGCGGAAGTCATGAAAAAGATGCAGATGCAGCAGACTCCCGTCCAAGGAAAGCAAGAGGAGGAAACCACCTCGGAGTAAGAAGGCAGGAAAGCATGCCCACCATACGGGTTAGAGCAGGGACAGCAGCACAGGTGCGCCTCCAAAAAAAGACGTTCTTAATAGTGAGGGGACTCAGGTTGTACATAGGGTTTTCATAGAGCATAGACTGAATCTTGTAGAAACCTACTAATACAAAAGGGGGTCGTTCGCCCTCCTCGCCTATTTCGTATTTCGGTACAGTATTAACATGGGCCATTTAACTTATTGGTCGGCGTGTTTGCTTGCTAAAAAGGCCAGTAGCCTATCAAGGTCTTCCAGAACAGCACCAATACCGTTCATCACTGTTGTGATGCCCGCCACATGAGCCTCTGCCGTCTTCACGGCTGTCTCAAGACGACTCACCGACATGGCTGAGGCATCACCTTCACCCGCCGGAGACGTCCTGGCATCCCCACGGCCTAGTTGGCTTCCCTTTTCCGACCTGTGGTACAACAACGCGTCGAGCGCTTGCTGTGAACGCCGTAGCTCGCGCGCCATGTCGTCTCGCCTCCTATGTGCATCTGCCTCGGCTCTGCTGGCCAGATGTGCAGCGGCCGTCCAGATTGCTCGTCCCTCTATGGCGCCGTCGCGGAGCGCTGCGTTTGTATTTATGTCGTTTGCATCGTAGAGGCCTGTAAGATTCTTGGCAAATACGGCGGCCAGGTCAACATCTTTGGCCGTTTGTGCGGCGTCGTCCGGCGACAGCCGAGTTAGGTAGAAGACCAGCATGCGGCGCCAGAGCCAATAGTCCATGCTCTGGGGAATCGCGCGACCCACGAGGCAATACAGGGAAAAGGCGATTGCGGCGACACCGCTGTCAACGCTGCTCGTTTGTGTGGGACAGCTTCGCGTGACGACGGCACAGTCGGCAAGCTTCTCCCCCGGTAGCTGTGTCGCAAACACGCGGTCCAAGGCGGCCGCTGCCTCTGCGTGAGACTGGCGACTAGGCAGCGGATCATACAAGGAGACGACCTTTTCGGAGAGGCACAATGTGGCCAGAACCCAGTGATTCGACGTCTTAATGTGGAGGGGTGCGATAAAGGTGGCAGCATCTGGCTGGCGGGGAAGTGGTAGTAGTGTATCCGTTGTCACATCGGCAGCGGGCAGGATTCCGACTCCGACGACAGAAAATCTCGGCTGGATCTGGGCGAGGGAGTTGCAAAGCCGGCCAACAACGTCACCGGGAAGCCACCAGCCGTAGGCGAAACGCCAGACACTTGTCTGTTCACTGTCGCTGACCTGAATGGCATTTATCAAGATGTCACCGTCTTCGCCGTCTTCGCCGTCGGAGCCTGGTCCTCGCGACAATGGTAATGCAGCGTCATCGCCATCCAGCGCGTCAATCTGCGCTGCAGGCTGGGCGGTTTTCTGTGCAACTGCTGCAACCTCCTGTCTTCCTCCGTCAGCGTATGCCTCGTCCTGGCTCAGGCGGTCCCGTTCTTGCTCTTGCTCTTGCTCTTGTAGCACGGCCATGATGTCGGGAATGGCCCACGGCTGGACATGGCTCACGCCCTTGCGGCGGGCGAGCAGGTCGTGCCGGCGGCGATGACGCGCGGCATAGAGGCGCTCGCGGACTGCCGGCCAGCAACCATGGCGATGGGAGCGCGCAAGTTTGGACAGGAGACGCCAGAAATTGTCAGACTTGGGCGCGTGGGAAAACTCCGCCAGCAGCACCAGCGGCGACATGCGCCAGGCCTTGGCCGCCGACCGCAGCTCGGCCAGCGCGCGCGGCATCGTCCCATCCGGTCGGGGCCGTAGCTGCTGCTGAAAGCGCTTCAGCGCAGCCGCCTCAAGCCGGCGGCATGTGCTGTGCCCTAGCGCGGATGCGAGGTCTGCGGCCGATTGTCCGGAAGGGAGGGCGCTGCATGCTGCAGCGAATTCATCTACCGCGCCGGCGGCGTCGTCTGGTCGAAGATTCAGGAGCCGGGTGATGCGCGTGGCAGTCCTGTGAACGTCGCCCTGCGTCACGCGTGCCTCTGCAGGCATGGCCGGCAGACATAGTAGAATAACCGAAGGGCCACGTCAGGACGTGGATGTGATGTTATGCAATGAGCGGTGCTACTCGTAGACGATCAGACAATGAATGATGACTGATTCATACCCCTCCCCACGCAACAGCGTCGGGTCGGCATCTTTAAGATGCACTAAGCCGATTCTGGATAGCGCGAGCTGGTCGACCATATTGTTCGACCAAATTGGTCGGATATCGTTGTGCTGATTACATATGGATAAGGCTTACACGGCAAGCTGCCCTGCACGGAGCCTGCAATGTTTCTCATTCGAGCGCAGTAAATAACACGGCATAGGAAGGGATTTCTTTGTGTCTCATTCTATTTATAAGCTGGGTGCTGAATTGGTTGACGTGATCGTTCATGACATGGACTTTCTCTTTTTTCTTCCTGTTTCTCAGAAGTTGGTTGTATAAATATCTCTTCGTCGGACACTACTTTGGCGAGCAAAACTACTCCTAGGAAAATATTGTCCGACTTTGTATTTGTATTTCCATATAAATCACGGTACTATCTCTGACAGCTTATACAACAGATAACTGCCATGGCTCTTCCCACGACAACCGACGAGTGGGTCCTTGGATCGCCGTCCAGCCTCGAGTTTGCACTTCGACTCAACAAAGACGTTCCCATCCAGGCTCTTGGTGACGAGGACGTTCTTCTTGAGATCAAAGCGGTCGCGCTTAACTACCGAGACCTCGCCATTGCCAAGGTAAGAAGAAGCAGTTCTACCATTCCACCTTTTTGTCACATGCTCACACTCCCCCAAATAGGGCCTTTATCCTCTGCCCACCAAGTTTCCTCTCGTCCCGACCTGCGATGCTTCTGCAGTTGTTCTGGCCACGGGCTCTTCGGTCACGTCGCTTTCTGTTGGCGACGGTGTTGTTGTCCTTCCCGCGCCTTTGCTTACATCCGGCCATTTGACCACCGCCACCCATGTGGCTCTCGGAGACGGATTCCTGCCGGGCTCCCTTCGACGGCACCTCGTTCTGCCGTCGTCCTGGGTCGCGCGCTTCCCTGACTACTTGACCTTTATCGAAGCGTCCACCATTGGCGGTGCCGCCGTAACAGCGTGGAATGTGCTCGCCCGATCCGGCCTCGGTGCCATAGACGCCATCAAGCCGGGCAGCTGGGTCCTCACGCAGGGCACGGGTGGTGTCGCTATGTTTGTGGCAGGGTTTGCTGTACGCCTGGGCGCAATCGTGATTGGCACAACAAGCTCAGACGCAAAGATGCACTGGCTCAAAGACCTCGGTGTGAATACGGTGCTCAACTACCATGAGGATCCGGCATGGGGAGAGACTGCGCGGAAGCTGAGCCCCGATGGCGAGGGGGTGGACTTGGTGGTCGACGTGGGAGGAGCCGGGACGCTCGCGGAAAGCCTCAAGGCGATCCGGTATGACGGCACTGTGGCCGTTACTGGGTTTTTGACCGGAGGAGACGCGCCCGGGCCCTCGGTGATGGATGTCCTGCCACGCGCGGCAAACGTGAGGGGAGTGCTGGCTGGGTCCGCCGCACAGTACGAGGAAATGGTTCGCATGATGGAGCAGTGGAAATTCCACCCGAAGGTCGACGAGAGGGTTTTCCGTTTCGAGGAGGCGAATGAAGCGCTGGAATATATGTGGTCACAGAAGCATATTGGGAAGGTCGTCATTGAGGTCAGTCTAGAAAGTAACGTGTAGTCAGGTGTAGCATAGTATACCAGGGTTAGTACGTGTCATTTGCTGCATCGGCGCATCGTTAGCTTTCTTGTGATGATACGCTCACATTTTCGGGAGATTGAATTCATTGAGGGCAGCGGTGGATTTCCCCAAAAGACAGAGGCCCTCTTTTACGTTTTTGACTCTCTTGTCTTGTTTCGTGCAGTGGTTTACCTGCACTGGAAGCATCCGAGTGAGATAGGCGCCTTGCTCCGCGGCGAACGGCCTTGCACGAATGGTTTCAAACTTCTAAGAATGAAACCCGCCAAGACCTTCTAAGAAACTTAGAGACCCGGAGAGTGCTCAGCGATTTTTTCGCGATTTTTTTACATTCTTTACAACATTTCAAAGTGTTCAGGAGATGATCTAGAAAAATATCTGCACATTTATGTCATCGTACTTTAGAAATTATGTGGCGAGTATTACAAGCGGCTGTTTAAATAATATGGAGATAGGAATAAATTTAATACCATTAAATAATTTTCTTCCAGCGGATTCGTGTTGAATGGCATGAACGGACTACGGGATGACTTTAATTCGTGACCATTCCTAATATCAAATCAGATAAAAAAGGATTAAGAACTTGAGAGAAGGGTTGGTTACCTGTCCTACGTCTTTTTTTGACATGAACTGTACATGGATTTCCCGACGGCTTGAGAGAGACCCTGCTCGTTTTATGCGACACGGCAGTCTAGATCTATCTGACCTGCGGTGGTACATCTACACAGCCCGAGAAGTGCCATTTAGGTATTCATTACGCGGAAGTGCTTTTATTTTCTACCAGATGCATATAAAAGTATCCCTGGCGGGCGGTGACATCCTGCCGCCCTATCCGCAAACGTGGGGCGTCTCCACATGAAAGCTAGCGGGGTGAGACTACACAGCAACACGAAGGACCATCATGATGACGGCTGTGTCGGAGAAACGCGATCTAGAGGAGACGATATTAACTTATCGGAACCCTCATATTGTGCAGGAGTACTTTGGTGCTGCACCACCCCCTGGCGTGCGCTTCCCCACGGCCGACGAGATCCTGGAGCTCTGCGATGACCACCCACGCAGCCATGCCACCCATCCTGCGGAATCACCCGTGTTTTGGATCAAGTACGGCACTTCCGTCTTCTGGAATCAAGTGGCTGCCCAGGCCATGGCATACCGGGAGCTTCGACTGCATGACAGCCCTGTGCGGGCACCGGCCATGTACTGCGCGTTCCACTGCGACTACGTCAATTACATCGTCATGGAATACATCCCCGGCAAGACGGCCGGAGCGTTGCTCAAAGAGGACGACAGCCAGGCGGCCAAAGACGAAATTATTGACAAGGTGGCCATGGGGCTCAGCGAGCTGCACCGCATCCCCATTTTCCCCGAAAGCCGCCCAGCCGCCATCGACGGGGGCCGCATTCGGCACATCCTGTTCGACGAGCAAGAGGCGCCGAGGCATTACGAGAATGCGAGCCAGCTCGAGTCTCATCTCAATTCGGGTTTGAACTCGTCTTTAACTCAGCTTTCATTCCTGCCTTGCCCGTACTAATAGGAGTCGGATAGTTTTTAGAGAAGACGAAGAAGAAAGCACAAATCCATCATCTCGCACGGGAGCCTGGGGTTTTCTGCTTCTCCGATATATACTCAGACAATTTTATCATTGACGCCGGTGGCGACTGACTGTCGTCGACTTTGCGGATTTCAGCATCCTCCCGTCCCGCTACGCAAAGTATTCGGTCTACAGCAACCGGTTTCATGTCGACATGGAGCGCCTCGTGTACATCCCAACCACCGACGCGGTTGATAACTTGCTTGCGTTGCGCGCGGCCTCCGGTTCGATCGTCATGTCGCCGTACTACTTTGCCTCACTGGGTAAACGCATGTCTGGGGGGGACGAAGAGGCGCAGAAACGCATCGAGGACGCGGTCGAGGCTCCAGATTACAGAGGGCCTTATTAACATTGTCGTTAGGGGAGAAGATGTCGTAGAGACAATGCAGTACAGAAGCACCGGCCACATTGGATGAATGTGATACAGCAAAGTGACGTCGGCATGCGATGTGTTTATAAGCGTATAACTTACGGAACATCGTTAAACACCAATAGGACCGTGTCATAAAATATGTATGAGGGTCCAGTCAGCAGTAGCGAAGACATTCCCCAAGGTTTATAACGGCTGCCTTGAAACATGCATTTTTGTAGTAAATGCTTAAGACCCCTGACCTCTCGGCTGGACTATTGCAGTGCCTATAACAAAGTGCTCTAAAACAATTAACCCCGACGGTAGACCTCCTCGTCGGAGTCGCAGCCGACATCTACAGGTCCTTTAATAAAATTCCAAGGCAACAGTCTCTGAGTGAAATTCCCAATAGACAGCCGAGACTTCCTTGGTCGGATGACAACGGACTCATTATCATCTGCAAGATAGTTTGTTAGCTGATATAGTGCTGAATAGATAATTATTTAGCCACTCACTCACCTCTCCTACTATCCAAGAATTTAAGAATTCGTTCAAGCTTCTGAACTTCCTTGCTGGTAGGGCCCAGCAGAGTCCTAAAGCCGGCATTTGCATCTAAACACATAATTCTAGCTTCACTAAGCCTGCCTTGTTGAACAAAAAGGCTACCGAGATTCCATAGCGAGTTGAGCGCTGGACGATATCGTGATAAAGTCTCAGGACTTAATGCCCTCTTATAGCCTTGTAATGCTCGCATATACATCTGCTCTGCCTCGCCTGGTTTGCCCCGATCTCGATAGAGGAGGCCTAGATTGTTGACTGTGCCAAGGGTCGACGTGTGGTCCGGGCCGAGCGCCTTCTCTTTGCCTTGTAATGCTCGTATAAGCATCCGTTCGGCTTCGTCTAGTTTGCCCTGATCTCGATAAAGGGTGCCTAGATTGTGGACTGTGTTAAGGGTCGACGTGTGGTCCGGGCCGAGCGCCTTCTCTTTGCCTTGTAATGCTCGTATATATATCTGCTCTGCCTCGCCTGGTTTGCCCTGATCTCGATAAAGGTTGCCTAGATTGTTAACTGTGTCAAGGGTCGACGTGTGGTCAGGGCCGAGCGCCTTCTCGTTGCCTTGTAATGCTCGTATAAGCATCTGCTCTGCCTCGCCTGGTTTGCCCTGATCTTGATAAAGGAGGCCTAGATTGTTGACTGTGTAAAGGGTCGCCGTGTGGTCCGGGCCGAGCGCCTTCTCGTTGCCTTGTAATGCTCGTATAAGCATCTGTTCGGCTTTGTCTAGTTTACCCTGAACTTGATAAAGGGTGCCTAGATTGTGGACTGCGTTAAGGTTCGCCGTGTGGTCCGGGCCGAGCGCCTTCTCGTTGCCTTGTAATGCTCGTACATACATCCGCTTTGCTTCGTCTAGTTTGCCCTGAACTTGATAAAGCATGCCTAGATTGTGAACTGTGTCAAGGGTCGACATGTGGTCCGGGCCGAGCGCTTTTTCATCGCCTTGTAATGCACGCATATACATCTGCTCACCCTCGTCAAACTTACCCTGATTGGCGTAGAGCCTGCCTAGGTTGTTAAAAGCCCATTCCATACCGTCATTCATTGTCATATCGTCGGGCATAACAGAAAAACATCTGGCTGCATGCCGGAGAAGTCGCCGTTGTGTTATCCACCAACTGGCCGTTTTGTCTCCGGGTACATGAGCTGCCACACAGCCCATAGCAAGCCTTGCTAGGCCGTAATCCCATTCCGGGTTAAGGACATGAATCGTCCAAGCGTGAACACAGGCATGCATGCTGTACCCTCTTGACTCGATGTGTTGTTGTAGAGTCATGTCTACCTCGATCAACCCATAATTGGCCAGTACCCGAACTGCGTTGTTAAACTCTAGTTCGTCGGTCAGCTGGCGCATCCATCCTGGACCTGTGTTTTTGCCATGCTGAAGAAGTTCGAGCCACACATCTTGGCTGTCGAAGCAGGCCCACCAACGAAGAAACTTGGCTGCAAGTGTGTTCTGTCGTTCCACATGCTCGAACGAGAGCTGCCATGTCGAGTAGAGAGTGCGGTCATACGTGCTCAGTCCAGGGCTCATCCTCTGAAGCTTGGCCCAAGAGTCCCGGTAGAGACGAAGGTAGTCCTTGAAGCCTGTCCCGACTTGCTCAATATACGCCCCAGCTGTAGCAAGTGCAAGAGGAAGGCCGTCGAGCTCTTGCGCGAGCTCTGCAGCATCGGAGTCTAGCATTGTATCTTATCAGCAGTAGATCTCCTTAAAAAGCGGAAGGGCAATCCTTGTACCATTCGCTACGCCACCTCGTCCTGATGTACTAGACAGTATCGCAACGCTGTCGCTTGTGCCCAGTTTTTGAACTCGGATATAATGACCTATTTCCACCCTAGACACCCTTGTGGTAATGATGACTGAGCCTTGGTCTGATTCGGGGAGAAATTCGCGGACATCGAGAGCAGATGGATCGTTATTGTCTCGTAATTTGGGGTTGTCGTAGTTGTCATAGATGACGAGCCACCGCGTGTTGTCGGCAAGGCTGAGCCAGGTCCGAACCGCATCCACGACCTTGTCCAGGTCTTGCTCCTTTTCGATGCCGTCCAACTCTCTAGAGGAGGGGTGCTGTCGCTGGATCCGCGTCGCCGCTTTGGCAAAGCTTTGCTGGATCGACGCCCTGTCGCTGGCATTCAACCAGAACACGGCCGAGTAGTCGCGCTTGTGCCGTTTCGCATAGGCGATCGCGAGCTGCGTTTTGCCCATGCCGCCGAGAGCGTGAAGCGTAACAACACGGCGGGAGCCATCGCTCTGAAGCTGCTTGTGTATCTCTGCGAGCTCGTCTTCTCTGGCGACGAACTTGTCAACCCCAAAAGCGGCGGAAAGACCGAAAGGGATCGAAAAGTCGTCGCGTCGTGTGCCTGCCCCAGGTTCAGTCAGTAGCTTCGCTCATATGGTGGGTTTACACGAAGGACGTGAATCTTGCATGCCTTTAGCGTTTTTATCAATCTCTTCCCTGAGCCGCTTGAGAGCCTTCTCCCTCCCTTCGCTGTAGATGAGAGGCATGTGCACATCAAAGATGCCGAGAAGCGAGTATGCCATGTCTTCTTCGCGTGTCGTCTCGCGCGTCCGCGTCCATGCCATGCGTTCGTCCACCGTGAAGGTTGACAGTTCTTGATCATCGGCCCGGAAGGCCTTGGCCGGGACCCCGGTGATCTCGCAGATGTATCGCTCCAGGGTCGTTTTGCTCCCCAAGTGTACGCCTTCTTTCGAAAAGAATTCCACCGCCTTCGGGGCGATCAGCTCTTGAAGCGTCCAACCGCGGGTAAACCATTTACTCCTTCGAAAGGCGGGCTCCCAGGAGGGTGGAATGGATCGGTCTTCTGGAGCAGGTACGGAGACATCGGCCAGGTAGACGTAACAGACGGTCGCGTTACGGTACCAGCGGAACATGGAGTTGATCGACTCCTGGAGCTCTTGGCTGTTGGTCTTGTCGATACAGCACGTGTCCACCCAGAAGTGCTGCCAACCATCGCGCGCGGCTTGGTCTCCACAGAATGCAATCTTTGTGTATCCGAGTGTGCTCGTGGTACCGGCCTTCATATCCGGGAGAGTGACCTCATCGTCCCCCCAGGTGTGCGAGAGTATGGCGTAAGGGGGAGCCTTGCCATGAGGAAACTCTGTTAGGCCAATCTTGCCGCTGCTATCGCGTTCTAAGAGACGCATCTTATATAGCGTAGCTATTGACAGAACCCTCCTTAGTCGTTCTTGCGTTCCATGGGCGACGGCTGGCCGCTTGCCGTCGCCGTCTAGCAGTTCGGGGCTTGGGTCGACTGCGCAGCTGTTGTCGATGGTGATAATCGGCGTCGGTGTCGGTCGTTGATGGAGGCTGTCCGGATAGCAAGAGTTCTGAAAGGCGGGTCGCTCAGTACGCCGCAATCACGAAGTATTCGCTGCTTCTTGGGATCGTCCTCTTAGGAGACGGAAAATGTGCGATGCAATCGCTGGCCACCAACCTGAGCCTCATCCTGGAGAGGTGGGGGCCAGGAATCAGCCTTGTTGGGCATCCATTGCGACGTGCTAAGCCACGCTCTAGAGTAGCCAATCGTGGAGCGGACAGGCCCAGGCGACAAGTTATCTTTTGATTCGCTGAGCAGAAAAGCCAATGTAGCTTCTCAGAAAGGAAGCTCTGTGCGCAAGTTTTCTCGGACGGAGGGTATGAAAACAGAGTTGAGCGAGGGTGATTTCCGAGAAATGTAATTCGTAGTCTGACAAACTTCCTTACACTGATTCTCTTCCGTATTATAAGTTCAAAGAGAGACACGGCGCGAAGGGGAGGGGAGAGAGGATAAACGTATTCAGGCATGGATTCGGCCAAGGTATCCGTACAGGAATACGGCGTACGACGGAAAGTGCCGAGACGCGATTTCTTACATGTCAAGACAGGAAAGGCAGCTAGCTGTGGCACAATACGAGGTGATGGGATGAGGCACCGGGAAAAGGCTGCCTCGTGCGGACAGTGAAATTTGTGTATGTGTTGACCCCCCTCCAGGAGGCTCCGCCGCCATAGCTAGCTCAATAGACACACTTTTGTGTCTTTTGCTTGTATGTAGTCGCAGGAATGCTATCTGGACTGCAACGCTAACTACAAAATAGATACAGCCCATCATTTCTCCCGTGGTCCCCCCTCCACCTCCTCGATGCGCGCATCGGCCTTGTCGGAAGTGGACGGCACGTCGACCGCGCCGGCGGGCGTACCGGGCACACCGGGCACACTGGAGATACTAGGCACGCCGGTGTCGTCGCGGTCGCCAAAGAGCGCGCCAATCTCCTCGAGCGACATCTGCTTGGTTTCGGGGAAGAAGCGGAAGACGAGGGCGCCAAAGAAGGCGACGAGAATGAAGACGAGGTAGAACTTCCAGCCGACCTGTGCAAAGCCAACGGGGGCGGTTTGGGTGTAGACTGGACAGGGTTAGTGGAACAGAACAAGACGAGACGAGACGAGACGGGACGAGACGAGACGAAGCAAAACAAGACGCACTCAGGGTCATCGCAAACAGCCCTAGGACGGAGAAGCTCATGCCTTCGGCGCGCAGCGACGTCGGGAAGATCTCTGCGCAGTACACGTAGCTGATGGCGTCAACGCAGCTGCCATAGAACGTGACAAAGGCAAAGAGGAAGAAGACGCCGAAGCCGAGCCCTACGGTGTTGGTGGTGCCGCCGAAGCGGGCTAGGATGGCGGCCTCGCCCACCACCATCAGGGAGCACCCGATCTGCAAGGCCAGAGACACGTTAGCGGATAAAAAGTAGAGAGTATAGAGCATAGAGAAATGTAGATTGTAGAAACGCACACAGCCTGTCATAAGCATCCGTATGCGGCCGACGCGGTCGACCACCATCGAGCCGACCCAGTTGAGGAAGGCCGCCCACAACGTGTAGATGGCGTACAGCAGCAACGGTAGGTACCCGTATAGGCCCAGACCGTTGTAGAGCAGGACCTGGTAGTTGTTGATCACCAGCACGCCCGTCGACTGCGCGATGCACTGCACATAGATGCCGATGAGGAAGCGCCGGCGGTACGGTGGGTAGGTCAGGATCATGCGCAGGCTGCTGCCGCGCGCCGCATCCTCGTCGAGCTGCTGCTTGATGGCGGCAAACTCCTCGCGGCTCTCGAGGCCCTCCGGGTCATCGGGCGACGCGTGCAGTCGCGACAGGATGCTGAGGGCCTCGGCGTCGCGGTGCCGGGAGACCAGCCAACGCGGCGTCTCGGGGAGGAAGGGCGATCCTATGAGCAGGGCCAAGGGGGCGACGACTGTAGGGGAGGGTAGGGAGGTTAGTGAACATTCGGCCATGCGTACACCCATGATATTTGCCTTTACTTACGCTGTAATCCAAGACTCAGCCGCCACTGGACCTGCGGCCGAGGCTCAAAGTAGCTGCCCAGGCCGGTCCAAGCGGCCAGGTTGTAGCCGACGACGACAAGGAAGCCGTGCGAGCCAACCAGGCGGCCACGGGTGCGGGGGGGTGAGACCTCGGACTGGTAGAGAGGCACGCTGACGTTTATCATGGCGGAGCTAGGGGGTCAGCAGAGAAGGAGAAAAAAGAAGAAGAACAGAAACGAAAAGACCTACCCGACACCGTTGAGAAACCGGCCCACCAGAAGCATGGCAATGTGCACCGATGCGGCCTGCAAGATGGCCGACACAACACACAAAACACAAATCGTCTGGATAGTGCGCTTGCGGCCGATCCTGTCGGCGAGCGACGGCAGCAGCAGGCAGCCGACGATGCCGCCGGCCGAGAAGAGGCCATTGGTGGCTGGGTGGGTCAGCACAGTGGAGAGAGAGAAAAAGAAAACGAGAGAACATACCCCCAATGATGTTGTTGGTGTGGCCGGCGCCGGCGCCCGTCTGGGAGAGATGGAAGTAGTCGAAGAACGAGTCGAGCCCGAAGACGGTGCCCATGATGGACGCGTTGAAGCCATAGGTGAAGGAGCCGAGCGCGACGAAAAAGACAATGGCAAAGTTGAAGCGCGTGGCCGTGATGGCGGTGGCCATGACGGGCGAGATGCCAGCGGTGGCAGAAAAGAACAGGAAAAAAAGAAACACAGAAACAAAAGAATGGAGAGGCGCCAGAGGAAGCGAGAAAAGGGGTGATCAACAAGGACACAATAATGAGGAAGAACAGAATGCAAAGAAACAAGAGCAGTGAGTAGTACGTCGTATATGGTAGATCTGCTCGAGCAGGAACATAAATCCAAAACAAGTCTCGTAAATATGAAAAAGGGGAGGGAATAAGACGGAATGGTTGTTATACAGACCCTTTTGTCAAGGCAGCTCCAGACGATCTTTATCGCCTTCTTACTTCCCCACATTATCCCCAGATTTCTGGTCTCGTCCCCTTTCAGCCGATCGTCTCTTCTCCGCATATTGATGTTGCATCCACCGGAGAGAAGGCGGAGGTGGAGCCCGTCCTCTCGGCATTCACCGATGCGCTGATGGGGTAAAATGCATTAGGAGTGGCCCGTCGGCTTCTTCCCGCCCACGAGCCTTCAAGATGCCGCCTCCAAGACGCCGCCTCTAAGAATCCACAGCAGTGTTCTCAGTGGTGCGCGTCGGCATCTTGCAAGCAACATCTCTCCGATCGGCAAGCAAATGGATGGACTTGTTTTCTTATCCGCCGGTCTGTCTCAACGCTTCAGTAGAGTAGCTCTAATTGCTGCCTCTCCTACAGCCGGACCCCCTAGGCATGACGTCCACTCTAGCTCTTCTGATGCGTGTCCGGAGCCGTTTGTATTTGTGTACCTGCCCCAGGATCATATATGTGCCATGTAAGCGCGTATTTTGGCGTATTTTGTTAGAATCCTTATAGGAAGTGTCGATGCTCTGTCGTCACGGTTGTCAAACACCCACAAACACGCACAAGCATCATACACCAACACACGTCCCACCATGTCGACACGCCCCGTCAAGATCGTGTCGGCGTCCGGCGCCGTCACCGACATGGCCGAGAATCTGGTCGAGGCCGCCGCGCATGCCGATGTCGACTTTATCGTCGGCGACTGGATGTCCGAGTACAACATGTCGGCTCGGGGGTTTATGAAGGCGTCTCGGAGCAGTCAGAAAGACACCACCACCGGTGGCCCTGACGACATCGAAGACGACGCCGGCGACGACGCCGCAGCGTTCGAAGCCCAGTTTCTCGAGTCCGTTATCCCAGCGCTGCCGCACCTGGCCCGCCGCGGGATCCGATTAGCCGTCAATGCCGGCGCGTCCGACACGGAGCGACTGCACGCTCGCCTCGAGGCGCTGGTGCGTGCGGCGGGGCTCGCCCTCAAGGTGTCGTGGGTCGAGGGCGACGAGGTGCTGCCGCAGGTGCTGGCGTGCCTCGACGAGGAGGCCGCGGCTGCGTCGGAAGACAGCACGCTCCGCAACCTGACGACCGGCGAGCGCCTGCGCGACTGGCCGTTCAAGCCGCTCTACGCACAGTGCTACCTCGGCTGCTGGGGCATCGTCGAGGCCTTCCGCGCGGGCGCCGACATCGTTGTGTGCGGACGCGTGGCCGACGCGGCACCCGCGATGGCCGCGGCGGCCGTGTGGCACGGCTGGGCGCGCACCGACTACGCGGCGCTCGCGCACAGCCTGGTCGCGGGCCACCTGATCGAGTGCTCGTACTACGTGACGGGCGGCAATTTTAGCGGGTTCAAGGGTCTCCCGGCGGGCGCTGTGCCGCTGCTCAACCTTCCCGTGGCGCGCGTGCAGCGTGACGGTACATTCTTCATCGAGGTGCACCACATCGTCAATGCGGACGGCCCCGGGGGCTGCGGGATCCGCGGCGGCTCCGTATCCGTCGACACGGTCCGCGCGCAGCTGCTGTACGAGCTGCAGGGGCCACTGTACTACAACTCGGACGTGGTGGCCGTGCTGCCGGACGTGCAGGTCGAGGCCGCCGGGCCGGACGCCGTCTACGTGCACGGCATCGGCTTCGAGAAGCCGCCGCCCACGACCAAGGTCGGCATCACGGCGTCCGGCGGGTACCAGGCCGAGGTGCACTACTACGTGGCGGGCCTGGACGCCGAGGAGAAGGTGGCTCTGTTGGACAAGCAGCTGCGGCTGTACCTGGGCGTGGACAATTCCAGTGAATCGCCGTACACCCACTTTGCCGTCACCGCCGCCGGCATCCCGGAGCCGAACCCGCGGTCGCAGGACCGGGCCACCGTCGACGTGCGCATCCTCGCGCAGGCGCGCACGGAAGCGCCGCTCGCGCGCGCCCGGTTCCTGGCCCGGTGCTGGAACTTGGTCATGTCCACGTACCCGGGCGCCACGTTCGCCGTCGACGCGCGCCAGGGCCTGCCCCGCCCCTACTGCGAGTACTTTGTCACTCTGCTGCCGCTGGTCCGCGTCCGGCACGTGGCGCACAATCCATGGGCGGCCAACCCGGCGCTCCGGGCCGTGGTAGTGCCGCCGCCGCTCGATACGGTGCCCTACCGCTACCAGCAGGTGGCAAGCGAGAACGACGCCCCTCTTCCGGAACACGACTTCGGCCCGACCACGCTGGCCCCACTCGGCTGGATCGTGCACGCCCGCTCCGGCGACAAGAGCTCCGACTGCAACGTCGGCTTCTTTGTGCGCCACGCCGACGAGTTCCCCTGGCTGCGCCGGTTTCTGACCACGGCCCGCATCGTCGAGCTGCTGCAGGACGACTACAACGGCAAGACCATCGAGCGCTTCGAGCTGCCCAACATCCATGCCGTCCACTTCCTGCTCAAGGACCACCTCGACCGCGGCGTCGCCTGCAACACCACGTACGACGTGCTGGGCAAGAACCTCGGCGAGTACCTGCGCGCCCGGTATGTGCCGCTGCCCACGCGATTCCTCGAACGCGGCAAGATCTAAAGATGGGGAGGCGGAGTGGACTCTAGAATTTTTTTTGCATTTTAGAAACATATTGAAGAATAGAAGTAGAGGTAAGAAAGGAAATCCGAATAGGGAGGATCACGTATTTGCTTTGTTATTGCGTATGAGGTAGTTAAACAGTCCTACAGTACGTTTGCATTAAACTGTTCTGTTTCCGTCCGTGATAAGGCTCTTTACTCCCCGAACTGCCTTGTGGAAATGGCGATAGAGATTACTGGATTGGGAAGTAGGCAGTGTAGAGTAAATTGTTTGCTTGATCACCATAGCCGATACATCGCCTGTCCCAGATGCAAGAAGATCTACGAAGAATATTACTATTACGATACGAATTGGAATCAACTCTAGACAGATGATATTTCGTTTGGCCGCTGCATGTGTTCGTCTCCGCACCTTGTTTGTCTCCTCTTGGCTCTCGGGCTCTTGGCCATTTCTCCGCTTCGGCGTCTTACTAACTCTCCGTGCAGAGACGCCACGCAGGCGGCGACGGACTGGCTATGGGCTCGTGCTTGCGCTTCAATATAGAACTTGTGAGTTACCCTTTCAAGATACTCGCGAGATGATCCTGGCACGGGTGTTTCCAAGATTGTGCGTCATTAAACCGCTAGATATAATAAAAATATTGATTTGCATCGCATTTTATCATCATCAGCCAAAAATACACCAACGTCAACGACACTCGACTTCGTCTCCCTTATAGTTACTTATTTGTTGCCCCCCTGAAAACATCATGCCCCGCACCGACATCGAGTTCAAGACCACCGATGGCGTCACCCTCCGCGGCTGGTTCTACCGCCCGGCGGCCGACGCCGCGACCGGCCCCATGCCCTGCGTCGTCATGGCGCACGGCTTCTCGGCCCTCAAGGAGATGGACCTCGACGCCTTCGCCGACCGCTTCAGCACGGCCCTACCGGTCTGCTGCCTAGTCTACGACAACCGCGGCTTCGGCGCCAGCGACACAGGCCCTCACCAGCCGCGCCGCGAGATCTTGCCGGACCAGCAGGTCAGCGACATGGCCGACGCGATCACGTACGCGCAGAGCCGCGCGGCCGACGTGGACCCCGCGCGCATCGCCGTCTGGGGCAGCTCCTACAGCGGCGGCCACGTGCTGCGGCTGGGCGCCGCCGACAAGCGCGTCAAGGCGGTGCTGAGCCAGGCGCCCTGCGTCGACGGCTATGCCAACTTCCAGCGCCTGGTGCGCGCTGACTTTGCCGACGGCCTGGACGCGGCCTTCCAGGCCGACCGCATCGCGCGGGCGGCCGGTGCCGAGGCGGCGCGCGTGCCCGTGGTCGACGCCGACCCGCTCAAGCCGTCGGCGCTGCCCACGCCCGACAGCTACGTCTTCTTCACGGGCTGGGCCGCCAAGGCGGGCTGGCAGAACGACGTGACGCTGCGCAGCCTCGAGGCGTTTCGCGCCTACAACCCCGCGGCCGAGATCCACCGAATCGCGCCGACCCCGCTGCTGATGACGGTGGCCGCGCACGACGTGCTGACGCCGACGGACCTGGCCCTCGAGGCGTACGCCCGCGCGCGCGAGCCCAAGGCGCTGCACGTCCTGCCGGGCGGGCACTTTGAGGCGTACACGGGGCCCAACTTTGAGCGCAACGTGTCGCGCCAGATTGCGTTTCTGAAGGAGCATCTTTTGCAGTAGTTGATATTTGAATATTTCGAGTGCTTTTTTAGGGGTTTTTTGGACACCTTGGAATACAATGTTTTTGTATTTTTTGAAATAGTGTTGAATATTTTGAATATTTTGAAAGCTTTTTTTTTTGGATACTATATTTGAGTTTGCCTCGAGCTAGCTAATCCGTTTTGACGCTTGTAAATGTGGCCGGTACTGCGTCCGGTCCCAGAATATCCCGCAGAATGTTTTGTATGGCATCGGCCTTGCGGCTCGCCGACGCGGCCGGCCCCTGCGGCCCCGGGTCGTTGAGCAGCTGCACCTGGCGCCACGACGTCTGGGGCTCCGGATGGCACACCTCGAGCACGGTACCCGATGCGTACGTTGCCGTTTCGTCCACCACCGTGCTGTCCGCCAACAGCGCAAACAGGGCGTCGGCGACGCGCTCCGGCGCCACGAGCACGTCCTTGGCCGGGTCGAGCATCTGGAGCGCCGCCGGGTGGTCGGTGTAGAGCGGCGTGCGCACGGTGCCCGGCTGCACGGCGCCGGTCTTGATGCCGATCAGCGCGTGCAGCGACGCCATGCTGCGCACGAAGCTGTTGATGCCGTGCTTGGACGCCTGGTAGAGTGGCGTCACCAGGGACGCGCGCTGCGCGGCGACACTAGACACAAACAGGATCACGGCGGCCGCCCGGGGCTGGGCTGTCGATTCTTGTGGGCCGGCGTGGCCGGCGGCTACGAGGTGGCGCACGGCGATGCGCGTGAGCTTGATGGGGTGCACCAAGTTGATGTCGAGGATCTTGTAGTGGCCGTCGACGTCGGCGTCCTGCCAGAACGTGAGGCCGTTGGGCTCAAACACTCCCGCGGCCGGCACCACGATGGTCGGGACGCCGCCGAGGCGCTCGACGCACACCGCAAACGCGCGCTCCAGCTGCGCCCAGTCGGTCACGTCTGTCGGCTGGAACACGATGCGGTCGCGGCTCTCGTCTCCCTCAGGCAGCGCCGCGATCCAGGCCGCCGTGTCCGGGCGCAGCGCGAGGTCGGCAATCAGCACCTTGCAGCCGGCGGCGTGGATCTGTTGCACAAACGCAAAGCCGATGCCGGAGCCACCGCCGGTGACGAGGGCGACGCGGTCGGCCAGGTTGACGGGCATGGTGGCTTAGTATGGTGGCTGTTGTTGAGAACCTTTTAATTGCTTTTTTTCTTCCTCCCTTTTGCTTTCCTTTTGTTTTTTTATTTAATTCTATCCTTCTTCTGCCCAGTTCTTATCTTTTGGTTTCTTTATCGCCTTTTCTACTTTGTCTTTCTCTTCCTTAGACAACCCTGGATGCTGACCATCCTCCGCACGCCTCTTCGGTAAGACAGGCTTTCGTTCTCTAATCTGGACTAGAAGGGGAATAATCTCCAAGGCGGCTTCTGCGGCATCTTGGCTTCGGCATCTTTCATCATAAGAGCGGGGAATCCTTGTCCTCTGTATTAGCTCCTGTTTTTTTCTCCACTTCCAACGACGATGCATTCATGGTGCCTGCTGGTCCCTTCCGCCGGCACTCGCGCCGACGATGCAGCTGCGGCGATCCTCGGAGATTCTACACGTGGTCATAGATGTAGATACAAGTGTAGATGTTATTGACCCCCGGCTATCTACCAGTCCTTCCGCCCTCCGTCCCCTGTCCCCCGTCTCTCCGTCTGCCTGCAATCTTGTCACTTCCCGTCAAGTCACCTACCATGTCCGACGAGTACGTCTTTCCGAGCTTTGACGACGTGTCCGCGGCCGACGGCCGGCCCCGCGGTAGTCTTTGGGGGTTCTTTGACCGCGACGGCCAGAAAGACCAGCTGGGAAGTATGTCAGGGAGCAGAGAGATATAAACCTCGTCCATGTCGGCCGCCTGCTAATCCCTCCAGCCATAAACCTCCTCACCGGCACCGTCGTCCGCCGTGCGCGCGATGAGATCCAGACGGGCAAGCATGTGCAACTTGACTGGCCGCTGCACAATGTTGCGTTCCCTGGGTTTGGACGCATCCCTCTGGAGCACACAGTCAAGGACCTGCGGGCCGAGGGCTTTGTCGGCTACGACGACACGGTGTTCCTGAACACGCAGTCGAGCTCGCAGTGGGACAGTCTGAAGCATGTGGGTGATGCCCTGTTGTGGTGGTCTCTATCATTGGGACAGGTCCCTGCCGCACGCATGTTTCCTTTGAGCTAATGATGTTCTCCAGTGGGGAAGCCAAACTGAGGGCGTCTACTACAACGGTTGGAAGCACGACGAGCTGGGGCGCCTACCCGACCTGGGGCTGCACAGTAGGTTCCTTACTCTGCTACTCCACGCGCACGATGGTACCCGCTGACCATTCATCAGACATCTGCGACCGAGGCGGCATCGTCGGCCGGGGCGTGCTGGTCGACTGGGTAAGTGACATATTGGTATCTCTACGGGTGGGTGGTGCATCGTTGTCTAACGCATAGGCAGCTCGCATGGTGGATGGACACGCATCCCGGCCAAGAGCCGCCCTCGGCCGTCTCGACGCACGCCATCCCCGTCTCCGAGGTCGAGGCCGTCCTGCGCCACCAGGGCACGGAGCTGCGCACAGGCGACATTTTCATCATGCGGACGGGGCTTGTCCACTGGCATAAGTGAGTTTCCCAGCGCGGCGAGCAAACACGATGACTACGGTAACGGTGCATGTTACGTCCCCCTAACTGAGAGACAGCACCGCCGATGACGCGGCGCGCGCTAACGGCACACGCGACACGCATAACTTTATCGGCCTGGCCAACAACGAGACGACCGTCCGCTGGCTCTACGAGCACCACTTCGCCGCCGTCGCCGGCGACACCATGGGCTTCGAGGCGTGGCCCTTCCCAGCCGACTGCTGCCTGCACGAGTGGCTACTGGTGCGCTGGGGCACGCCGATCGGCGAGTTGTGGGACCTGGAGGCGCTGGCCGCGGCGTGCCGGCAGCACGGCCGATGGAGCTTCTTCCTGACGAGCGCGCCGCTGCGGGTGCTGGGCGGCTGTGCGTCGCCGCCGAATGCGATTGCGATATTTTAGGTCTGCGCATGACGCAGTACGTATTAGTGTTACGATGGAATTTTCACGCAGACCGGAAATACACCGGCATTTTGCATTGCCGAAAGCACAAGGATGGTGACAAAGAAAAGAAGCCGGCGATCTGGGAAAAGGCTAGACCATGAGAGCAGCTAAGAGGCCGAACAGGAAAAGCTGATCCTTGATCATGGTCAGATGCGGGGAACCAGGGGTAGTTTCCTGATATTGGGGAACCTAGCAGGTCTCCGTAGGGCCTAGATGCAATCATACAGCACCCTGTATGTCCGTATGAAGTGCAGGGTTTGTGAGATTGTATGTGTAATTACTCTGTAGAGGAAGATGACTTTAGCCCGGCTTCTTTGACAATGTAACAATCGTTGTGATGCGTCGGGAGAAGCCGAACGTCGTCGAAATGGCGCCCTCCGAGATGCATCGTCAAAGGCCACCCGCAGGACGCACGGCTGTGGCGTGTCGCCGGTGCCACACGCGCAAGGCAAAATGCAGTGTGTCAACAGTGTCGCCGTCTTCCCCATCGACGGCGTTGCCGTGTGCCAGCTGCGTGGCCGCCGGCGTGGACTGCGTACTGATCGAGTCGCGGCGTGGCAAATATCCGCGGCGCCGTCGTGCCGGTACCAGGTGCCGGCCGGTAGAAAGGTCCGCAGACAAGTCGGCAGAGACGGGGGCCGCGCCGTTCGTATCTGCGGTGGGCCCGTTGACAACAATAGGAGCAGCAGCAGCAGCAGCAATCGATCCACGGCCCTCCCCCCCGGCATCACCGGATGCCTTCTATGCCGAGATCGCCCACCAGGGCCTCAACAACGCCACCAACGACGGCAACGACAATGGCACGAATGATAATAACAATATCGACCCGATCGCCGTCGCTTCCTCCGCCGCTTCCGCCGCCTCCGTCGCCAGCAACCGCCCCCCGCCCCCTGCTAGCGAGACAGTCTTCCTCGGCGAGGCGTTCAGCCTGACGTATGTGCTGCACGACGTGCTGGCGCCCTTCCTGGCCGCCGACGCCCGCCGCTTCCAGCGCCGCCTGCACCTACCGATGCTGACCAACCGGCCGCCGTGTGCCCGCGCCGATGTGGTGGCGCGCCAGGCCCATCACCTCCGCGCACGGGGGCTGCTGGGGGACGTGGACTCGCCCAACGACGATGGCGACGACGCCCTCCTCCGCTGCTACCTCGACCACTTCCACCCGGCCTTCCCCGTCGTGCACGGCGCGCAGTTCAGGGCTGCCGCAGCCGACGGCACGGCGTCGCTGCTCGTGCTGAGCGCCGTGCGCATGGTGGCAGCGACGATCTGCGGCGACGCGCTGCTGGCCGACAAGCACGGCCGCCCGCAGAACCGCCACGCGCTGCGCCGGGGCTACTACCAGCAGGCCAAGGCGCTCTACGACGCGGACCTAGAGCCGGACAAGTACGACACGATCGCAGGCGCCTTCTTGATGAGCTTTTGGTGGGACGGGCCCGACGACCAGAAGGACTCGTGGCACTGGCTGGGCGTGGCGACGAGCCTGGCGCAGAGCCTCGGCATGCACCGATCGTGGGTTATGTTGTTTGTTGCCTTTGCTTTTTCTACTGACTCGTACTAACAAGCCGAGGATGAGGCATTCCGGAGCCAGCACGCATAAAGTACAGGCATGGAAGCGGCTGTGGTGGTCGATTCGGGTAGGTATTTGTTTGCTTCCATTTCCGTAGTTCCGTTCTCGCTGACCATTAGGTCCGTGACACGCTCGTCAGCGGCTCGATCGGCCGCCCCCAGCATGTGTCCGATGTGTCCTGCGATGTCGAGATGCTGACGGCGGACGACGTCCGCGAGGCCATTGGCGCGGCGGCGGGCGAGGAGGCCATCTTGTATCCAGTCGCCATGGCCCAACTGGCGATGATCTGTATGTGAAGAAAAGGTGAGGGCAAAAAAAAAAAAGAACAGCCACCATTCTAACACAAATCCCCAGTCAGCGACATCCTCACGTCCCGATACGCCGCGCCCGGCAAGACTACCACCGGCGGCCCCACCCGGGCCAGCATCGAGGCCGCCCTCGATGCTTTCCGCGCCGGCCTGCCGCCGGCTCTGCACTACACGGGCATCACACCCCCTCACGGCCTGTGGTCAGCCACGCTGCTGACAGCCTTTGAGTATGTCTACCGGAGCAATGCATTTTGTCATCCTTCGATTAACCCCCCTTCTCCTAGCTATGCTTCTATCCTCCTCTGCCGCCCCGGCCGCAGCATGGACGGCCGCGAGCAGACGGCCCGCTGGGGCAACACGGCCAGGGCCCAGGCCGCCGCCAACGAGGTCACGCGCCTGGTCGAGGATGTCCTGTCCGCGTCTGCCGCGCGCATGTGCCAGATCCACACCATCCCGGCGCTCTTCAACGCCCTCGCCATGCACATCTGGGAGCTCGGCACGTCGCCGTCGGCCGTCGGCCGCCAGCTGGCCGAGGCGCGCTGCCGCACCTGCATGCTGGGGCTGGACGTGCTGCAGGCGTCGTGGCCGGTCGGCGGGTGGGTGCACCGCTTCTTTGCCAGCACCATGGACCGGCTGCAAGGCCGGCTGGGGAGTCGACGTGAGACGACGGCGGGAAATGATGGCCAGAGCCGTGGGAGCGCACATGCCACGGCGACGCCAAGAGTGGCCGGCACGACGACGACGACCACCGCCGCAAGCGATTCTCGACCAGTTCAGCATGCCAGTGCCATCCACGACCAGCTCACCGACAACCCCGTTGAGGCGTGGCCGCCGCCCAACCCCAGCATGGTGGTCTCGTCGGCCCAGGCGATGGGTGCTGGCTACCCGGCCTATTCATTGGTCTACATGCGAGACGAGCCATTGGGAGGGGACAGCGATGCCAGCAGCAGCTGCAACCCACACCAGAGCTGGCCGGTTGCGCCGCCGGGTAGCAGCAGCGCCGTCTTGGCCGGCGACTTCATCACCGACTTGTTTTTGTTTGAAGACACGGGCGTCAGCTATCCGCCGACCCAGCAAGCCGACTTTCTAGATCTCTTGCAGAATTTTACTTAAGAGAAATAAAGAAACGAGACGAAGTATGATACACAAAAACGCTACTCGTCGTATGTGATTCCGCGTGAAGATGCTGCTTAAAATGGCAGCCGTTTCCAACCGTATTTTGCAGGGAACCGTTGCCTTAAATGGAGCCATCCGCTCACCGTTTGCTGTTCTTAATCATTGTTTGCTGCAACGACAACCCGGTAATATCCATCGACGAAGTGTTTGCTATTCCTGATCTATTTCTTTCTTTCTTTCCCAGAAATTTGTTCGTGGTCTCTGTTCTGTTGCACGATGGGAAAAACAAGTACATCAAAATGACGGGGCGGTTTCTAGGAGTAAAAAATACAGATTAGTCTTGTGTCTCTTCTACGGGAGTGTAGGAATAGTTGGTGGTGGAAGGCCAGCCCGCCGAAGCGTTGAGGGAAAGAATGCCACACCTTCCGCCTGCAGCCTTACAGCTCTTGCTAGGCAAATCGTAGAATGTGTCACCATCCGTTTGGCTTTCTTTTGATGGTGATGTGGATGCTGTTGTGAAGGCTGTTGGATAGAAAACACGAAAAGGCGCGGTGCGCGGAGAAAATTTTTTGTTTTGTTTGGTGACTTACTGCAACATGAGATGAATCTGAGAAGCTCTTGAGAGGTGAGCGACAAGGTGTCGAGCCGCACCGGACAAGCTGCCCCGATGTGAACAAACGCAGAGAGAGAAAATAGCAAGCTAAACATAGCTTTTGCTCTCTTCTTTCCCTTTCTTTTTTTCAACGTACCATCATCCCATGAAGAGTACTGCACCCCCAAAGTTTCGAGATAAAGCGAGAGAGAGCGAGACTAGGAAGACCTCTCTTTTCACTTCCGTTTTCTTCAACATTCCATTTTTCTACAATAGCAAGCTAAACACAGCTTTTGCTCTCTTCTTTCCCTTTTCTTTTTCTCAACGTACCATCATCCTATGAAGAGTACTGCACCCCCAAAGTTTCGAGATAAAGCGAGAGAGAGCGGGACTAGGAATATCTCTTTTTTTCAGTTCCGTTTTCTTCAACATTCCATTTTTCTACACGCAGCAGCTCGCCACAATCATCACCTCAAGAGGAAGAGAAAGAGATCCGAAGAAAAGTGGTCACATCAAGACGCAATTCACGCTCTGTTTACGTCTTCAACTCACCTCTCGTCGGCCTCTAATATCAGTACATCGAAATGTCGCTTCCAGTCCGGCAGTCATTTGCATTTGGAATCGAAATTGAGATATATGTGAGACCAAAGAACACTGATTTGATTCAACATGCGATTGCCAAAACGCAATAGCGCCAGAAGACCGCAAGCCAGACGGCTACCATCGGAAAAGATCTTCCAAGTTCTTCAAGAGGTGCTGCATCACGATAGCATCGTGGCTGTTCTCGAAGAAAAAAAATCCTACGAATACTGGTTTATCGACGGAGACGCTTCTTTGAAGCAGGGCGAAGGAGATGGATACTGTATGTTTAAGTTTTCTCGATCTTTTGATAATTGCAGTCCCGAGGCTGGGTTGTGCAATTGTACTTTACACTGACGTTTTTTTCTCACAGGGGGAGTTGAGCTGGTGTCGCCCATTTTACTTGCCAACGAAAATTGGGCAAGTGGCCTTCGACGGTTGTACTCAACCATTGCCAAAAACTTCGACATCCGGGTCACAAAATCATGTGGAA
This sequence comes from Sporothrix brunneoviolacea, assembly GCA_021396205.1. Taxonomy (NCBI): domain Eukaryota; kingdom Fungi; phylum Ascomycota; class Sordariomycetes; order Ophiostomatales; family Ophiostomataceae; genus Sporothrix; species Sporothrix brunneoviolacea. Next base: position 140,790 of record WNYD01000043.1, read on the forward strand.
CGCACATCCACATATCACCGAGGGTCACTGAGGGCCTGGCCTGGACCGGGCCCGAACTTGGTGCCATCCTAAAGGCGCTCTGTCGTTTCGACGGCAGCATTTTCGATATGCTCCCTCCGGATAGAAAAGAAAACGAGTACGCAGTGTCGAACTTTTCGCACTCCACCGTCCCACAGAGCCTCCTGAGCCTGTATGCCGCAACCACAAATTCGGGCGACTATGGCGAGAGTTTTGCGTTTATCGACGGGCTTCAATCGCCCCGAGATTTCGCAGAGCTTTTCGAGTCTAGATGGTTCCGCGTCAATTTCAAGAACTCCAAAGCTTCTGGAACGATCGAGTTCCGGTGCACGCCTGCGTCGCCCGACGCCAAAACAGCAATGCACTGGTCACTGTGGATGTTGTCGTTCATGTTCGCAGCGCTGCGTACAGACTGGGGGTCGGAGAACATGGCAAAGGGACGGCACGAAGGGTCGGTGGCAGGACTGCGACAATTCATCCTGAGGGGGTACGCTACCCTGCCGTCCGCATCGAGCCAAAGCGGCGGGCTGGACAGCGCCTGCCTGCGCAAGACGGACGGCAGTATGGTCTTGACCAGCCAGGATCGCGTCGAGATCGAGAAGGCCAAGGCGGAGAAGGCCAAAAAGCTTGCCCGGTTCCGGAATTGAGTTGATATGCGAGGCTGAGGGTCTTCGGGGCTGGGACATTTGCGTCTTTTGAGTTTTTCTGGGCGTGCTTATTCTTCCCTTTCGCTGGGGGGTTTTTTTTTTATCAACTATTTTGAGGAGGTGAATATGCTCAAGCGCTGTTTACAATCTTCAGTGGGAAGGCTAGTTGCGCATGGTGTATGCCGCTTTTCGTCTTTTAGAATGGACTGTTACACGATGGGAAAAACAAGTACATCAAAATTAGCAACACTGCTTCGAATGAGATTCATCGGACCAAAAATTTTCGTTGCAAAGTTTTCGCGACATTAGCTGACAGTGACGAAACGATAGAATAATCTGGAATTAAAAGGAGTCAGAAAGATGAAAATTCCACGAAAAAAGTCGCTGCCCCTGTCTTATTTTGTTTGCTCCTGGATTGTTCTCCGTTTGCTGCTTTCGCTTCCAGCAACAACCGCCCGGCCTGCCATAAAATGTCATTTTATTAGACTCTGTCCATACCTGTTTGTCGACCTCCGTCCTCGCCGCCAGCTTTTCAATCTTTCAAGGCTCCTGGTGAGTTCCCTTCCCTTTTCTCGGATAAAAGACAGCGACCACCGCCTAACAATAAAGAACTAACTAACGAATAACCAGGAATCATCTTCAAAAAATACAGACCTTCCCTTGGCCATCATGTATAAACTAACCCTCCCGGAACTCCAGGAGCGGCTGTATGCGCTTTACCCATCCGTCAGAAACGACGACACCGGTGACGCCCGGCGCACTCACTACAATCGTATACACACCATCATGAAGGGAATCTTCGAAAAAGAGCTCAGCACCCGGGCAAACCAGCCCAGACGTTCCTCTACCATCGCCGGGACCGCGTTCGGACAGCGCGTCCGAGCCACGATTGACAACTGGGAAGTGCAGTACACGTCGGACGTTCTGAACAAGCGCCCAGCGGCTATTCTAACAGATTTCGCCGACCTGCCCTCGCACGAGGAGATCTTGGCCTACAAGCTGATGACCGACGACGGCAAGCATCCAGCAGCAACGGTAAAAGCCCTGTCTGGCACGGACGCGGACTTCCTCTTGTACCCCTTGACTTTGCCGCCGGATTATTGGCATCTGCTGGAACTGGAAGGACCGGTAACGGCAAATAATTTGTTTAGCAGACGCAACAGAACGGAGCGAAGACCTTATATCGATGATGACCGCACAGGCACCCTCTACAATATGCCCAGCCTCGGCGGATACAACGGCAACGCCAACGCCACAGTTGGCGGGACCAGCCGCGCTCACCTCGATACCGCTCTTTCGGAAAGCAGACAAGCTCGAGAGGACCTCATTGCCGCCGAAAAGCTCTTGCGGAGCAGTGTCGACAGACTGGTTCAGGCGCAAGAGCGTCTCCAGGGCTAAGCAGATAGCTCACAGAAGCAAACGGATGCAAAAAAGGGGCAAGGATGTGAGCTAGGCGCGTACGAGCACGGGCAGACGGAGAATGGAAAGAAGTGGGACGAACGCCAAGGCAGTTCGGAGCCGGCAAAGCGAAAAGCTAACGAGATTGTGAATGTGGAAGAAAATGGTTTCTTTCTGCCTCACACTAAGACTCTCGCAAAAGCACCCTTTATCACATTCCTGCAGCTATGTACTACCCCTTGTGAACAATGTTTGCTTGATCAAACGAGAAAGAAATTACAACATCACAAACTCGCATTAGCGCCGTCGACAACACTACATGGATTTTTTTTTCATTTCGTGATGATTTCTTTATTTTAGCCCATATAGCGGTGATTTGAACGAATTTGAAATACTAACATCGATTCTGTAGAATCCAGCTACAGAGGTGTGCGCTTGAGACAAGCGGTAATTTACAATACACGTTACACTTTAGACAAAGCAGCTCACTCGACGAAGAACGTCTCCTTGACAGCGTCCAGATCGACTTGCATGGCCTCGCCGTCCATGATGCCGTGCACATACGCCTCCCCGTGCAGCCGGTACACGCCCGCCCGCGAGGACTTGCCCAGCACCACGGGCACGCTGCAGCCGAACAGGACGCACACGAGGTCGCCCGTCTCCGTCCCGCTCGGGCCGACGCCGTACAGCGGCCCCTTGATCGCCCGCCGCGGATCGTCGTCCTCCTCCTTATCGTGTTGGCGCCCGTCTGGCGCGGGCTGCACCACCGCTACCTGGAACAGGCGCCGGTTCCAGACGACACTCTCCACGCGGCGCAGGTAGCTCGTGATGCTCTCGGCGATCTGCCGGTCAGGGGCGGGCGTGACCGTGTGCAGGTTTCCGTCGCCGTCGGTCTTGCGCGGGTCGACCAGCGTGTGGAGGCAGGCGCGCTTGTACCAGATGGGGGGCACGCCCCCAGCGGGCGTGCGGTCGGCCACGAGCGTGCGCCAGAGCAGCTCGGGCACGCGGTTGGAGTCGTCGCCGGCCCAGCCGAGCGCGCGCACCCACTCGCCCGGGACGATGCCGCCGCGCATGACGTCCGACTGCTTCGCGACCGTGCCGACGACGAACCCGCGCACCGACAGGATGCCGCTGAGGAAGTGCGAGCGCTCGACGTCGGGGAACTGGGACAGCTTCTTCTGCAGGAAGGACGAGCTGCGGGGCCGGGCGGGCGCCAGCTGCGCGGGAACGGCCGAGGCCGCCGCCACCCCTGCCGTCGTCGTACCATTGGCAGCATTGGGACCATGGGAACCGACGATGGGCGGCTGCGCGGCGCCCGACGAGCCTGGTCGCGACGTGGATTCGAGGTCTGGCGACGGCAGGGGCGATGTCGCGAGCGGTGTACCGGTGATCGTGCTGCCGTTGGGCGCCAGAACTGTGCGCATGATAGGATAGTTGGCGACGGCGAACGCTGGGCTGTGGTCGTCGACCATGCGGATCGCCGCCGTGGACGTCCCGGACGCATTGTACCGCCTGCGCCGGTCCCCAGGCCCGAAGACCACGAGATTGTCGCCGTTCTGGCGCCCCTTGAACGTCCCCGACAAGCCAAAGGCAGAACGCGTCAGCGGCGGGATCCAGGACGGCATGGCGACCTCGGACCCATACCTGTCGAGCACGGGCGGCGCCCAGCACCGGCACACAATGTCCAGGCTCCCCGAGGACGCGATGCTTCGCGTAACGAACGAGATAAAGACGTCGCGTGTGCTCAGCTGGTACTTGAACAGCGCGCTGGCATTGCTGTTGTTGTCCCGGTCCGCAGGGCCTGCGTTCGCCCGCCGGAGCGGATCTCTCATGGCGGCGCTCGCCTGCAGGCGCTTCAGCTGCGCCGCGTGCAGCGCCTCCCACGCCTCGCCCGGCGCGGGCGGGTCGCGCGCGAGGGACACGACCGAGAAGATGGCGTCCTTGGGGTAGGTGGCCTGGAAGCCCAGCAGGGTGGACACCAGCGTCTCGAGGTCGCAGATCTTGGCCACCACGTCGCCGTCGTCGGACTTGCGGCAGACGCTGTTGACGGTCTCGACCAGCAGGGACCCGGGCGTCGTCTCGACGTCCTCGAAGATCTCGTCGCGCAGGCTCGTGCGGATGTGCTCCATGTTGGCCATGAGCAGCGAGACGGCCTCGGCGAAGTCGTCCCAGTGGATGCGGTCGCGGCCGCAATGCAGCGTGGCGTCGCGCGCCAGCGAGATCTCCTGGATGATCCAGCGGCGCTGGAACCAGGGCGCCTGCAGCAGCCGGAGGAGGTCGGTCCAGCGCGTCTCGGCGTCGGCGTTCTTGATCAGCGCCTCGAGCCGCTGGAAGTTGGTCAGCTCGCGCGCGAGCTTGAAGCCGCTCGTGGCGCTTGGGAACCCGCCCCCGAGCCAGACGCAGACGTTGGCGGCCGACAGGTAGATCTGGTCCATCATCTGCAGCTGCTGGCGCTTTTCTTCTTCACCCTCCTCGCTCTGGTCGATGCAGATGGCGTCGACCCAAAGGGTCACGGGCCGCACCTTGCCGCGCAGCCCCGTCAGGGCGTCGTGGAGGTTCTTGTAGATGGGGAACTTGTGCCGCTTGAGGTTGACCACGGCGGCGGCGAAAGCCTTCTGGGAGAAGGCCTTCTTCGTGCTCTCGTTGACCAGGACCTTGCTGGGGTTAAGGTTGCGCAGGACGATGTCGTGGGTGTGCTTGGCGGTGGTGTCACCCCAGCAGTAGGAGACGGCCTCGTACTTGCCCTTCACGTCGCTCAGCTTGCGCTTGAACAGGCGCGCCGACAGCGGGGAGTTGGCGAGCTGGTCCGTCTTGTAGGGGAGTAGGCTGAGCAGCCGGATCTCGCCCTTGTCGAGGCGCGAGTACTGGAAGGTGTTTTCGGGGACGAACCGGCTTCGGATCCGCGACGTGTTCGGGATGGCCTTGTACCAGTTTTGGCGCAGCGCGGCCCGGTCGATGTGTGCGTTGGCGCGGCGCTCCCGGATTTCGGGTTCCGGAAGGTCGCCGTCGATGAAGACGTCATCCGGCTCCTCGTCGCCGAGATCGATGTAGCTCATGGTCGGCGGCACTCTGAACGTGGCGGCGAACAGTGCAATGCCCAGGAAAGTCCAGGAATGACCCGTAGCCGCCCGCGGACAGCACGAGACCTTCTTTTGTATGTACAGCCTTGTCGTCCCGGACGTGTGCAGGGGTATCAGCTCTTCACGCTAGCCGAATATGGCCAGTTTGCCATGAAGCTGAGGGCTCCCTGCCTAGATTCAGCGAGGAACGCGCGGCAGACAAGGTGCCCAGCACCCTCCATTTCGGGCAGGTGTTGGATGAGGACAATGTGCCAGCCCCGCGAGGGACCACTGGATCCTCGCCCTATGTGTAAAACAGGATCCCGAGCAGGCCGAAGGGCCGGCTGCAGATGTTAAACATTCGCTTTCACGAGGCTGCACTAGAGCGGCTGAAAGGGCCCTGCCAGCGCGCCGGGCCGCGCTGAGAATTAGCGTGCGGAATGGGGCACGTAGGGCATCCTGGCATGTGCAGGTAGTCTGGCATTTTGGCCACTAAGCGTCAATACAGGCTGTCGACCAGATCTTCAATCGGATCGCCTTCCTCGCTCTCGCGAGTCTCCAGCCCAAACTCAGCGCCATCAGCGTCGAAGTCCTCTAGGACTTCAATCAACAGTTTAGGAAGTTGTCCACCTGCATTGCCCCCGCCTCCCTCAAGACTGAGCACCGTCCCGTTCTTTCGGTCTTCCCCGTCCATCTGGACATCGCCCGCGAGGGACACCTTGATGCGCCGAACCCGGAACGCGAACACAAATGGGTCCGCCCCGTCGGCCGTCATGGCGACGCTTGCTTCCCTCTGGAACGCCCCGTGGGGCCCGTCCGCGAGCGGATTGCCGAGTGGCGTCATGTCGAAGCCGACCTTGAGGCGAAAGCCGCGGCGCGCCAGGGAGGAGACCGTCGACGTCGCCCCGTACGCGACCTTGACACCCGTGACCATGTAGAGCTTCTTCCGTCCAAACCAGGTCTTTCCCTCGCTCATGTACCGCTGGACATCGGCGTCCATCAGGGCATCGCGCACGTACTCGGGGGTCGGCCGGAACCACAGGGTCCGCAGGTTGTCAAATGCCCAGTTTTCGTCCTCTTCGGAGCGGTGGTCGCCGCCGACCTGGCCGCCGCTCCCGACGACACTAGGGAGGAACTCGGGAAAAAGCCTGCCGCTGAAGCTTCGCTTCGTAGAGAGTGCTATGGTCTTTTTCGGTTCGTTGTGCATCATGACCCGGACGGACGGCGCCCAGGATTGGGGAGGCAGCGGAGCGGCGTTGATTGGCTCCCCGGCATTCTTGGGGTGGCTGATGATACTGCCCAGCTGGATGATCTGGTCCGGTTCGATGTCCGTCACCGGCGTGAGGAAGTAGTAGGTCTTTCGTCCGAGACCCATGGCGATATGGCGCGCTTGCGGCCCTTGGCGTTGCGTGGTGGCAGAGATCAAGGGGCTTGTACGGATTACAACGCAGGCGTTTATGAAGGCAGACACAGCAAATACAGCGTGCTTACTTGCCAATCAGTGGGATTGCCGGGGTGCTGCGTGATTTTATGCTGCACTTTTTGTTTTTCTCAGCCGCACGTGGGCGAGTCGCGGGGTCCCTCTCGCAGACTTTCGACATCCTCGACCGCGCTATGGAACACAGAGACAATGGCAGGCATGAGTGTGGATTCTGCCCTATGGAGAGCCCTGGACAAGATCGAAGCTGGGCAGGTGAACCAGGGGGCAGAGGAATGGGAAGCTGTCTTCCAAGAACGACGCCACGAGGTCGAGCTTGCTGAAGCCCTGTTTCTCATGGAGCAGTACGCCGACGTCCTCTTCCGGCTCTGTCTGGAGTCCGACGCACGTAACATCGACAGCAGAATTCGAGCCGAACTCGACGATGACGAAAACAGAGAGTATCCTCTGATTAGCCAAAATGATCGAGCTAGGTTAGATGGGTTTATTCTCTCTCGGTATCTACGGGAGACCACTGGATCTGACCACGACAATAACAAAGCTCGTCCCTGGGAATTTCCGCCGGAAACAGGGCATCGTCAAGCCCAGCAAACCGATAGGCTGCATCTCTTCTATGGACCGCCTCTCTCTGGCCTTCGTCCGGGCCTTGTTGTTGCTAACCACTTGGGCCTTGATAACCCCAGCCGTTTGGGCCTTGTCCCTGGGGCCCTTCCTGGTCCTGATTGCCCTCCCCTTCCCGGTTATGGCCTTCGTCCGCGCGTTGATAGTTCTCACAATGGGCCGCATGGCCCTGGTGCTCGCCCACAGCAAGGCGCCCATGCACCGATTCGACAGGCGACAAGGGAGCCAACGCTACGACGGGGCATTAAACAGACCCAGCCCGCGAGCAACACGGGAGACAACCAGGTCACTGGTGCCCCCGCATCCGAGCCTGTGCCGAGCAGGGTGACGACGACACAGGGAGAGATATTGCAGAGCAGAGACTTGCATACGCCGTGAGTTCCCACTTGGGCAAAATCGGCACTCCGACCGAGTCATCGTCAGATCGGCTAACACAACATGTCTGCTCAAACAGTGAGGGGCGGGCGCTCGACTGGTACGATCGGCTGAACGGGGTGCACAATTTCATATACGGTTTTCACAATGCGGCCTACCAGTTCAGCGACCTTGGCAGCGACGGCGGAACGTATCCCAAGGTGAAGGTGGCCGTGCTAGACCGAGGCTTGGCCTTCTTGCAGAACAAAAGGACCTTGTCGACGGTCTGGGAGGCAACGGGACGGGATCACTGTCGGACCTTCATCGCCGGGGAGGCGCCGGACGCTTCCCTGCAGGACGAGTCCGGACACGGCACCGCCGTGGCGTACCAGGTCGTCAAGACATGCCCGACCGCCGAGGTCTTCATCTTCCGCGTCGTGGACCGGGACGGCACCATCGACATTGGCGCGGTCGTGGGCGCGCTGCAGGCATGCTGCGAACTGCGCGTGGACGTCGTCAACATGTCGTTCGGTTGGGTGTCCTTCCTGCCCGAGCTGCAGCCGATCCAGGATGCACTGAGCGCGGCGTCCGCCCAGGGCATCCTGCTGTTCGCCTCGACGTCCAACTATGGTGCGAACGAGGGGTATCGCTACCCGGCCATGGCCGACGAGGTTATCCCCGTGGACGCGGCCGACGGCCTGGGCGCCCCAGCCAAGTTCAACCCCTGGCCCGAGGCGCCGCTGGACAGGAACCAGGTCCGCATCGCGGCGCCGGGCATCGGCAATCCGAGTCCCGTCCACGCGGCGCCCCAGACGCTGGCGGGCACCTCGTTTGCCAGCCCCATCGCCGCTGGCGTCGCCGCTCTCGTGCTGGAGTTCGCCCGCCAGCCGCCCATCAACGGCGACACGAGCGTCATGTACTATCTCACACGGCGCAAGGGCATGTGCCACGTCCTGCTGTCAATGGCGACGCAGAGGGGAACAGGGCCATACTTCTTTCTGATGCCGTGGCGTCTGTTCCAGGACGACGGGGGCCATCACGGCGGGGACGGGGCCCCGACGTCCAAGAGGTACTTCGTTGCCAGGGCCATCGTCAATGTTCTGCGCCAATGTTTTGGGCCGCACGTAGGAAGTCCCATTTTCCCTGGCTAGGGAAGGACAAGAACATGCTGCCCAAGTACGCGGGGAGCTGCTTTTACAGCTCTGCATCGCATCTTCGCAAGCAAAACGGGCACTATTCCTACACGTCTCGATCGTGCCGGCTGTGTGGCTGTTGACTTGAAGCTCGCTATAAGCTGATACCCGAATAAGGAGCTGTGTGTAAATTGGCTTTGATATATATATCATTTTGTAAAAAAAAAAAATGTACAAAACAATTAACAAACAGTTCCCGTAATCAAAACTGCGATTGTTTTCATAATAGCTTTGAAAGTTTGTGATCATCAAAGAAAAATGCCGAGTCCCCATGCTCGGGCGCGCTCGCTCCCAATACAAGACAATGCATATTTTCGTCGTCGTCGATAGCGTCGGCGGCCCCTGACGCGTAAGCTTTGTTTGTGAAAATTTCCCTGCAGCTGCTAGCAGGAGCTTGACTGAACAGACTCCAAGCTCATAAATCTAGAACACAAAACTAACTACGGAGTACTACTCCATACGCAGCTCAAAATCCCAGGAGGGAAAAGTGGGTATTAGTCGTCTCCACGACACGTACTGCACACGTCACGAAGGGCACCCCGGGCGCAGCCAGATTGCCAAAAGGTGATGCACGATTAAAACCCATACAGGTCCTCGGCCAGAAGACGGCCAAGATCTTCATTCAGTATGTCACCATTTCAATTCACGATTGCACCATGGCCGTGCTGTTTCTATATGCGTGCATCGCCGCTCTCGTTCACGCGGCTCTCGGCGACGTCAAATCGACAAACTACCAGGCGTACAACAAGGGCGAGCTGGGGCATCGGCCCTTCACGCAGTTCCACTCCATCGACCAGTATGCCCCGGTTCTGCAGGTGACAAAATGGGACAAGGCTGCCGTGTCAAAGGCCGGGTCGCACATCTTCATGCGCCATGACGGCCACGACGGGTCGTCTCCCTCGTCGCCCTTGATCCTCGACGCCAATGACCTGAGCACCGTGTTTGTGAACCGCAGTTTCCCAAACGTCTTTGCCCCCCGCATACAAGAGAACTTTGGCAAGAAGTACTTCACCTTCTGGGCGGGGAAGAACATCGGCGGCTTCGGCGACGGCTTCGGGCTCGCCTACGACGAGAGCTACCGCCTGGTCTACAACATCTCGGCCCACAACCCGAACCATGTCGACCTGCACGAGTTTGCGTTCACGGGCCACGGGTCGGCGCTGGTCGCCGCCGTCGAGTGGCTCCCGCTAGATTCCCTGAACTGGACACAACTACACGCATCCAGAGGAGCCCGCATTCTCGACTCGCGCTTCCAGGAGATCGACCTCGAGACGAACAAGCTGCTGTTCGACTGGCGGGCGTCGGACCACATCAACCCGCTGAAATCCATGGAGGGGAGATCAAAGAACTGGGACGCCTACCACCTGAACAGCATCGAGAAGGTGAGATGATTTTTAGAAGAAGAAAAAATCAACACTAGATCTACCTCCTACGATGAAATGTATTTTGCTAACACAACAAATCAAGACGAAAGCAGGCAACTACCTCGTCTCCATGCGCCACCTGCACTCCATCCTCATGATCGACGGCAAGACGGGCGAGATCATCTGGACGTTCGGCGGCAAGATGAACATGTTCACCGAGCTCCCCACGCCCGAGGGCGTCGCCCACACCCGGCCGCTGCTGGGCCACGTGCGCTGGCAGCACCACGCCCGCTACGTCGCGGGCACCAACGAGACGCAGATGACCGTCTTCGACAACTACGCCAAGCGCACAAGCCACGAGCTGTGCGTCAACGACTGCTCCCGCGGGCTGCACATCGCCATCGACGACGCCGCCTCCCCGCCGACCGTCCAGCTGCTCGGCGAGTACGTGCACCCGGCACATATCCAGACCCAGAGCCAGGGGAGCGTCCAGCCGGTCTCGCCCGCGCCCGGCGGCGGCGACATCGGCAACATCTTCGTCGGCTGGGGCCACTGCCCCAGCTTCACCGAGCACACGTCCTCGGGGGAGACGGTGCTCGACGTGCAGTTCTCGCCCTGGGAGAGCGGCGTGATCCGGGACTCGCTTGACAACTACCGCGCGTACAAGATGGACTGGTCGGCGGCGCCGTACTGGGACCCGGCCCTTGCCGTCGAGGACAAGGACGGCAACGCGACGGCCTTTGTGAGCTGGAACGGGGCCACGGAAGTTCGAGAATGGGTCGTCCACGCGGGCAAGACGAGGGACAAGGCAAGCAGCGCAGTCTTGGCGAGGTCGCCGCGAACCGGCTTTGAGACGGCGGTGGCGCTCAAGTCTACGCCGTTGCGATATATCTGGGCTGAGGCGCTGGATAAAGACGGGCACGTCCTTCGGTCATCCAAGGTTGTGTATTTACGGGCCGATGGCACCTCATCCACTCCATCATCCAGTCCGTCATCATCCACTGCATCATCCACCCCGGAGAACACAAAGGCGGCTACAGCTACGGCATTTTCGATGTCAGCTGTGCTGGTCAGCGGAATCGGCGCATTAGCCGCGATAACCGGAGTGGTGGGTGTCTGTTTTTGGCGACGGCGAAATGGTTACAGTCGCCTTGAAGGAGACAATATAGAACTCGACGCGGAGGATGATGAAAGTGTCGACTTGGACCTGGAATACCTTGAAAATTTATAGAGCATAGCTATGTCGTTTCATGCGAGCAGTTTTTCTCATTCACATTTCTTCTGTGGGAGGTGCATCGACGTTCGTTGTATCATGAATCTGTCAGGTGGGGGTCACGTGTGGGGCGCCAACAACATCCATCCAAGCCTCGTTTGTCCACAAATTTTCTCTGACCGCGTCCTGGGAATATGCTCTGGGGGATGCGGTCTTACAGAATGCACGGCTTTCGACTACCACCAGACCGGCCCCCGTCGCTTGCCATGTTCAGCGAAAATGTGCTGCGGCTCCGAGCCGAGTATCACCGCAAGCGCCAAGCATCCAACCTCTTCCCGCCCGCTGGCCGGCCCATCCTCTACAACGAGATCGTCCCCGGCGACCCGTCGTCGGCGAGGTACTGGTTTAGAAAGGGCGGCAGCAACATGCCCGACGGATACGTTCGGCTGTTCGACATTCCAGGGACGCTCTCCGGCGACATTCTTCGCCTCGAGCGCGCGCTGCCACCCACATTGTCAGCGTGCTGCGAGATTGAAGGCGACACCATCCGCCCACTTGATCGGTGGCCCGACCCGCCCCAGCTCGTCCACGGCTACGACGACGACGTCGACGACTTCGAAGACGTCCGAGACGTCGTTGCGGCGCTGCCTCTCGTGGAGGTGGACCCGTCAGCGCACTTTGTGAAGAAAGGCAAGTACCGAAGTGAGGTCGCAAACCTCCTGGCCTGCCAGGCCGGCTCGTGTCCCGGCACAGTGCAGTCCGACCACGTGGTTCGCCTGCTCGGCCGGTCCCCGGATGGGATGCTTGTCTTTGAGAAGCTGGCGCGGCCCTGGCCCGTCCTGGGCAGGGCCTCGTCGCTCCCCGTCTACAAGACCTGGCTCCTCCAACTCGTCGATGCCCTGGCCTACCTGCATGTCCTTAGAATCGTACACCGGGACCTCCGTATCGACAACATCCTCTTCGCCGAGGACGGACGCCGCCTGGTCGTCTGCGACCTAGAGAGCCACTGGGGCCAGCGGGCCGCCCCCGAGGTCGCATTTGCGGGGGGCGTGGCCGACTCGGGGTGGACGACGCGCTCCGACATCTACGACATTGGCAACTGCATCAAGTGCATGGTCTACGCCAACGCGCCCATAACAAATCAGGTCCAATGGCCCGTTCCGCCGCCGCTGCAGGAAATTGTGGATGCCTGCATGCGCAGAGTGCCAGACGAGCGCCCGACGCTGGTCGAGCTTCGCCAGATGGTGGAAGGCCTTCCCGACGACACCGGCTCGAAGGCATAGTCAAGCCTAACGATCTTGTTGATGCGGCCGGATACAAGGGCCCGGCGTGGTTGGTGGATGGAACAGAGCAATATAGCCTCATAGTGTTTGCCAGCAAAAATCTTGCACTCCACTGAACCTCGAAATTCACCGTGCAGCCAACATGTGCTCCATCCGCCGGCTTTCCACATAGACCGGCTCTGCCGAACGATACGCTGTTCAGCGGGATTACTGCGAGATAATTAGCAGAGGCTTCGTTTGCTCTGCTTGCCAAACTGCCTCGTCTGCCCCTTTCTTGTGGGAGCCACAGATAGAGAATCGGGGCTTGTTTGAGACACCCTCGCCGTGCCCCCTCCTACCTAATCACTGATCTGTTTATTACATTGAAGGAGTCGATAATCACTACAGAGGAGGAGAATCCAGTCGTATGATTGGCCGCTATTCGTTTGCAATGCTGTTTGCAGTGCAAAAACAAAACGGCAGTGCAAACGAACTTTTACCACAATAAATAGCCCTCCCAGGAGTCTATTGGGGCTCTATCAGTATCTTCTTAATCAAACAATTTTTTCACCACAAGTCTGATATATGTCTTGACTGGATTATCTCGCAACTTGCTATTCTTTCCTACCGGTCATCGATTCCATAACGGTAAGAAGTCTTGGTCACCGTAGGGAAAGGTCTACATCGCTTTTACTGAGTAATACAATCCCTGCCTGCCCTTTGCTCTGTCTCCGGCTTTCTGTTTTGGCGTTCTTTGGTTTAGGCCTCGCAGGTGCTAACCCGAAACTCTAGTTTTATATTCCTCCTCCGTTCGATTGCATTGTCACCGTCTTTTGTTCATCATGGCTGTCTTTGCTCTAATTTACAACATGCTGCCTACGCTAGGTGATGCTGACGCCCTGTTTATCGACCGCGAGCCCACGTTTGCGCAGCTGGCCGAACTGCTTGCCCAGCACGCCAACGTTTTTGGCATCTGCCTCGTGCATTCCAACTGCAAGCTCACCGAGGGGGAGATCATGCTCGCCAAGGGGAGCGTCTCCGGGCCTCATCAGCTCAGCAACATCGGGAGCATCCATCAGCTCGGCATCATGGGGATCATCGAGCCATACTATCCCGAACGCTGGCTGGCCAACGGCACGCCCTACGAATACACCACCCGTCCGACGGAACAGCCGCCTCCGGATCTCGTGGCGGGCTTCTTCCGCATCGTCGAGGCCGCCCACCTACAGCACGTGCTCGGCCTGTACCACATCGACGGCGGCAAAGATGCCCCGGCCGTCATTGAGTGGACCGAAGGACGGCAGAATTTCACCCGCACGGTGACAGAGGCCGACTGGGCAGCCGACCCGGTGCAGACCGCCTGGGATTTTGGCCGCGGCGACCCGATCACGATGGCGTGCACCATCGTGTGCGACACGCGCACCACGCGCAGTGGTGGCAGCAATGTACACAAAAGTAAGTACAGAACAGGCCCCGCCTTTGTCGCCGAGAATCATGGGCTCCATTCTTCTAACACGGGTGACAACTAGACACGCAGGGCCATAACAAGTAATGGGAATTGCATAGAGGATCTGTGGCGGGGGGCATCCGTGATCCTGTCAGGAACACGACCGCTACAGAGCAGGGAATGGAGGGATACAAGGGGTAGTTTGGAGGAACCCACATGCACTGAAAAGGGCCCATCTCCGTAGGAGGAGTTGCGGGAGAGCTTGTGTGTCTCGAGCTCGGCAGAGACGAGACGACGAATGATAGGGGCGGAGCAGTCGGTTGCAGAGCTCACTTTCTCTTACCTCCTGAATAATACAGCAAAAGCCCGTGGAAATAAATCAGAAAACTGCAATTGCGACGGTAGTCGGATTGCTTCGTGTGGTGCTGCACCGTAATTACTTGTAAATGTGACCGTAATACCGACAAACCCGAGGACACGACGGAGTACAAAAAGAAGGCAGGTCCCACTGCCCAAGTACTCCGCAGCGCCAGGGACACCAAGGCTGAGAGCGGCACGTGACAGGAGCACGCGAGCGAATTAGTAGGGGACAAGCCGCCTGGGGGATAGCGTACTTATTAGCGACCAAGAGCTCCGACTCTTTTTGCGGCCGAGCTGCGGAGCCGTCCGCCAATTTGACTCGAAAAACGACCACACGCGACAACACCCCCCCAACAGCAGCGCCCCCATGGACCACTCTACCGCGCTGCTGGCCGGCGCCGCCGCGGGCACCGCCGTCGACCTCAGCCTGTTCCCGCTCGACACGCTCAAGACGCGCCTGCAGGCGGGGCCCGGCCAGTTCTGGGCCAGCGGCGGCTTCTCGGGCATCTACCGGGGCGTCGGCAGCGCCGTCGTCGGGTCGGCGCCGGGGGCCGCGCTCTTCTTCGTGACCTACGAGGGCGTCAAGGGCGCGCTGGCGGGGTCCCCCACCTTCGGGAGCGGCCAGGCGGCCGGCCACATGCTCGCCGCGTCGCTCGGCGAGATCGCCGCGTGCGCCGTGCGCGTGCCCACCGAGGTCGTCAAGCAGCGCGCCCAGGCGGGCCACTACGCGTCGTCGGCGCAGGCCCTGGGCGCCATCCTGCGCGGGCCCAGCGTCTTCCGCAACCTGTACCGGGGCTGGGGCGCCACGGTGCTGCGCGAGGTGCCGTTCACGGTCGTGCAGTTCCCCCTGTGGGAGGCCATGAAGGCGTGGCGGAGGCGCACGAAGGGCACCCAGGTGTCCGCCGCCGAGAGCGCCGCGTTCGGCAGCCTGTCCGGCGGCATCGCGGCGGCCGCGACCACCCCGCTCGACGTGCTCAAGACGCGCATCATGCTGAGCCCCGAGCGGCAGGCCCTGGTGCCCCTCGTTCGCCAGATCTGGGCGCAGCAGGGGGCGGGCGCCTTCTTCGCCGGGCTCGGCCCGCGCGTGACCTGGATCAGCATCGGCGGGGCCATCTTCCTGGGGAGCTACCAGTGGGTGGTGAACGTGGTGGGGAGGAGCAGCCAGCAGAGCAGACCGGAGGCGACCTGAGGAGCACGAGGATAGACTTCACGGAGAACGAAACTTTCATAAAACTCTCGAGAAAACATGTACAATAGCATTTTCGCACGGGGGGCCTGTTTGCCCCCGGTGCTTGTATATACAAAACGGATGGGAAAGCAGGAAAAGCAAAGCGGCATCAGAAACATAGAAGGCATAGAAGGAAAGGAAACGAAAAAAATATGCACAACGCAGACGCAAAACAGCGAGAATTCCACCGCAACGACAAATTAGAATTAGAAACAAAATGAACAACTTTTTTGCATTCCGCGTTCGACGGTTGACGTCCAGCCATCCACTCTCGATATCGCTACGCCGCCACCGCGGCCGTTGGTGCCGCTGGAGGGGCAGCACCGAGGCCATTGACTGGCTCCTCCTGTGCTGCCGCCGCGGCCAGAGCATCGCCGTTGGTCTCGGACGACGCCGCCACCGGCGCCGGCAGGGCCTTGCGCCCGTTGGACTTGTAGTACAGCAGGATGTCGTTGCTGTTCTTCCAGATGTGCGCGCGGACGGTGGCCAGGCTCATCGCATGCGGGAGGCGCTGGACGTGTTAGTGGGTTGGGAAGAAAAAAGAAGGTAACAGCGGTTGTGGGAAACTCACCTGCTCGTTGCAGTACAGCTCGAGGTAGTCCTCGGGCTTGAGGACCTCGGGCTTGGGGACGTCGGCGTCGGGCTCGGCGGGGGCCGGGGTGGCCTCGTCGGCGGCCTCGCCTTCTGTGGTCTCAGTCGTCTCGACCGTCTCGGTCGTTTCGGTCGCATCCTCCGTCTGCTTTTCCTCCCCTGCGTCTTCTGCAGCTGTCTCGGTTGGCTCGGCTTCTTCTGGCACGGGTGGGACTGCCGTCGATGCGACCGCTGGCGCGGCGGGCGGCGCGGGCGGCTCTAGCTTCTCGGCCACGTACGCTAGGATCTTCTTCACCCGCAGCATGCGGTTCGCGTTAAGCCGGTTGCTGCCGTCGGGCGACGACAGCGGCGGCAGCGCGTCGCGGTAAGGGAGCAGCAGGAACGAGATCTTGGTCGACTCCTTGGCCGCCGCCGTGTTGGCCAGCAGCGCCTCGGCCAGCCACATGGGCGCGCACCGCTCGATCTTGTCGACGTCGCGCGGCTGGCCGAGCCCGCCCACGGTGCCGCGGTAGAGCTCGATGCTGCCACCTTTTAGTTCTTCTTGGATGATGACCTTGGTGTTGTGGGGGATGCGGAGCGGGGGGGCCTCGTCGGGCTGGCACGGGTGGAGGCGCGACGCGATGGGGTGGTCCGGGTGGTCGGCGAGCAGCTTCTCGTAGTCGTGCTGCATGCGCTGGACGACGCCGACGAAGCAGTCGTCGACCTCCTTCTCGTGGCTGGATGCCGACTCGGACTTGTTCTCGTCGCCGGCTGCAGCAGCGGGTGTAGTCCCGTTGGTGCCCGCCTTGTGCTCGTCGGCCACGCCCGCGGCGCCCGCCGGCTTCTCTGGCACGCTCGTCGACGCCGACCGGTTCAGCTTCTTGGTGCCAAAGGACATCCCCATGCGCAGCTTCTTGCCAAACTTGCCCGTGTTACTCCCCGCCGCAGCCGCCGCGGCCGTGTCCTTGTCTTTCGCAGCCGCGTCGCCGCTGCCCACCGTGGCTGGTGCCTGTTGGTCTGCCGCTGCGGGTGTAGCCCCTGGCCGGGCCAGGCCGGGCCCGGGCGTTGCGGGTTCGACCGTCGTGATGGCGTTGGAGAAGTAGTCCTCCTTCTCCGCCGAGGGCTGGCTGGCCTGCGAGGCGCGGTTGTTCGTCTGAGCGGCATCCAGGGATGACCGTGCTGCAGCCGGAAGGGGCGTGGCCAGGCCGATGCCGGGCGTCGGCGGCACGTCGACGCCACCGCCACCCACCGGGACGAGGCCGACGTCGAGCATGCTGATCTGGCCGGCCTCGGCCGCGGCCTGGATGCGCTTCTCGATGGCCTCGTTGAACTTGGCGCGGAAGGCGTCGTCGCGGCGCACCTCCTCATCGATGAGGTTGGCGAAGAGGTAGCGCAGCACCCACTTGCCCAGATTGATGCGCTGGTCCTCGCGGAACTCGGTGGCCGCCTTCTTCTCGCTCTCGTTCTCGTTCTCGTCCCCTTCGTTGGCGCCGTCGCCGCTGTCGACCAGCTCGTCCGCGTACATCTCGGCGTCGAAGCAGTTGTACTGCTCGAGCACGACCATGAGGTTGCCCGAGCTGACGTCGACGGAGCACCAGGGCGCGACGGCCTCGGTGGTGTTCACCTCGGGCTCGACGTCCTCGAGGTGGCGCTTGCCGAACTGGCGGATCTGGCGGCAGGCGATGATGTCCCAGAGGATGACCTCACCGGCCGTGTCGAGCGTCAGCACGCGCCGGCGGTCGTTGAGCAGGCGGTGCTTGACCAGGCCGAAGTTGCCGAAGATCGTCTCCACGGGCAGCCGGTGCACGGGCTCGACCACCACCGGAGCGGCGTCGCTAGGAACGACTTCGGATCCCTTGCGGCTAATTCCAATGGTAGGCGGGCCCGCTGTCGTCGCCACCGCCGTGGTGGCAACAGGGCTACTAGGCGTCGTCCCCGACGATGCCGCCGCCGCCACCGGAAAGACAGCCGTGTTGGAGATGCGCAGGATAGACTTAGCGGGGATGTCGGCGGGGACGACGCGCGGCGCCGGCACAGTCAAGGGCACACCGTTGGCGCCGGTGACGGTCGACACGGACGAGCTGTGCGGGCGGATGGTGTCGGCTGAGGGGGAGAAGGGCCGCGGCGGCGACGACGCCGACGGCGATGATGGCTCTTCACCGACCGCGCTCGTGTCGACGTCGGCCCAGCGGTTGATGGACGAGCTGGACGTCGCGGTCCAGAGGAAGCCGCTGCTGGCGACCACCTTGCTGACGCCGTCGTGCTCCTGGGCCACGGCGACAGACAGCCCGCCGTCCATGTCGTCGAGGCTGCCGCGCACGTCAGTCTTCACGACGAGCCCGGACCGATCGCTGCTGTAGAAGACGCCGAGGTCTGCGGCGTCCGAATAGAGCGACCAGACGCTGTCGTTGTGCATCGTCAGGGTGTGCATGCAGCGGCCGGCGGTCACGCTCCACACCTTGACGGTCTGGTCGGAGCTGGCCGTCATGACGGTGTCGCCGGACTCGTTGACCAGGATGGAGCGCACGTTGTCGGTGTGCCCCACGAACTTGGTGATGTTCTTACCGCCGGCGCGCGGGTCCCACAGGCGCACGGTGGACTCCGGCCCACCGCTGGCCAGCACGTTGTGGTTGGCGCGCAGGGCGTAGACGGAGCCCTTCTCGGCGTGCTCCTCGCCGCTGACGTCAATCTCGAGGATCTTTCCGTTGCCTGCCAGGTCCCAGAGGCAAATGCGGCGGTCGAGCCCGCCCGAGGCGACCCAGGTGGCCTGCTGGCCCGGCGAGGCGACGCACTTGACGTAGTCGGCGTGCTTTCCGAGGATGGCGGGCTCGTCGTCGTTGTCGCCGACGCGCGGGCGCCAGATCTTGACGAGCAGGTCGGACGAGGCGGTGACGAGGGCGGAGTTGTTCTGGGCGAGGGCGATGTCGTTGATCCAGTGGGTATGGGCCTGGGTCTGGGCGCGCGACGTGGCCGTCTGGACGTGGGGGCGGGTGGCGGGGGCGTCGGGGTTCTTCGAGGCATCGTCGCCGCCCTTGACGTCCGGTTTGGCCGGTGGTTGCGTCGGCTGGTCGAGGTGCAGGTCCCAGGCGCAGACTACGCCATCGCGGCCGCCGGAATACCTGGGGAGAGGAGGGAATGGTCAGAGAGGGTCGGAAGAGCGAAGCGGGACACGCAGGATCGGCTTACAGGATGTTGTTCTCGCTATCGACGGCGAGGCCGTTGACGCCGAGCCGGTGGCCGACGGACCGCGCATCTTGGAGGACTGTGCGTGTCAGCGGGGAGGCCGTCGTGCTCGTATTAAGGAATGCTAAGAAACTTACCATAGCTGATCCTCTGGCGCACCTTCTTGGACGCCATGGCGGCTGTGTGGGTTGGGGGGTGTCGAGGAGGTGATCGGCGATCCGGAAGACGAGACGGGGCGAGAGCCGAAGTTGGCCGGCAGGCCTCCAGTGGGGACAGCCAGGCCGGGACAGAAGGGGCACTGGAAGACTAGAAGACAGAGCCGGGAGTCACCATCACAGGTCAGGAGAGCGGTCGACGGGGAAGCGCGCGAGGTGGCGTGGAAGAAGAGGAGAGGCGTGAGGAGAGGAGACGAGAGGTCAGACAGGGACGATCCCGTTAAAGAGGCAGGAGACCATAGAGAGGCGCAGGAAGCGCGGGAGCTTGTGCGGGGGAAAGAGGCAGGCTGCCAGGCTGGGCAGGGGGGCTCCACTAAAAACGTGGGAAACGGGTTTAGCCCAGCGCAGGGGCCCCGCTTATTTTCTACAGTGGGCGGAACCAGAGGCCGTTATCCGCTGCGGTGCGTTTTGCTAACACTCGTATTGAGCCCAGGGCCACTGCGCTGGGAACGCTGCTCATTCGGCGGTGTTGTGCGGTTGAACATTGCTGCGTCGAACAAAGTGAATAATAATCTACTCCGTAGAACGAGACCTGGATTGCGGGGAGAGATCGTCTAGATCTTCTCGGCTGACTATCCGAACAGAGAGATATCCTTTTATCCAGAGTAGCGACACGCTCGTTGGTTGTGTGCACGTGCACAGTCTCGTGACAGTCGTTGTGGCGGACTTGGACGACGTTGGTCGACATCGGCGAGCATGCAGCCAACAAAGATAGCTCGTCAAAGTGCGTTCCGTTGTAGATGCATGTAGATGGAGCACGACAGCTGCTGTGGTTGACCTCTGTGGTGTTTGGTCCGTCCAACGCTTCAGGCCCATTCCGTGAATAATCATATTTTCTTATGTACTTAACGAGGACCCGCTGTTTTTCAACCTCGCCTCAAAATTGGACCTCTCTCCAGCTTCAACACAACGGACCTCCAGCCGGCCTCAGTTCACCCAATGAACCCCGTCCTGCACCGCGCCGCCCAGCCCGTTGCCGTCCACGAGTTCTACGATGCCCTGCGCGCCGCCGCGCCGCCGCGCTTCCCGCAGGCCCGCAGCGTCTGGTACCGGCGCGTCGGCCTCGCCATCAGCGGCGGCGTCGACTCCATGGCGCTGGCGTGGCTGTGCGCGCAGCTGCGGACCGCCCACCCGTACGCGCGCGTGTCGGACGCGCAGCCGGGCGGCTTCATGGCCATGATCATCGACCACGGCCTGCGGCCCGACAGCGCCGCCGAGGCGGCCGCCGTGTCCAAGGCCGTGCAGAACCTGGGCCACCGCGCGCAGGTGTGGCCGCTGCGGTGGGACACCCCCCCGTCGCTGTCGTCCCTCGAGACCGCGGCGCGCCGCCTGCGCTACCGCATGCTGGGCGCGCGCCTCGCCGAGCTCAAGGTCGTGTCGCTGCTGCTGGCCCACCACGAGGACGACCAGTACGAGACCGTGCTGATGCGGCTGCTGTCGGGCCGCGGCGAGGCCGGCGGCATCCGCGGCCTCCGCGGCATGCGCGCCGCGGTCGACCTGCCCGAGTGCCAGGGCATCTACGGCGCCCACCAGAGCGGCTTCCTCGACGACCAGCGCGCGCCCGCGCCGTACGTGCTGCTGCGGCCGTCGCGCCGCGAGCGCCGCCGCATCCGGTCGGCGTTCCGCGAGGACCTGGACCTGGCCGTGCTGGCGGGCGAGATGGAGGGCGGCGCGGCCGGGAGTGCCAGCGCCAGCGACCTCGACTGGCAGCATCTCACGCATCTTCACGACCTGCTGGGCCGCTCGGCGCCGCCGCTGGCGCCCCTCGACACCGAAGACCTCGGCATCGTGGCCTACCGCCCCCTGCTGCCGTTCGCCAAGGACCGCCTCGTGGCCACGTGCGTCGCGCACAACGTGCCCTGGTTCGAGGACCCCACGAACGCCGACCGCACGCTGACGCTGCGCAACGCCGTGCGCCACCTCGTGCGCCACCACGCGCTGCCCGCGGCCCTCCAGAAGCCCGCCGTGCTGCGGCTGGCGGCGCGCTGCGACGCCACCGCGCGCCAGTACGAGGCCGAGGCGCGGCGGCTGATCACGCGGCACCGCATGGTCGTGCGCTTCACGGCCAACGTCGGCACCGTCGTTGCGCGGCTGCCGCGGCTGCGGCCGCACGCCCGGCGGCGGCACCCCTTCCTGTTCTCGCCCGCCTACGAGAGCGCCTCTCTCGAGAAGCGCCGCCGGCACCTGCGCACCGTGGCGGCGCTCGTCGTGCGGAACCTGCTGGCGCTCGTGACGCCCGAGACGAACATCACGCCGGTGTCGCAGCTGCAGGGCGTCGTGGACGCGCTGTTTCCGGACCTGGCGGACCCGAAGACGCCAGCGCCAGCGTCCGACCCCAAGGCGTTCATCATCTGCGGCGTGCACTTTATGCCCCTGGTCAACAAGTCGTCTGCCTCGTCTACGTCTTCTTTTACGCCCGCGCGCGCCGCCTCGTGGTACCTCGCCAGGGCCCCACACGTCTCGGCCGGGCGCACCCTCCCCCCCGGGCCGACCGTCCCCTCCCTCATGTTTCCGGGCCTCACGCTGTCGCACCGCCGCAACCTGCAGCCGCCCAAGTGGCCCTGGTCCAGCTGGAGCCCGTGGCATCTCTACGACGGCCGCTTCTGGGTGCGCCTGCGCTCGCGCCTGCCGGTGCGCGTGCGCCTGCAGCCCTTTGACAAGGAGCACAGCAAGGGGTTCCGCGAGGCGCTGGCGGCGGCCCCGGGAGGTCAGGGACAGTCGAGAGCCGCCGCCTTCCTCGCCACGCTCAAGACGCACGCGCCCGCCAAGGTGCGCTACACGCTGCCGGCCGTCTACGCGTCCAATAACCTCGACTGGGCGCTGCAGGGGCGGCCCTATTGGCCGGAGGACTGCATTCAGGAGGGCGACAATCCCCCCCAGACCGACCCGTTCACCTGGGAGCGCGAGCAGCGGCGCCGCGAGGAGGAGATGTTGCCCGACCCCCAGCACCCCCGCTGGCGGCTGCTGGCGCTGCCGACGCTGGGCGCGCACGTCCCCGGGATCGAGCACTGGCTGCAGTGGGAGGTGCGGTACCGCAAGGTGGACGCGGCGCTGCTGGAGAGCAGCGAGGAGGCGCCGCTGGGATGGGCCTAGGTGGACATGCTAGTGGGCGGCACGAGGCTGCAGGGAATGTGATCACGACTCAACTTGTACGATACCAACTACATTGTAGCATAGCATAGACATAAATTAAAAGGAAACGAACAACTTCAAATAATTGAAAGAAAAAAAATTGCAAGTAGATGCAAGAGAGGGAAATGGCATCTTGCATTGTTGTCGGTCGAATTGGCGCGGCCGTTGTCGCACGTGGCAGCGGACTGGTCATTGTGGCAGTTTTGTCGTTAAATTAAGGGAGGATTTGGGTGGCTGCTTCGTTTTCGGCTTCTCACACAGCAGCATCAGCATCTCCATCGTTTTCGACGGCACAATGCTCATCATCATCCACTCTTTTCATCACTCTACATCCCATTTCTAACTTACTTTCTATTGCCCATAAAAACCAACTTGATCTCGTCAGGATGACATGAAAGACTGGCGCCTGTCGCTGGTGATCTCACTCGCTTTGTTTTTCTTTCATCTTCGTCTTCATCCATCCATGGACATCCATTAACCACCCGCACTGCCTCCTGCGCCCCGTCCTCGATGTTCTATCCGACTGCCGCCCACTGGGCTGGCCGCATCGTCGCCGTCCTTGGATTCCTCCTGGCCGTGCGCCTGCTGGTCGTCGCCCTCGTTCTCCCGCCCGGTGGCGCAGCCAGCCGGCGCCCCTGGCCGCTCTCGCTGCAGTTCAGCTTCTTGGGCGAGGACGCCGGCAGCAGCTCTCCGGATGGAACCTCGCCAGACGGTAGCCACAATTTCGGCGCGGCCACAGATCCAGAGCCGGAGACGCCGCCCCCCGGCAGCCCCTGGTACCCTCCCCGGGCCTCGCCGCTCAACAACCTGACGGTCGCCCTGTCGCCCTCCACGCGCGGCGTCTACGGCTTCCTATTCAACGGCTCGGCCACATCCGATGAGGCATACGGCGTCTACAACTGGTGCAACATGCCGCACGTGCGCCGCGCCGAGTACCCGGTGCCGCCGGAATACGAGGGGCGCACGCTCGTCTACGTCGAGGTCCTGCACCGCCACCACAAACGCACGCCCTACGCGGCGAACGCCTTTCCCCGGGAGCCGTACCGGTGGGACTGCGACGACGCACGCCTGCGCGTCTATGGGGAGCCGGCGGCCAACTCGAGTGCGGAACCCGGCGCGACGTACCTCCACCCCACGTTCGACAGGCCCGACAACCCGTTTCTCGCGGCGGCCCCCGGCTGGCACGGCAGCTGCCAGTTCCCGCAGCTGACGGCCGGTGGGCTCACGGACGCCTGGCAGCACGGGGCCGACCTGTACGGCGTGTACCACGACCTGCTGGGGTTCCTGCCGGACGGGGGGGACGCGGCGGCCTGGCTCAACCAGGTGGCCTTCCGCGTCACCAACAATCCGCTGACCAGCCAGACCGCTACCATGGTGCTGGGCGGCATGGCGGCCGCCGCTGGTGGTGACGGTGGCTCTGTCCCAGAGACGCCCCTCTCGGTCGAGCCGCCCGGCTTCGACAGCCTCGAGCCCCAGTACGCCTGCCCCGCCGCCGCCGACTTGTTTGCCGCTGTGACGAGCACAGAAGACGGTTCCTCTGTCTGGGCAGCCCACCTCGAGCGGCTGGCGCCGCTCTTTGAGAAACTCGATGCCGCGTCCGGCGTTAGCGCGACCGACCCCCGCGGGTTCCACGCCAGCGTCGACCACTACTACGACAACCTGTCGGCGCGGCAGTGCCACGGGAAGCCGCCCGTGGCGGGGATCCCCCAAGACGTGGCGGACACGGTGTTCCGCGTCGGCCAGTGGGAGTACAGCCGCATGTACCGCGACGACGCGCGGTCGCTGGCGGCGAGCGCCGGCGCGTGGGGGGTATGGATGGCGCAGCTGGGGGGCAATTTGAGGGCGGCCACTGCAGCCCCAGGGGGAGTGCGCTACCGGCACAACGTCGCCCACGACGGCAGCGTCAGCCGGCTGCTGTCGATCCTGCAGGCCGACGAGATGGTGTGGCCGGGTATGGGCAGCGAGGTGGTGGTGGAGGTGTGGCGGTGCGACGAGGACGACTCTCCCAACCACGCCGTCCGCGTCCTCTTCGGCGGCCGCGTGCTGCGGTCGTCGCACCCCGACCTCAGCCTGCTCGACATGGTGCCGCTGGACACATTTCTGACTTACATCGACGGGCTGGCGGGGCCTGGTGCGTCCCTGCTGCCGGCCAAGTGCAACGGGACTATGGCACTCTAATAGGGAACATTCATGCATACGATGAAGATACCGGGAAATAAAATCCATTTTAATAGACCGACGACCAAATGCTAAAAAAAAAACAAGACTATCTAACGAGACATAACAATCCGGGACATAACAGTCCTATTGCCTCCGCCTGAACTGGCCCGTGCCGTTGTGCTGCCTCGGCTGGCTGCCGTAGGCCCGGCGGCCTCCGCTGTTGCCGCCGCCGGCCCGGTTCTTGCCACCCATGCTGGCCGCCAGCGTCAGGTCCACGCGCGGCGGCGTCGCGAACCCGAAGCTCTTGGACACCGCCGCCAGGTCCAGCTTGTGCACGTCGAACACGGACCGCAGGCTGTGGCTCGCGTAGGCGTGCAGGTACGCGCGGAAGCCGTCCTTGGCGCTCTGGTGGAGATAATAATTCTGGCCCAGCAGCTTCTCGAGCTGCGCCTGCACGTTGCGCACCTTGTTGGTCGGGAACTCGTACTCGACGACGGGCACGCGCGCCTCGCGCAGGTACGCCAGGAACCCGACCTCGCTCGGCAGCAGGAACAGCAGCGACTTGCCGCGTCCCTGGGCGCCGCGCG
This sequence comes from Sporothrix brunneoviolacea, assembly GCA_021396205.1. Classification (NCBI taxonomy): domain Eukaryota; kingdom Fungi; phylum Ascomycota; class Sordariomycetes; order Ophiostomatales; family Ophiostomataceae; genus Sporothrix; species Sporothrix brunneoviolacea. The sequence goes on from WNYD01000043.1 coordinate 166,239, forward strand.
CCGTGCGGCCCACGCGGTGCACGTAGGCGCGGCCGTCGTCGGGCGGGTCGAACTGCACGATCCAGTCGACGGCGGGGATGTCGAGCCCGCGGGCGGCGACGTCCGTGCACAGCAGGATGCCCTGCTCGGCGTTGCAGAACTCGAAGAACGTGGCCGTGCGCTTGGCCTGCTTCTGCTTGCCGTGCAGGTCGAGCACGCCGCCGAGGTCGATATAGCGCAGCAGGTCGGCGTGGTACTTCACGGAGTTGCACGAACTGAAAAACACGATGACCTTCTTCTTGCCGGCCATCTTCTTGAGGAAGGACCACAGCAGCAGGAACCGGTTCTGCGACGGGCACACCACGTAGCCCTGCTCGAGCCCATCGACGGTGCTGAACTGCTGCGCCTCGTCGACGTTGAGGTACAGCGGGTTGGCGCGCAGCGAGATCTTGGCGAGGTCGTCGATCTTCTGGGTCTGCGTGGCCGAGAAGAGCATGGTCTGGCGCTCCTTGGGCAGGATCTTGATGAGCTGGCGCAGCTCGTCCTCGAAGCCAACCTCGAGGATGCGGTCGGCCTCGTCGATGATGAGCGACCGCAGGTGCTTGAAGACAAAGGGCGTGTTCTGCAGGTGGTCCAGCAGGCGGCCGGGTGTGGCCACCAGCAGGTTGACGCCTTTGCCCAGCTTCTCGGCCTCGGCGCGGCGGTTGGCGCCGCCCATGACGATGCCGTTCGTCTGCGAGTGGTGTGCCATGAGCTCCTGGGCGACGCCCCAGATCTGCAGCGCCAGCTCGCGCGTGGGCGTGACGATGACGACGCCGAGGCCGTTGCGCGGCTTGAACTTGAGCGAGTGCAGCATCTCGATGGCCGGGATGAGGAAGGCGAGCGTCTTGCCGGAGCCCGTCTTGGCGGCACCCAGCAGGTCTTTCCCGGCCAGCAGCGGCGGCAGGGCGCGGCGCTGGATCTCGGTCATGGTGTCGAAACCCATGTCGGTCAGGCCCTGCTTGGTCCTGTCGGAGATGTTGAGGTCGGCAAAGAGACGCGAGCCGCCACCGGCTTCGCCGTCAGCGCTGCTGTCCCCAACGGGCGGTAGGGTCAGGTGCTCGGTATTTGCGTCTTCACCGATGGCCGGCAGCGGTGGCGGGACCGATATGCCGTCATCGTCGTCGTCGTCCTCCGCCACTGCCTCTGCCTCGGCTCCCGCGACCTCTTCTGCGGCCTCCTGGTTGTCCTCCTCGGCTGCCGCCTCAACCTCCTCTTCCTCTACCTGCTCCTCCTCCACCTCCTTCTCCTTCCGTTTGCTGGCCTTCTTCTTCTTCTTTAGTGCCCGCTCCGTCTCGACATGGCTGTTGTCGTCGTCGTTGTCGTCGTCGCCATTTGTTGCCGCTGCTGCCAGCTTCGCCTTTTTCAGCGCCTTGCGGTCGGCGACCTCGTCCGCTGCGGCGTGCTTGTCGGCCCGGCCGCCGGTGGCCTCCTTGAGCTTTCTCTTCTTGCCGGCTTTGTCCATTGTTGTCGTCATGGCGTGGTGTGGGAGAGAGGAGAGAGGGGAAGTGTCGGGAACAAAAATGTCGACTTGGAAACAAAACTTTGGTACGCCTCGAAATATCCCTTGTGCAAAAATCTTTGACCAGTCGAAAAAAAGGGCGAAAAAAAGCGGCAGAAAAAGAATTTAAGTGGAGCTTCCGTATCGATAAGAGGGTGGTCAACGGAGAGTGGTTTATCCGGTGGGCCTCCAGAAGCGTATAAGCTCTGTCACGTGACTTATCCTCCAATGTAGAACTAAAATACGCAATGAAGACGGTATGCAAGACTTCTCAAATCGATCTGAAGAACAGTTGGATACTAAAAAGATAGAGAGGGCAGAACAGATCTTTTGCACACGATATCCACTTTTCCCATAAGTGGGCCCATAGGATTCATAACTGGCCAAAACACCCGCCAGGGCTGGCGCGGCAGCGCCGTGGGTAGCAGACGTGTCGGTCGGTATGGACTGCGTTTCCACTCAGAATCACATCCTGGTAGGAGGTAGTAGCCTTGATTTAAAAACATTACAAGGCTTTTCTTTATTCTCTCTCTCTATGCTTATTCGAAACAAATCTAAATTCAGGCTAGTTAAACGAAATCAATGGCATTTGTGAATTTCGTACTCTATTTCAACTGTGCTAGTTATTGTGGTGCATTTGGAGGAGCACACTCTGATATTCTTGCCATGTTCACGTACCCCGAGAACCAATTACCAATCTCATTTGCATGAGGATCCACAGCCATTGCAGAAGGGGTTGCTGCTCCGCAGCTTCCATATAAGGCCATATTTAAGGTCCCATCTTCGCAAAGGAGTAGGCCTTGTTGATTCAGATATGCACCGCCCTCGTTTCCTATATCGACATCTGACATTGGAGCTGAATCTTGACTCCGAGATGATTCGCCGCGCTGTGTTTGTCTTGATTCTACGTAAAGCAGTGCGACGTTGTGGAGAGCGTGGCTTAGTCGGAACAGCCTATCGACCTGATCGGATGTGTTCCGCCAACATTCCAGTGAGGTTGAAGTGTTCCAACAGTTGACCATCACGCACATCTGAGGTCTCTATTACATGACAGAAGAGGACGATAAAAGGAACAAAAGGCGAGAAGAGCATTGCCCTGTTGGGAAATGCGATTAGGGATGTCCAAAAGATCCTGGCTTCATGCGTATATAATGGGCTGACTAGGAAGATGATGGCAAATGGCACCTTACTGAAACGTTTAAGGGATGCCCTTGGGTCATCCCAGAGTATCATGGCGCATATCCGGAGATGCCAGGACCGCCTCCAAGATTTGGCCAGTGGCTCCGAGCTTGTAAATACGGCAGAGGGGCTTCTTATCATTCTGATGACAATAACCTGGGGCCGATGGCTCTCCATCGAGGCTTGGAATCGTAGCCTATACTGCGAGCTGTGATAGGGAATGCTTATGTTCTGCAGTACTCATATTGCTTTTTCTATTCTATTTTATTTTATTTTATTTTATTTAATTTTACTGTTTTTACTTTTTTTGGAAGTAAATTATTTATGCGCTAGGTCACAATCTCTGCCACGAGGAAGAGGAAAATGCCAAGTTTGTGAATGAGCACTTTTTAGGCCGAGAGTAGTATTTCGTCAATACGGGCCTTTGTAAAATAGACCATCTGGCATCGCCACGCCTTCGTAAAGGACATTTTGAAGTGTTGGCTATACTGAAGTAGCTGCGAACCGTCCACAACCACGGAATTTACGGCGTTAAGGTGCAGCTTTCCTGCCTTTCCCTGTCTGTGCTGTCGACAGCTTAATTGACGTGCCAGTCGGCGCTGCCCCCTCGACCTTTCTCCTGTTGCTGCGCCGTTTAACCCAGTGGCTCCCTACTACAAGTAGTCGCCTGCGTGGTCTGGAAAGGTCTGCTATGTTCGCACCCGCGGAAATGGCCCAGACGACAACTTCATACTCTTCTCGGCGATGAAAGCATGAAACAATTGTGCACTGTTTAGCCGCCGGATGCGCAGTGCACAGTCGCTCGCGTGGAACCCCGCATGCGGTCCCTAGACAGACGTTTCCCATTACGAGCTGAAGTGCAGCCCGGAGTTAGGCACTCAGAGTAAATGAGGAGTTAGACAAGAAAACAAAGAGTACACAAGGAGCAGACAAGGAGCAAACAAAAACCAAGCAAAAGCAAACATGGAGATAAGATGGCGTTAAGATTCGTCGTTCGTACAGAATCACCGTACAGGGTATTACTAGATATTCGTTTCTTATTAAAAGTTAAAGTACTCCGTAGAGCCTCGAGTTAAGACTACAAGGCAAACGGGGAGTTCAGATTAAAACAAGGAGTAAACAAGGAGCAAACAAACGTAAACATGAACCAAACATGGCGTCAAGATAGCGTTAAGAAGAGTGTTGTTTTAAAGTGTTATTAAGTTTTGCAACTGTTTCGTGCGTCCTCTTGTTGCTCATTTACCTTCATTTAAGGAGTCCATCCACCGCCGCACTTCTCTGAGGCTCTAATTTTGAGCTTGACTTGTATCTAAGACTCCCTCCCACAGCTTCTCTCAGTGTATCTCGACATCCCACATATCACAACGCCAGAGCATTCCCCAAACGGTGATCCAAAAGCGGTCGTCATGTCGGAGGAAGCCCAGAAATTGGCCGGCGACGGCAGTTCCAAAGATGCTCACACCCGTGATCTCGAAGGGGCTGAAGAGGTACCTGCTGGAGCACCAGAAGAATTTGTAAATGCTCCCGCCAATGTCCACCACGTATCGCCGTGACGCTAATCTTCGAGTAGAGCGTAACCAACACACGCGGAGAAGAGCCCGAAAAGCATCTTTCACGGAAGGGCTCGAGGAAGAAGGGCGGACTGCAGAAAGAAACATACCCTCTGATGGATCTCGACAATGGGTTGGTGGGATGGGAGAGCCAAGAAGATCCGATGAACCCAAGGTAGGCCCAACCCAGATAAAGATATGCCCGACAACGTCTAATTTTGATAATCAGGAACTACCCAGACTCTAGGAAATGGCTCCTCTTGGGTTTCGTCGCCGCAATCACCTTCCTTAGTCCAGTGGCTTCGACTATGCCCGCCCCAGCCGTGGTCTTTATGAACAAACAGTTCCACAACACCTCTGACATTCTCAGCTCGTTCTCTGTCAGCATCTTCGTTCTCGGCTTCGCAGTTGGTCCTCTCTTCTTTTCCCCGCTGTCCGAAATCTATGGGCGCCGTATCGTACTCAACGCAGCCAACTTGATATTTGTGGGTTTCAATCTCGGCTGCGCTCTGGCACCGAACCTCTCGGGTCTCCTCGCCATGCGATTCTTCTCTGGCACCGGTGGATCAGCGTGTTTGACCATCGGCAGCGGTGTCATTGTCGATCTGTTCGTTGCAGAACAGCGAGGCTTGGCGACAGCCATCTACAGTCTTGGAATCTTGTTTGGGCCTGTCGTGGGGCCCATCTGCGGCGGATTCATTGCCGAGCGAGCGGGCTGGCGCTGGGTTTTCTGGGTCATCTTTATTGCGTCAGCGACCGTCTGCTCTGTAATTCTCGTTTTCAACAGGGAGACGAATCCCACCATTCTGATTGAGCGCAAAACCCTCCGTCTCCGGAAAGAGCTCAACCGGCCTGAGCTGCATTCCGTCTACACGCACATGAAGCCCGAAAACGAGCTCCAGCTTGGATTTGTTCTTAGCCGAGGAATGTGGCGGCCCGTGAAGCTTCTTTTCACAAGCCCCATCGTGTTTCTCCTCTCCCTCTACATGTCCTTCGTTGCCGGCCTCCTCTACCTGCTCTTCACGACCATCTCAGGCGTCTTTGTTGACACGTACCACTGGTCGTCGGAGCTCACCGGACTCGCCTACCTGGGCGTAGGTCTCGGCTTTCTCTGCAGCCTCGTCATCGTTGCGCGCACGTCGGACGCTACCATCCTGAAGCTCTCCCAGCGCAACAACGGCGTCTACGAGCCCGAGATGCGGCTGCCCGCCTGCATCTTCTTCGGCATGTTCATCCCAGTGTCTTTCTTCTGGTACGGCTGGACGACAGACAAGCACGTTCATTGGATGGTGCCCATCATCGGCCTGGCGCCCTTTGGCTTCGGCCTGATGGGTGTGATGGTGCCCATTCAAACATACCTCATTGATGCCTTTCCGACCTACGCTGCCAGTGCTGTCGCAGGGCTCACCACCATGCGTTGCTTGTTCGGCGCTCTGCTACCGCTCGCCGGTCCGAAAATGTACCAGTCGCTCGGTCTCGGCTGGGGCAACTCGCTGTTGGGCTTCATCGCGCTCGGACTGATCCCGGGGCCGATCTTGATGTACAAGTACGGCGGGATGATTCGCAAGAAGTATCCGGTCAAATTGTAGTACGGATGGTGCCGATATGTATTTGTTTGCTAATGTCGATGTTACGGAGATCGGCACAGTAGAAATTGAGGGCAAGACGCACATGTTCAAAGAATAATACTGGATTGGGCCAAAAGAAGATGCCAAGCAGCTGCCTTGTGTCGTCATCGATACAAAAGGTGGCTCAGATGGCCTGGACCTGAAGGGAATGGTTGTCAGAATAGGAGACTTCTGCCAGGGCATTTTTCAGGACACAGACAAGGGACTCTTCTGGCTGGAGAGATGGGGGTTCCGGGCGGCGACGGCACTTGGGTCAAACATCATAGGAGCAACACTGATCCTGATGGAGGGGCCGCAGTACTACCTTGCAAGTGGGCATGTAAAGAGAAATCACTCTGGACGGGAGGATATGGGAAGTTACGGAACTTCTCGAGGGCTAATATGCGAACTTCTATTGATCTGCTGCATATCACAGAGACGCATGAATAGATGGAGTCCCTCTAATGTACTTCAGCACAGCTACGAGTATACCGCGGCAATGATGTATATAAATTGTGATACGTCGCGTTGCGTCTCGTGCTTTTGTATAGTATCGCCAGAATTTGCAACGATGGGCTAATCTTATAACGACTCGTTCGCTGGAAAAGCTGCCAGTACTTGTTTGGTGGCAGTTACAGCGCCAAATATGCCACCCTCGCTGAGGATACTTGCAACTGTTGCATCGTGTAGACCTTGCTCGGCGGCGGCGGCAGCATCCGATACAAGAATGCAATCCAGGCCCATATCATCTGTTCAGAATTAGCAAAACAGTTCGAAAATTAGAAAATAGCCCCGATAAGCGGCTTCGAAGGACCGGATACGTACTCCCGTCTCTCATGGTGCTGCTGACGCACACATCGGTGGTGACACCGCAAATCACAAGATTTTTAATACCCTTATTGTCCAACAAAAGCTTAAAGTCGGTATGCTGGAAAGCACTTCTACCGGGCTTGTCAATTACCGGCTCGGAGGGCAAAGGAGCTAGCTCGGGGATGATTTCGTGGCCCATCTCGCCACGGACAAGGAGCCTGCCAAGGGGTCCATCATCGCCTATTCCCTTTCCGCTTGGGTTGTTCCTGCTACGCAGCAACTCTCGGCTCGACAGAGTGGAAAGATCAGGTCGATGGCCTTCGCGAGTGTGGTAGACCGGGAAGCCAGCTTCGCGGAAGGCACCGAGCAGTGATTGTATTTGCGGGATGACGGCTCTTGCCGGCTCTATGGAGATGCCCTGGTAGTCCAAGTAGCCGCCAGGGGCGCAAAAATCCATCTGCATGTCTATCACGACCAAGGCGGTGGTGTCCTGTCGGAACGAGGAGTTGTGCGGCCACTTGTACGGCTGCGCTTCAATCGACGAAGCTATCGGACCGGTAAGATGCATCGCGATTCGAAGATCGTGGCGGTGCTTCTTGGTCGACTCAAAAGGTCAATAGCGACAGGGGAGTTGTGTTCAATGTGGTAGCATCAATTCGAAATAAGGGTATAGTAGTGGCCTGACTGAGGATTTCCGCACCTGTTTAAAATGCCAACCCAACCAGACCGCATTGCCAGCATTCCGCTCATGTGCTACCGTCCAAGGTGCGTTCTCAATGAGGTTAGAATCACGTTGGTGTGCGAGATAAAAGCCTAGTCACCGCCAATGTTAGTAAGCTTACAGTGTCTATTAAGATGATTAATCGTATCCGCTGGCTGAAGCAGCGGTACCGGCCAAGCTTTTATGTGTTTTACGCGGACGACGGCGACGGCTACCACTCGACGGAAAAAAATGATCCACCTACGCCACAACAGGCGACTAGGGGTCCCTTCTCTAACCTCCTGCAACAGGAGAGAGAGCGGACGATCTGAAGAGAGAGAAAAGGGAAAGGGGGTTTGTATGTGTAGGAAGATTTTAAGCCACGATGGACAACATGTTCACTGTGGCATCCAAGTTGCGCAGGTTGCTGTTTATTTCTTTGTTTGTTTTTTCTCTTTTTCGCCGTGGCCGTGGCCGTGACTGATAAAACAACTCTGTGAAAAAATATGCATATGTCAATGTACGGAATAAAAGAAAACACTTTTTACCTTGCTACTGCATACACGTGTACAACACTCTTTCATGTTGTTTTTAACCGTGCACCGACATTCGCACCGTACCGTTCAATCGTTCGTTATCGCTTCGTCTGTTGTACAGAAGTCGCACAGCGGCTCACATCGACGAACCCTGCTGCTTATGAGGTATCACGCTTCCAGTCCAACCAGCTGGTTTATTGATGAGACCGGAGTGGACAAAAGTTTTGGAATAAGGCGGGCCCGTCAAGTCAAGTAAATTTTATCGTGGCCAAAGGTCATAAATCCTCCCAGCCTACACTTAAGAAAGTGTTCTGCATTTCCAAGTGTACGAAGGATCGACTGATGCCGAAATATTTGAAGTCTAACAGAGATGTGCCGGTTGAATCCATACGAGGCCAAACAGTTGTTACAGAGTAGCAAGAAATTTTTGGACAACAACAACGGTGGAGGCGTGGGAATTTTCAGGTGTAACGAAGGACATAATTCAGCCTACTTAAGCCACTCTTGACTTGCGGTGAGGGGGCGTCCCTTTTTTAGCAGATGGCGCAGCGGTTTTGAGATTTCAACATCCATGTCGGCGGAAGAAGAGAAGAATGAAATACGGCTGGACAGGTAAAATATTTAGTATATTAGACACAAAAAAATAAAGAAGGAAACATCCTTCTGCGGGCGGGCAAGAAGGCGGCCCAAGCTATTCGATTCGATTCTTCTGCATCGTGGGCTCTATTTTGCGTTCAGCATCGTGGGCAGAAAATAGGTAACAGAAAATAGCAAATAGTAAAGTATCCTTCTGCGGGGCATTATGAATAATTTAAATAAAGACAAGACATGAAATGTTGCTAGATTTTCAGAGTTGTATTGCGTGCAAATATTTACGGAACATAAACTTTTGCCAAACTAATAACGCGACCGAGGCCTCCTTACCTTACACAAGGACTGCTTCGTAACAGCACAATGTAAGCTGAAGAACACAAACCTCGGATCCTGTAAATCTCTACGCTAGGCAGAATGTAATTGCGACAATAGCCTCCACCCAGCCTTCGACTACCGTGGCTTGAATTATGCTATCTAAACATTGACGCGAGGCACCAGATGTTGTGATTATCATTAATGGGCATGCAGCTCTGTGGCGTTCGAAAAGGGCGGATAGACAAGAATTCCAGCCGGTGCCTGAGGAGATGATGAAAGTGTAGAGTGACCAATAAGAGGCGGGTGACTTGTGTCATGTTGAGGGCCGGTGACTGTGTCATGTCGCGGGCGCGTGCCTGTGTCATGTCGAGGGGACTAGATAGCTAGCCTGGTTGCATCATCTTAGTGTTGTGGGTGGAATTAGCGATAGTTGTATTCTGACTGGAGGTGGGCGGAGCCCCCCAGGCGCCAGGGCCATAAAAGCCCCACAAGAATATGATGTCTTGCATGATGCCGCAATTCGACCAGGGCATGGTGTGCTTCAAAGACGCCTTTCTTGATCCAACCGTGGACTCTTCCTGACCTTATGGCTTCCATCTGGTAGATACTATATAAGCATAGAAGTACATCAAATGAGTGATAAATAGACTGTCGCAGGCCGGGGATTTGATGCGACTGCAAACAATCTTTCAAGCTTTGATTTGATGATAAACGGAGTCTCTGGCGACTTTTTCGACCATGGCGACTACCACCACCACAGAAACCCGTTCTGAAACGGTGTTGACAACCCAGCTTGAGGCGACCCATCTTGAGGCTAGTGGGTACCCAAAACCGCTGTCGGTCTCTGGAGCGCTTGACCAATTCAAATTCGAAGAGACAACGCCCGTGATCGGGCGTGAATACCCCAATGTCAACCTGGTCGACGACGTGATCAACGCCAAAAACTCCGACGAGTTGATTCGCGACCTTGCAATCACCAGTGAGTCGCCCATGCCGGCTTGACTCGTCTATTTGGCCCGCTGACAGCCCGCTAGTTTCACAGAGAGGCGTGGTCTTCTTCCGCGCCCAAGACAATCTTACCGACGACATACAGAAAGTGCTGGTTCAGCGGCTCGGAGAGCTGACTGGCAAGCCCAGGGAATCGACCTTGCACATCCATCCCCTGCTCAACGGCACCCATGAATTTGGAGTTGAGGACAACGAGATCAGCACCATCTCATCAAAGTCTTTCAAAGCCTTCTCCGATGGCGAAAGAGATAGAGACGACAGAAAGGCTGGCGCAGCGTCATGGCACAGCGATATCCAATTCGAAGAGTACCCGGCTGACTACACGAGTCTGCGGCTGACCCAGCTTCCGTCCTCAGGTGGCGATACCCTGTGGGCGTCGGGCTACGAGCTCTATGATCGCTTCAGCGACCAGTACCAGAAGTTCTTCGAAGGTCTGACGGCGACATTCAGCGGAGACGGATTTACCAAGGCTGCGGCTGCACGCCCCGACAGATTTAAGCTCTATGAAGAGCCGCGAGGAAATCCCGCCAATACCGGTCGTGAGCTTTTGGCTGTCCATCCAGTTGTGCGAACGAACCCGGTGACGGGCTGGAAGTCGATTTTCGCCATTGGCAACTTCCCCCGCCGCATCAATGAGTTGAGCGCGCGCGAGAGCAAGGATCTTTTGGAGGCCTTCTACAAGAGGATCGAGGAATACCACGACCTGCAGGTCAGATTCAAGTGGAGGAATCAGAACGATCTCGGTAGGTGTTCTATTCCTACAGCAGACTTGAGTGATATACTAACATCTTTCAAGCTATCTGGGACAACCGCAGCGCATTTCACAGTGCTACGAACGATTACGACAACCTTGGTGACCGTTTCGGTCATCGCGCTGTTGGAATTGGTGAAAAGCCATACTTGGACCCTCAGAGCCAGTCAAGGACTATCGCACTCGCCAGTAAATAGAAGTGCAGCAGAGCGTATTTCCGTATATGAGAGTGTATATTTGGCTTTAGTTTCCGTATCAAATGAGTGTGGATTAACTACTACTTGAATATGACTGGCTATTGACCTCTGTTATTCGCCTTCTCATGCAGCGCCTCAGTATCAGCTATAGCGCTGGCAGAACGTATTACGCAAGGATTGTGGCCTTTACAAACGAGGAGCGGAAACACAAAGCCCTCCGGCTCTGGACTGTCTTCCACCTGTGCTATCACACTAGAATCGACGACAAAAATTATGGCCAGCTTCTTGAGAAACTAGAGGGTGGAACATTTCGACGTAATTGTGATCCAGAAATCTGGGGGGATCAATACTCCAATGCTGCCACACTTCCCTCGTAACAGTATTTGAATTTGAACTTGCTTGCAAGGGTTACCCGGAGATACGGACTTGTTTTCTTGTCAACAGAGCAATCCCAATGTCTGACTGGACAATCAATTATCACTCCCCAGACCCCACCCGTTACGAATCCGGCCCCCACGAAGACCCAAAAAGAAGGCCAGTACATCGAAATGTACCGGCACAGGCACCAAAGACTGAATTACATATGGAATGATCATTTGGGGGTTTAAACTATGTAATTGCTCTGCAGATCTGTGGTGTGTTCCATAGCACAGCAGTCGTCTAAATCTAGTACGTACAATCAATCTCACCCCATTCTACTCATAAAGCGGATAATAATTCAAGCGCTAACATGAACATTTATACGGCGAGGCATGCTGCTTCCAAATGCTCCCCAGCCTGTCGCACTCTGCCATTCTTCATTCTCAGTGAACCTCTCTGAAGCTGACTTTCAAGCGCGTCTTTGGCGCCGACTGTAATCCGTAACTAAAAACAAGAGAGAAACGAGGAAAACACATGGATGGCTGACTCCGCCACGACCTTTGGCTCTCTAATAGAGCATTTAGGCCCGCTCTCTCTTTCGTTCTCAGGTTCGGAGTCGTGAGCAGTTAGCTATGCCACGCCTAACGAGCAAACAGTTACTACGGCGATCTTTCGAGCGAACTCGTTTTACGATATGCTTCTCAACGGCGAATCTCGGGAGGAAATTGCGGCCAAGCTATGCAGGTTTGTAGCCTTTAAAACAAAACACGTTCCAAAGGGACTCGAACGCCTTGCGGGTGGGTCTTACATGTCTAAGCCATTAAAAAAATTAATTTCACCGCGTTCTTTCGACGCCACTGGTTAAGATAAGGTGTGTTGCATAATAGCTCCGGTAGTGAGACATGAAATAAAAATCTTTCTTTTTGTTTGGTCGAAAACATTCTGGCCAGTGATCCAAATCCCAAGTTGGTTGTGTCGCCTTTCTTGGCCGTTTCAAACCTCTGAGACATGGTGGTGTACTATGCGCTGCACTTTCTTTTCTTTTTCCAGCCGCGAACCGGCAGGCACGGGATTGGTAGGTGCGGCTTCGTAGCTGGTTGGTCTGCCCGGATTGGAAAAGTACCAAAACCGGGAAAGGCATGCCGTGCGTAGAGACTTCCGAGCCATGATAGGAAAGACACCGCCCCCCATTCCATCAAGCAAGCAAAATAATTGGCCCGGCGAATTCGTTGCTAGAAACGGGCGAGCGCTCATAGCACAGCGAGCGTAGTCATGCAACTAAAAAAAGGATGTGCATCCACTATTACCATTTCCAGTCTTATTTCTATATATGGTTATCTGATGACAGCCGTTGAGCCCGGTCTTCCTCCCGTCAACGGCCACGTCAAGTGTCTCACCTTCAGGTCCACGTAACGGCCCTCTGCCGTTCGTGGCTAGACGCTGTCTTACAGCTGCCGCCGTGTAGGCACCGGTACGATGCCGATCCTAGAGAGAGACCGTGTCCGCTTGATCCGTCTCGTTAACTTTCCACTCTTCTTACTTTTTTCCTCTTTTTCCTCTTTTTGCTCTTTTCCCTCTTTTTCTTCTTCTTTTTTCTTATCCCTCCCCCGGATCTTGTATTCCTTTCCGTCCCCCCCATTTAAGAGAGCAATTCCTATCCCAATATTACACAAGGGAGTCTCTGGTAGACTCAAAATACAACAACGCATGTCAGCGGCAGACTCCAGAGATTAGACTGTAGGACGGTACTTGGTATGACAGGTCGGATAGGTGGAGGTGGAAGAACAGGTAAAGAAGAGGGGTATATTCGTAAGAGGAGAAAATAGTAAGATAAGATACAAGACCGGATCTCGATCGGTTTGTACTTTCTGAGCGGGCGTTCATTACCCTCCGTATGCGAAAGCTGCTATAATTTTGTTGGGGGCCAGAAACGACAATGCCTGGCTAGCGACAACCGGCCCGAGCCTACCAACTGCGAGCTGCCAGCCCAGGTGCCTCAGGTGGACACCAGTTATATTACCCCCATGCCCTTTGGCTTCACTCCGGACACAAGGCCCGCAGTCCAGTGGCTTGGCTGCGCAACATATGCCCAAATCAATACTGTCAGCAAGAGGAAAAAGGATTAAGGAATGCAGCTTTACCGAAGCAAGGGGGCTCGGGAAGAGGAAAAACGATTAGCGAATGCAGCTTTGTGGACGTAAAGCTCACGGGACTGACCAATAAAGTGTAATTTCTGTATCTTGTAAGTTAGATGGTAAGGTATTTTAGGGGAGTGTGGCACTCCCCTCTCCTAAGGAAAATTATGACACAATAGACTTTATGGTGGAGGGCGTGCACGATAGTAGAAAAAAGAAACATAGCAGGCTTTCAGGTCTTTCTCTCTGGACTGGCTACTTCTCAAAACTATAAGATCGCGTTGCAAGCAGGTCTAATCTGTAAAAAAAAACAAATCTGTAAAAAAAAAAGAGACATTGCGAACCTCATCCATATCAAGACTCGCTCGAACAAGACTCCAAGTAAGCCTATTACGCCAACTTAAGCCACGCAGTATTTAATAAGTTAACATCGGAGCCTTTAGTAAAACAAAACCAAAAAAACCACATCATCCTTTTTCTCAACGTGCTTAGACGCTGCAAAAAATGTCCGAGACGTTAACAATGACGAATAACATGGGTATCGGCCCAAAGGACGGGCACGTTCCGACAACAGCCGACGGCCCGTCTCTGCTTCTTGGCAAACGCATCGAGCCGACTTTGAGAACGCCGGCCGACCGGACCCCTTACTTTTGGGGGCCAAAACCACCTTCCGAGGCCCCCGCCGCCACGACCGGGTATGCTCAGTTGCGAGAAATCATCCGTGAAGGGAGCATCCAAGACTGGCAGCGGGTGCTCTTGGAGGGCGAGGAAATTCTGAAAGAGGGGTTTAAGGAAATTGCCGCACCCAGAGATGGCCCGGACGTGGTGGTCCGCGAGGTCTCTCTCTCCAAGGAGCTGCAGCAGTGGCGCGCAGACCAGCATAAAGCAGGCCGCATGCTTCCCAGCAAGGGGCACGGACTGGTCACCGCGTCCGACGAGGTGGTGGAGATCATGAATGCACGGGACTGGCCGCGACCCATGCTGCTGAACGGGGCTCTCTTTGGCTCCGGGATGACCAACATGCTGATCGGAGCGCACGATGCCGAGACGCTGTTCTCCAACTATGTCACCGACCTCTGCTTCTATTACGAGCACGCCTACCATCGCGTGTTCCCCGAGTTCGAGGCTCTGCTCGACGAGGCCGCTGACGACCCTCGCGCCCGGGCGACTTTGGGCGGCACAGAGCGGAGACAAGTCATGCAGTACACGCTGCAGTATGTGCGGTGCAAGGTCGCCCTCGAAGAGAAGCACAAGGGCGACTTGCCGGGCAAAGTCATGCGGCTGAACTGGCGCGACTCAATGGTGCTCTATCTGTGCGAGAACAGTATCGTGGGAATGGCGGCCGAGCAGGTGGCGCGCGGTTACGACCCGGCCGGCGTGTATAATGACTTTATGTTCAGCTGCCCGGGGACGGACATTATCGACGTCGGGTCTGACCTGTGTAACTCGGAGCTGGTCAACGCGGTGCTGTGCTCGGCGGATATTTTCGACACCGGGATCGTTACGGAGACGGCCTTACAGCGTATCTACGATGCGTGGGCGCACTCTTCCGCGAGGATGTGGACCGATCGGTGGTCCGACCCCGGGGCGCGCATGTGCTCCGTGCTGTATACCTGGCACATTATGAACAACAGGCACGGCTTCTTCCGACGAGCTCTGCTCGGTTATCCCAAGATCAGGAAGACACCGGTGGACCAGCGCGAGGCCGACGTGTGCGAGGTGTTTGATGCGGACCTGCGGACGACGGGGTTCAGCAGACCGCTCGCCAATGCGTGCAACGGCGCCAACTGGTGCGACCACGTGCAAGCGCACCTGCACGCACACGCGGAAAAGGAATTGCTGGAGCAGTTCTGGTCGCTCTTTTCAATCGCTCCGCTGGAGTATGCCCAGAGCCAAGCAGTATCAACAGACCACGAAGAGGCCCTCGCAGAAAAGCTGAGGCTGGCGATGGCCAAAGCCTATGCGATGGGACTGATTGATGACATGGTGTGGCTGCTCGCTCATGCTAACCAGCATGCTTGGCAGGTGAACCGCATGTTTGAAGCCGCAATGTGGGGTAGTCTTCTTGACGACGGCAGCCTGAGCGGCAAACTGGATCGAAAGGAGTAGCGGCATTCGGATGTGGTTAAAAAACGGACCGGGCCGACACGGTGGGGTTGCGGGGATCTCCTCTACGCTCCGGGCGAAAGAGGGTGCTCGCTTGTCTCTTTTCTCTTTTCTCTTTTCTCTTTTCTCTTTTCTCTTTTCTCTTTGATGCTTCGTCGCTTTGATTCTCCATTTTCTTTTTGTTTGTGCTTTCTTTTCTGTCATGTGCCTTTTGTCTCCTTTTCAATATATACGACGTACCTATTCTTATATTCACCGCTTAAATATGCCTACACTCCCGGTCCTCGCCGTCCTACCCGGCCCATATAACGCCTAGCTACGTGCGAAAGAGGGGGTTGCCATTCCGGCGGCTGGCACAGGTGCCGATGGACAGGTAAGCCGCTGGACTGCGCGCCTTGTGTTGGGGGTGAAACCAGCGGGTACTGATAAGATAACTCGCAAGATGGCCGGTAATATAACTGGTGAATTGACATCCGTGGCCCTTGGCTGGCAGCTGTCATGCGCGGGTCCCTTTTCGCCAGCCAGGCGTCGCCCCGGGATTCTATTGCTTGTACGGAGTACTTCCGGTTACGATGTTCCTAACATGTCGCACAATGTGTGACATTGTGCGACAAACGTACGAGGGCGAGGTCCTTTCTCCCCTCTTCTTCTGCATGCCTAGGTTGGAACCTCAAGCTTTCAGCCATAAATCAAAACTCTTAGGTTGATCGGTTTTTTCCGAGCCGCTTCTAACAAAGTAGGACAGCCACCACTGCTTCATCGCTGTTATCCCCCTGCAAAGCACGAGCCGTCTTTGAGAGGGACCTATATGAATCCGCCCACGAATACAATAGGGGATAGCTGCCCCGTCTCTACCCATTCCACATGCCCCCCAACCCGGGTTCAGTCATCATCTTCCTTCTGATAACCCACCCATGTCCTGCCGCCACTGCTCCTGTACCTCTTCCAACAATCCAGGAGTCGCACACACGTCCGTCGCCGTTCCGGCCATGGCCTTGGCCACCCGCATCGCCCGGGAAAACGCCCCCCGGGTCCCGGACGCCATTTCAAAATCAGGACTGTGCGGCTGGCCCGCACCCGCTCCGGGAGGAATCGCAAAGCTGATGTTCATGCTCGGCAGGGCATGGCTCACGTTGCCCTGGTCCGTACTTGCCACGACCCACGTAAACTCCCCCGGCGGCGGCAGTGGCGGGTTGGGTGGCTGGGTGTCGTCGTCCACCTCCTCCGGCAACGCCTCCCAATGCCGCGCATACGCCACCGCCAGCACCCGGTTCGGCACATGGTCCATGTATCCCGGCTCCACGTCGATCTCGACCCGCGCCCCCGTGGCCTCGGCCCCCGCGCAGAAACACGCCACGACTTTCTGCTGCAGCACCTGCAGTCGGTCGGCGCTGGCGGCCCGGAGCACGGCCACGCCGGCGGCGTGCGCGTGGATGACGTTGGGCTTGTCGCCGCCGTCGGTAATCTGCAGGCCGATGACATCGTCGGGCTGCGTCTGCTGTCGCAGGGCGGAGACGGCGGTGTAGGCGACGACGAGGGCGTCGAGGGCGTTGACGCCTTGCCAGGGGCTCCGGGCGGCGTGGGCGGCGCGGCCGTGGTAGGCGACGCGGAGGCGGGCGTAGGCGGTGGTGCGAACGAGCGGGCTGTTATTGAGGATGCCCGGGTGCGAGATGAGGGAGACGTCGGCGTCGGCGTAGGCGCCGGCCTCGAGACAGCGGATCTTGCCGCCGCCGCCGCCTTCCTCGGCGGGCGTACCGAGAAGGAGCACTGTGCCGGGAAGACGGTGGCGGCGCAGCATTTTGGCGGTGGCGAGGGCGGCGGCCACAGAGACGACGGCGATGAGATTGTGACCGCAAGCGTGGCCCAAGCCAGGGAGTGCGTCTAGTTTTGATCAGCTACACCGTAGAACACATGCAGAGTGACGTTGTCTAGTTAGGGAAGTGTGGGCATACCCATCTCTGCGTTAAAAGAGACCACGGGACCCGGCCTACCGCTGTTGTAAACCGCCGCCCACGCCGTCTCCATTCCATACGCCGAGCGCGTGACGTGCCATCCCTCTCGGGACTGCATGAAGCTGGTCAAGGCATCGTGGGCCTTGTGCTCCTGGAACGCCAGCTCAGGGTTGTCGTGGAGGAAGCTGTTGAGGGGCAACAGTACAGGCTCCAAGCCACGAATGAATTGATCAATGTCGGCTAGGTATCCATCCGTGAGCGCGGACCCTCGCGAGGCGTCGTCGGCGCCGGGGACGAGGACGAAGTCGTCTTCGTCTTCCATCTTGAGAAAACGAGTAGCACCACGTGATAGCACAGTCCTGGATCCGTTGCCGGGCGGAGGAGGGGGGATGCCGGTTTGAACCGGGGGGTGGACGAGAGGGTTTCTAATAATGGAACCTTGAAGGGCCCTCGAAGGACCCTCGTGCACTCCGGGAATAATAAAACACATATACAACTGCGGCGATACTCCAGGTATCGGATCAGCCGGGGCGGAACGAAAGCAAGCAGTTAGGTAAGGCAAATGCTGCTCTATCTACATAGTCGACTGCCGACGTCTCATCTTCATCGGCAAGGGAAAGATCAGCAGCGAACGGGCCGCGAACAAAGCCAGCCAAGGCCCGGTAGTTGTCCAAATAGTCTATGTCCCCCAAGTTCTGACTCTCATGAAAGGAGAGGGGTAAGCATCTACGTTGCGTTTCCTGCCGTGTTGCATCTTGGCTGCACTTGCAACGCGCGCACTCTGGAAGAAGGACGGGCGGGAAGGGATGCATGGGGAATAGGGCGGATGTTCAACGTCTGTACGAAGTACGTCTTCAACACCATCTTTCGAATGTGGTGGTGATCAGTGCCAAGCTGAGACGGCGAGCGGCGTATTTAAGGGTCTGCTCCCTATCTTCGATCTCTCGAGTCCTTGCACAGATATCACTCCCACTAGACACAAGACCAAGACTACCCGAGACACCTACAAGCAACATCATGGCTCCCGTTCTGGACCCCCCGCAGACCGTCGACTGGATGGGCAAGGCGACGCCGGTCTGGTCCATGCAGACCATCAACTACGGGCTACTGCTCTCCCAGGACCCCGGCGAGATCGACCGCGTCGTCAATGCCTGCTTGGAGGAGGGTTACTTCTATCTCGACCTCCAGGGCCTCGACGGCCGCCGCACGCTGGCCGACCAGCAGGAGCTGCTGAAGCTGATGAAGCGGTTCTTTGCCGCCCCCCTCGAAGCCAAGAACGAGTTTGGCTTGATCTCCTCGCATCTGGGGTGCGCCGTTCTCTCTCTCTCTCTCTCTCTCTCTATCTCCTAGACGGGCGTCCTTGCTAACGCCTTCTTCTTAACCCAGATACGAGCCCGTGGGCAGCCGCACCGGTGTCGCAGCTGGCACCAAGGACGGATATGAGATGCTCAAGGTGTCGCGGGATGAGATCCAGCACGACAGTCCCCGGATCCCGGCCCCCGTCAAGAACAGCGGCGACCTGCAGATTTTGGAAAACGCCATCGGCAGCTGCAACACCGTCACCAAGGTCATCCTGTCGGCTCTGTCCACCGGCCTGCACCTGACGGGAGCCGGGCGTTTTGAACACTCCCACCGCAACGAGCGGCTCTCCACAACCACGGTTTGTTCCTTCCACCCCCATCCTCCCCCGTCCACCTTCATGTGTTGTTGTCTTCTTCTGTTTACAACTTTACACTAACTTCCCCTAGCTCTCCATGATGCACTACCTCCCCTTGGAAACCCTCGCCGGCCAGAACCGCATCGGCCACCAGAAGCACACCGACATCAGCACCCTCACCCTCCTCTTCTCCGAGCAGTGGGGCCTCCAGGTCCGCCCGCCCGGTTCCTGCGGAGCGCGCGAGATGGGCTTTGTGGCGCCGAAGCCGGGGTGCGCCTTTGTTCACGTGGGCGACTCGCTGCGCTTTGCTAGCGGCATGAAGTTCCAGAGCTGCATCCACCGCGTGGTGCCGTTTGACCCCACGGAGCATCGCTACTCGATTGCGTACTTTTTGCGGGCCGAGAACGACACCATGTTTGTGGACTCGGAGGGCCGCGCGGTGACGGCGGCGCAGTGGCACGACGAGAAATTCAAGGCGTTTACGGACCCGGAGTTGTGGCAGGCGATGGCGCCCAAGTCGATGATTCTGGGGGGCATGAAGGAGGACGGGGAGGACGCGCCTATTGATGTGCCAGCAGCAGCAGCCCATGTCCAGGTTGGGACGGCCGTGCCGGTCCAGACTTGAGAGGGTAGCCTTTTCGTGTCTGTCTGTTAGCGGTAACCCTTGAAATTGAACTCGGAGCGACGCCGTTTCACATGTCGGCGTCGAGACACAGCGGCAAATAAGACCCCAGAGAGACCGAAAATGATGCCTAGAAGAGTATATAGTTCATAATCTTTTGAGGTTTTACAAGAAAACACAACAAAAATAACAGAGGGTGAGATTCGTGAGGCTCGCAACGCAGGAGGCTAACTAAGGACTGTAGTATATAAAATCCCGCCTTGTAAGAGGAGAAAGTTATAGCCAGTTAGCCAGTGCCGTCTATATCAAATCGGCTCACCATGAGAAATACTATCAAAATAAGACCAAAAGGAAAATGCCCCGGTTGTTTCATCAATGCCCGTGAACTCGGCGAAGTCAAAGTCTGGTATCGGCACCTCCCCAAAGTCCGGTGCACGTCGGGGCAACTCGACTTCCGCTCCCATTGGCAGAGAACGGGGTATGCCTATCGTATCGATGCTACTTTGGCGTTGACAAATACGTTGTTGCACCTCGGCTTCCAGTTCGTCCAGAACGAACGAATAGCGTAGAGAATACGCGTTTTCTTTGCTAGCCTTTGCTAAGCTCTCTTGCGCGTCCTGGGCGAGATGCAGCAGCCGGCTACCGTCCTCGTCGAGCTCCTGTCTCCCAGCATTGACCTGCAGCTTTTGGAGCAAATGGAGATATAAGATGGAGATTGCGTTAAACGCAATGTTCTGTGTGAACCAATACACTGCGACATTTTGATTTTCTGCCGCCAAACTAATCACCAGTTCAGCCAACTCGATGGATGCAAAGATACAGGCCTCAACAGAAGTATCGACAGCATGATGGTGTGCGCCGGAATCAAGGGTGAAGTGGTATACTAGGGACGGTCGGTTGATCAGGATGACCGCATGAAGATAGAATATATTTAAGACCACGGCCTGTCGTCGAAATGGTGGGACGAGGATCGAGGGATGGATGTCGCCCGAAAATAGAGGGGAGAGCTGTTGTTTCCATTCGTCAAGTGCTCTTTGATTTGCCTGTATTGCCTTGAAAAGGGCGGTGCTGCACGTCTCATAATGTTCTCGCATACTGCTTCCCACGATACGGGAGAGGTGGATATGCGAAATAGTCGCGGTGATAATAGAGTCTTTGCGTGGCTGTCGTGACAATGATGGGGGTGGTAGCAGCAGCAGCTCCTCGTCATCTATGGCCCCTGGCAGATCCTGGAGTGCGTGTTCTTCGCTGAGCAATGTTGGCCGTCCGAGACTGATACTGATATACTTGTCGGTGGCGTAGACGCACCAGAACGTGCGGCACCGCAGCTGGTGCTCGACGAATGATGCGCTCTCGCCTGTTGGGAGTCTCGTGCGGCGGTGAATCCCCAAAGCCAGCGTCAGCTGTACCACGACGCCAAACGTGTACCAGGCCTCATTGGGACGAGAAGAAGACAGGAGGTGATGGACCTGAACCAAACGTGCCTGGATAGATTCCAGGGTTGGTGGGCCCTTTTCTTGGCTCAAAACGGACGTTCCTTTTATGAAGAGCATCTCGCTGACAAGTTTGGTTTTCTCGTGTCCGGTCAATGAATCGGATTCTTCCGACGTCAGATACAAGGCGCCATGCGCCAGAACCATGAAGCAGATGGATATCTGCGTGGCCTGGAGCACACTGGAATGTCCGTTATGTAAACATTGGAGCCACTTTTTGACATGCGGCACAAGGAGGAAATGATATGTGACGGCTGCTCGTTCGAAATAGACCGATGATAGGAGATCGATGCTTTGCCACCGGACATCCTTCAACACGTCATCGGGCAAATTGGGGGATACTGGTGACAGATTTTCATCGCCAAAGGAAAATATTGTAGATCCGAGGGTCGCTTTCTCAGGTGCGGTCCGCAAGTTTGTACGAGCGCGTCCTAGTCGGGCCCAAGCCCGATTCAGCCACGAGAAAGGGGAAACTGGTTCGAGGGAGTTGTCTCCAGGGTCTTGTCCAGATTCGATATCGTCTCCACGTTCTGCATACTGGAGACGAGAAGGTGCGTTAGGGGAGTTACGCCCATTTGTTCGGCAGCCCTGGTGGTGGCCGGAAACTTGAAGCGTCGTATCCCCCCCCGGGGCAAAAGGGGAGATTTCTATGGGGTTGGTCCCGTTTGACTGCTTTCCTGGTGGCTTGCGGATTGTGTCTGCCTATTGGAATGGAAGCATATTAGCCGACTAGTCATAGCAGACAGATAACATGAAGATGCTGCTTGTTTGTCGGGGGCGGACATACGAAATGCTTGTCAAACGTATTGCGAAAGGTGTATTTTTGTTGGCAGTCAAACACACAGCGTCGTTGAAGTCGCGCGCAGTGGTCACATGGAGTGGTACCAGAACATCGCTTTTTGTACTTCCTGCAACTGTTGCAGGCTCTTCGCTTTGGGCGGTGCATTTGTGTCATAGTATGAGTCTGTCGCGCTCACGGATCAGCTGTGTGGTTTGTCGAAGGTCGATTTGAGCAGATGCCAACGGAAGCGGTCGCGTCGGGAGGCATATGCCGAGGCTAAAACCAAAAATGCGGGGTGTACGACATTCCTGGGCCACTAATCGTCCGCGCCACAGTTCTTTCGGTGCCGGTCTCACCGTAGCACATATCTTCGACTTCGACAGTTGCGCTGGCAGGGTTTTTTTGTGCGTGCGGGAATGACCGTTTTCACCGTCCAATGTACCCTTCTGTTGATTTGTGAGTGTTTACACCTATTTTTTGGCGTGGCAAATCACAGACGCGCTGAAAACTATCAATGCGAGGTCATGGTGACGGTATTTCGCGAAAACAACACCCAAAGCTTCACTGCCCAACCCTCCACCATACGTGTTTACAAGCACTCCTCAAACTTTAAACCGCTGCACGCACCGTACTCAATAATAGGGTAATGAATTGTATTGAAAATATTGAATCCCTGCTTGTGTTTTTCGGCCCCAGTTAAGACCGGAAAGCTACTGTATCAGCAGTACTCGTACGAGTAGGCCGTGCGCCGTAATATATCATGGCCCAAAGTGTCGACGGCCTTGGCCTCAGATCAAGAATCTAAAGCTTGTCCTGGTCGACCTCTCCAGACTCGTCACACCTTCCACATGCTCACCCGCCTCCAACTTCTTATTCAGCCTTACTAACACAAATCGAAGTACGGTAGCGGCAGCAATAGCTACCACGATAGCAGCAGAGCATGCAGACATGGCTATAGTATAGCGCGGGGCCATAGATGATTGAAACATGTAGCTGGCATAGATACTGCTCGAGTTTCCAACGGCCGTGATCAATGCCAAGGCCGCTGCTCGCTTGGCGGGAGGACGTGTAAGAGTGTTGGAGATCCAGCCAAGGGCGACAACGAAGCCCGGGTATATACCCGATATCATCAGCATCATGCTCAAATACCGAGGGGCAATCGATGTTGTGGTAGCGGCGATAATAAAGGCGGCTATGGCGAAGCACAATGGTATGGTAATGTGCAGATAGCGTTCCCCGGTACGGTCGGCATTCCAGGCAGTCAGGCAAACAACGACCATACCGAGAGCGTAAGGCGGAACGGTCAGGAGCAGAGTCACCACTTCGCCATATCCTAGAGTCTGGACAACCGAGGGGAAGAAGTTGGTAACAGAGGCCGCAAAAATGATGGCGAAGAGAAGGATCGTCTGTTGCAAAGCGAAATTAGCGCCAGCAACCCCCATGTGGACGCATAATGGGACGGTCAGCACATACCAGAAGCCAGGTTTTTATATCAAAGACAGCAAGTTTCAACCCGTGCCAGAAGCTCTCCTTGGAAGAAGGATCCTCGTCCTCCTGTCCTGCGTCGAAACGCAGCCGGAACATGGCAAGGCTTTTCTCGTCGTCAGACAACCAGGAAGTTGTGCGCGGAAAATTGGGCAAAATGAAGATTGATAGAATAGCGATCGCAACAGTAGTCGATCCCTCGAGGATAAACATCCACTGCCAGGCTGACAGCCCTCGCACGCCGCTCAGTCCCCGGACGATCCCGGCTGATATGAGTCCAGAAAAGGCACCGGCAATCATGGAACCAGAATAGAGAAGCGCCGACCGCAATGCCAACTCTCGCCGCGTGTACCAGCAACTCAAATAGAAGAGACAGCCAGCGAAATAAGGGGCTTCAACAAATCCGAGGAAGAATCGCACGGCGAGAAGGCCGCTGAAGTTCTTTGCGGCTGCAGTGACGGCCGATATCACACCCCACGCAATCATCACGGCAGGGAGGTATAGGGCAGGCTTGCCAATCTTGTTGAGCAAAATATTGCTAGGAACTTGCATGATAATATATCCCACAAATAACACCGAAACACCTATTCAAGACTGTCAATGCTGGCTTCATTGTCGTGATGGATCAGAAGGGCTGCTCTCACACGTTTCATACTGTGTGCCAACTAGGTGCAAGTCGTCCGCGAGGCCGGCAACCTTGGCGCTGGCAATGTTGTTCCGATCTATGTAATTAAGCACGTACATAACGATGATGGGTGGTATCAATCTGCTGTCGATTCTCCGGACCAGGTTTTGTTCCGCTCGACGCAGCTCTTCGGCTGACATGGCCGCAATGAAGGGAGGCACCATAAGCTCAGTTGGCGACAGCTTTCCGGCAGCGTGCTCCAGTTGAGTGGCATCGCACTTGGAGTCCGTAATGACCACTGACTCGTACTTGTCGGAATCCATGGCGATAGCAATTGTGGGCTGCGTTCGGTCGAAGAGGCTCCTGTCTAATTGGAACAAAAAAAAATTGATCGCATCGGGGAGAGGAGAACGCAATGGAAATGATCCTGTCAAGGAGAGGCGAGCGGAAAGGTTTAAAACTGTCGAGACACACCATCATTGAACCGCCAGTCTGGGGCCCCATACAAACCCCATACGCCCCCATTGGGTCCCCAGAAATTGATTTATCCCCGCAAAGGGGTAATCTGGGGGATTACCTTGGAAAGTCGATGGAGCACATTACCTAACTCGGCTCTCTCGGCCGATTCGGACCATCGGAGTCGGAGCGTCTTTACTGTTATTGGAATCCGCCTCCGAACATTTACTGCTTGGCGCTGCTGTTGTGTCCAAGAAAAGCTCGAATGACTAAATTGCTGATCGTTTTTTGCGCAAAATTTTATTGGGCAAAGCAACCGCCGCCACCGCGTCCGGCGTCGGAATCGGGGCGGCTTTCCCGTTATTAGCATTCTTTCTCCGACCGCGTGCGCTAGCACGGCCAAGGCGAAGCCCTGATTTCTCGCGTAATGTTGTCTAAAATGGATCCGCTCCTCCACGGTGAAAGAATGATGCCTGGCAATATTATGTAGTTTCTGCCTCTGTTGGGGATATAAATCAACGCAAGCAAGCCTGGCAACTTGGCTGTTTTGCTGTTCCAAGTGCAATCTCGACTGCAACTTCACTGCGGCTCGAGGCTCCCCTTCTACATTGAGAATTGTGCATCAACATGGCTGCTGTCTCTGCGAGACCCGTAATGGGAACTGAACAAACGTTCAAAGGGTCGCCGGCACAGACGATGTCCCGAGATATGCCAACTTTTCAGCTACGCTCCTCGGGCGGGCCGATTGACCCAAGCGCGATCGGTTGGCTTCGCCCAACGCCCAGAGACACCCCAATTGAAGAAATGCGGCGTCGGTATGAGGAGGATGGCTATATCTGGATTAAGAACGCTCTGCCTCAGGAGGATGTGTGGAAAATGCGCGAGAAATATTTCGCTTACCTACCTGGGCTTACGAAAGAAGATACGAACCCGAGGGATGGTATCTACTGTGGAGGGGACTGGCGTGTGGTAAGAAATGAGGAGACAAGAAAAATGTGCCGTCGTGCTTGGCTAACTGATGTTTAAACAGTGGATGCAACCGGGTAAGCTGCGCCGCAAATTTGGCCTGGAAAACGACAACGACTACACTCGGCGAATGTTGCAGGCCCACAGTGAGCCCTGGTACAGGGAGTTTTGCAGTCATCCTGATCTGCGACAACTCATTCGCGAGTTCACTGGCTGGCAAGATACCACCCTGCTCAAAAGGTCTATTCTGAGGTACGACATACCCTAGAAGCGCTACTCGCGAAAATTCCCGTCCGAGCTTCAGACTGATATGCCTCGACCTTCTTCGCAGACCCAACGTACCGGACGGCGAGACGACACAGGTACATTACGACCAGATATTTCTGAGAGCTGGTCCACCTACCTCCGTGACGGCTTGGGTACCCATTGGTGATTGTGCTGCGAATGGGGGCGGTCTGCTGTATCTAGAAAAGTCGCACAAGATCGGCAAGCAGCTCGAGCAGGAGTTTAACAACGCTGCGGCGCATCTGACGGACGCGGAACGAATTTCCGCGTTTAATGAGACCATGATGGATACGGGATATCTCGAGAAAGACTCGGGATCTTTTGGTCGAGCCTGGGGACGTAAATGGTTATGTGCCAACTATGAAGCTGGAGACGTAGTGCTTCACACGCCATTTACGATTCATTGCTCGGCCATCAATGAGGACAAAGAAGGCAAAATCAGAGTAGCCACCGATCTGCGGTATGTGGAGGCTGGAAAGCCGTTTGACCAAAGGTGGATGAAGATCTGGCATCCAAACGATGGCCTTTAATTTCGATTTGTTCGATATCAGCGGGCGCCTATACAGGAGTGCTGTACTTGCACAATTCCTCGCGGCCGGGTAAGCTGGATACAATTTCGAGCATATATTACGTGGCGGTCGACATGCTGAGTGCCTGAATAATCAAGTCACAACATACTTTACATCTCTTGCTGTATTTCTTCTGATTTCGCATACAGTGGATCTACTGCAGAGAAATCGACATCTTTCTTGTTCAAAGGAAACTCACTCTAGATGTGCACTATCCAACCGAGTACGCATAACACATACTCACGCTGCGGGATGCCGCTTTCAGCCCCTGCTTTGCTCCCCCCCGACATCGCCGTGACTAGATTTGCCATTTATCGAGCATCGAGAAGTGAATTCACACTTCAGCAGCTTCCTTTGTCTGCTTCGAGAACCTACTGCCGTGCATCTTTCTCTCCACCTTGTGCGTCAGATGCTTCTGGGCATTCTTCGAAAACAAGCAGCCGACGATAGCAATGCCGCCGAACCCCAGGCTGGCGAGGTACACGGTCTTGAACGCCTGCGAATACGCCTCTGGGAGAGCAGCCGACACGGCTGCCTGCACGGCGGGAGAGAAGCTCGTCAGGTTCCCGGCGCGGTAGGCCGTCAGCAGGCTCGCGGCCTCGGCGGCCGGAAGCCCGGCGCTCTCGGCGGCGGGGATGATGTTGGCGGGCACCGTCGTGAGCAGGCGGTTGCTCAGGATGGCCGAGTAGACGGCGACGGCGACCGAGCCGCCGGCCGAGCGGATCGAGGCGAGCAGGCCAGACGCGAGGCCGATGTCTTCGGCCCGGCAGAACAGAGGCGCCAGCGCCAGCGAGGCCAGCTCGATGAAGCCGACGAAGAAGGGGCCGAGGATGGTGAGGGCGATGCCGGTGTTCTTCGTCTCCGGCGTCAGGGACGCGAGAGCAGAAACGAAGCCGACCATGGCGAACGTCGAGAAGATGAGCCAGTACCGGACGTTGCCGCCCCAGCGGATGATGCCGCCGGCGCAGATCTGTCCCAGCGCCGTGGCGGAGGCGACGGTCGTCGACAGCCACCCTCCGTACGTAATGTCCGTGGTGTAGAGGTACCTGATCTGCTGCGGCCACAGGAGAACAGCCGAGTAGTAGAACACTTTTTTTTCGTTAGATTTCTTTTCTCTTTTTTCTCTTGTTTCTCGCCTTTCTCTTTCCCCAGTTGGTAGGTCATTCAGGGTGGGAATACTCACTGCTTGCGACAGTGGCACAAGCTACGAGCGCCATGAACCCGCGGTTTCGAAAGAAACTGACTGGAATCGCCGGGTATCTGACCGTGGTAAAGCTCTCCCACACGAACAGCAGGATCAAGAGGACAATACCGATCACGATCGACGAGATGGTCGCGGCCGACTTCCAGGGATAGATGCTGCCGCCCCAGGAGACGCCGATCAGGAAGATGGTAAGGCCTGCCGTCCAGAGAAAGATGCCGAGATAGTCCAGGTCCTTGAGAATGCTTCGCTTTGTCCGTCGCTCGTGGAGGAGATCAAAGGTCGGCGGGTGGTAAAAGAAGAATAGAAAGATGACAGCCAGGCCAGTCGCGATAATGTTGATGTAGAAGCACCAGCGCCAGCCCAGCGAAGGATTCTGAATGAACTTTCGCGCTGGGAGATGTTAGCATCTGTTGGAATAGGGTGCAACAAAAAGAAACAAATACAAATGCCCCTGTCACATACCAATAACAGGACCGAACGACGCGATAGGTGCATTGGACAAGAACACGAAGGACAAGATCATCGGCCGGTATTTGTTGGGAACGAGCTCGCCAATCGCCACATTGAAGCTCAGCTGGGCCGTCTCGCCGAGGCCATACACAGCAGCGCCGACGATCAGGGCATCGACGTTCTGCGCCGTAGCACAAACAATGATGCCCAGAAGCGCAATGGCGTTTCCGCCGATGAAGAACCAGCGGCGGCCGAAGAGGTCGGACAGGCGGCCGAGGATAGTGTATGTGAACGAGAGGGAGAGCGTGCGGGCGATGTTGTACCAGGCTATGTATGGGCTAGGGCCGATGTCCGCATTGATGTATGTCAGGATGTTGGTCGGGAGGATGACGAAGAGGTAGGCGCTGATGGCCGAGAAGCAGAAGCCAGTAATGGCACCGATAAAATTCATCGAGTAGAAGTACCCAGGAGGCAGGTCGTCGCCCAAGGCGGCAGAGTTGATGGAAGCATTGTCGCTGTCCTGCGCCTCAGCCTTGCTGTCGTCCGGAGACGGAGATATTTCGTAATGATCCGATACCTGCTCGGCGCCGGCAGCCTCGGCCTTGTTCTCTTCTGCAACGGCCATGTTGTCGGAGACGGACTTGAACAAAAATAAAGGGAAAGAATATTCAGCAAGAAGCAATAAGAACCTCTCCGAGCCGGCAGCTCTCTTCAGTGAAATCTAGACCGAAGGATGCAGATCCTCTACGATATATATACACGTTACGGTGATGGAGTTTTTTTTTTATTAAATTGATCCAGCAGAAATACCAAGGACGGGAGAAGAATCATTAGGGAGTCATTAGAATGGTTTATTCTGAGTCGGTGCTGCTTGGCAAGCCAATATATGTGCGCATATGAGATGTCTTGATTCCACACCCAAGACACTTGGCATGGAGTTTTGGAGTTTTTCCCCCGCATCGACCCCAGGTTTGTGGAACCTCGCTCTTGGCGGAGTGCGGGCAGGCTGCCTGCTCGGATGCTTGGATGATGTGGCTGTGAGGAGGCCTAGACTTGGCCAGGGAGGCGTTTCTGCATTCCCAGTGTACTAGCTCAAGCGGCGGGCTGAATCATTGCCGAGTCGAACCCGCATCGTTGACTCGCGCCTCGCGATCGTGGCTCCCCAAGAAGCAGACCATATATTGCACGCCGCGTAAGGACTCCCGGCTGCATCAGCAAAAAAGATCATATGCTGATGTTGTAGTCGACCTGCTTGAGATGAGCTGACATGGAGGGACAACGATGACCATGGACGCCACCTCCCTCCCCTTGCTTTTACGAAGCCCCAGTTCAATAACACCAACAAATCGTCCAGGTTGGGTACGGCCCAACCTCTATTCCAGCCTGCCACTAGAGCAGTCCATCGATACCGCCCTCGGCGCGCCTAGAATCACCAAAGAGGAAGCGGGCAGACTGCCGCGATTCCTAGTCTTACGTTTTGAATCTTCATGACATCTGTCCTTGCGCTGCTATACATGCGTTTACACTATCCAGTGTAGCCGGTCACCGCGCTTGGAGGTCCGACCTCTTATAGCTTGCGCCGGAAACAATTATTACATACATGTACGACATGGCTTTTACTTTCTTCCTGTTTACTAACACAAAATACGAGTACGAACTGTGGACCGCAGGCAATCGTAGTTATATGCCTTGCCATTTCAGAAGCAACGCTTTCGCACGGACATGCTAGTTACCCATGGCGGAATTCTTATTCAACGCGATCCCTTCTTGTTGATAAATTGCGGCGCGTGGTCGGCGTAGAGCTCGACGGTGATTGTGCCCTGGGTGAGAGAGTCGGTGGGCGAGCGAGTGAAAAGGGGGGGTGGGCCGGGGGTGTATGGAAGGGTAGAAGGGAGGAAACTCACCATGCTGGTGTCGAGGGCGACCGTCGTGGCCAGGTTGTAGTATTTCTTTGAAAAACGTCTTTGCCGACTTGACTTTGTGTAATTGCGCAGCTGAGCGGAGAGCGGAGAAGCGAATCGCGACTGGGCGACTCTCGTGGACAAAGTGCAGCTAGCTCTCTTAGCTTCAACGTGTGTTTTCCAGGGCGAAGAAAAACATCAAACCTTGGAGAAATGAGAGGCTGCAGCGACGGAAAGATGGTAGAATGATTCTGAATGGGGCAGATGAACGATATAAGAAAAAAAATGCAAGGACGGCTTTGAAGAAAAGCTTCGGCGATGGAAAGAGCATGGGAGAACGTTTGGTTTATATGCAATACGAACCGAAGGGAGTGCAGGTGACAAGAGCTCCAGAAGGAATCTTGACTGTGGCAAAACGACACCTCCGGAAAAAGGGATGTTCAGGGGGATGTTCAGGGGGCTTTTTTTTGTCTTTTTTTAAAAAAAAAAAATTTATTGCTTGTTAGCATTTGCTCTCCTTTTTTCTTCTCCTTTTTACTTTGGAATATTTCGCATTTTTTGTCTTATGCTCATTTGGTTTTCATGTACGCCTCGCCCATACAAATTTCCCCCGTAAAAAAAAAAGGCCTTTTTTCCCAAGACCTTTTCTCTTTTTTTGCCTTGAACAAAAGACGTTATCTCATGGCCTCGTGTACATCATGTACAAAGTTAAAAAATAAACAATCGCCCGCTCTCTTGAGGGGAATGCAAGACATTGCCCCATCTTGCCCTCTGTCCTTATTTGATCGTGTTGGTTTTTTTGTACCCTCCTTGTCTCAACCTTTCCCGTGACTCGTTCACGCCCGACCTTGTATGTCATGCTTGTCCCAACTTGTGGTTTCCTGTCTAGCTCTGCTCCCCGAAAAAACAAAAAAAGGCGCACCGCCTGGGTAAAATAGTGAATAAAGTAAAAAAGCAAAAAAAAGAAAAAGGTCATAATCGTACAGTCAATTCCGCACTTCACCGCACCCCCTAGTGTAGCGCGTCCGGCGTCGGCTGCTCGTGCTTGGCCGTCGACCCCTTGCCGCGCCACGTGCTGACGGCGTCGATGCCGGCCGGGTACCGCACCTCCTCGGTGCCGTAGGCGCGGGGCGTCAGCTTGATGAGCGTGTGCAGCGGCACGTTCATCCAGGGGCTGCGCTCCTGGTCCTTCTTCATGAAGAAGGCGTAGATGCAGCGGATGACGGCCTGGTGCGTGATGATAAGAATATCCTCGGACCGCTCGAGCTCCATGATGATGGGCTCGAGGCGGATGACGACGTCGCGGTACGACTCGCCGCCGCGGTAGCGGTAGTTGTACTTGTCGGCGTCGCGCGCGCGGAAGTCGTCGGGGAACTGGTCCTTGATCTGCTGGTAGGTGTAGCCGTCGCAGACGCCCGAGTCGAGCTCGTCGAGCGCCTTCCACTGCAGCTGGTTGTAGTCCTTGGGCAGGTGGCGGGCGGTGGCGATGGTGCGCTGGAGGGTGGACGTCCACACGGTCAGCGGGCGGTCGTCGCCGACGGAGAGGCGCACGAGCTCGGGCAGCTTGAGGGCGTACTTCTCGCCGCGGGGCGACAGCGCGGCGTCGCCGCCGATGCGGCCGTCGAGGTTGTACATGCTCTCGCCGTGGCGCGACAGCCACACCGACCGCGGCCGGATGTGCAGGTTCATCAGGTAGTACACGATGCGGCTCTGCAGGTAGTCGCGGATGCGGCTGATGATGACGCGGCTGCCCGTGTCCATGATCTTGAGGTAGGTCAGCTCGTCCTCGTCGCCGTCGGCGTCGATGGTCTTGTAGACCTTCTCGTAGTTGCGGATGCGGTTGCGGAAGTCCTGCGCGGCCTGCTCGGGGTCCTGGCCGACGTAGTCGGGGCTCGTGGTCTTGACGTCGCGGATGTTGGCCATGATGAGGTTCTCGTCGTCGCACTGGCTCTCGACGAAGAGCACCTCGACGCCGTGGGCCGTGCAGGTGTCGAGCACCCACTTGCGGCGCTCCTTGGTGGAGTTGGTGGCGTCGAGGATGCCGACGACGCCGCCGCCGGTGGTGAGCCACCGCAGCATGTCGGCGACGGCGGCCTCGGCGGCGGCGCGGCGCGTGCGCTCGCCCTCGGCATTGCCGGTGTCGAAGAAGTCGGCGGTGGGCTGCGCGGCGTCCTTGCGGCGGTAGTTGCCGACGTTGAAGGTCTGGGCGGGGATGGAGAGCCACTGGAGGTAGCGCTGGGCTGGAGGTGAGGAGGATGCTGTTAGTGGGTGTTCGCAAGGGATGCGCAGCTATTCTGCAGGAATGCGCAGCTGGGACCTACCTTTCTGGGCGATAAAGCTCTTTCCCCGGGCGGGAAGCCCCACCATCACCACACACACCTTGAGGTCCTCCACCTGGACACCGTTAGTGCCCCGTGCCATGGCTGCGGGCTGTCGTGTTGGGTCGTGTGCAGGCCGGTTCGAGGTGATGGCGGCGGCGAGAAGGAGAGGAGGGAAGAAGGGAAAGGCAAAGTAGAAATAGCAAGACCAAGCAATACGATCGTCAGGCAATGAGGGCTCGCCGCAAATGCAAAGGCCAACCTCGCTCGCTCTCAGCCGATGGGCTGCGGGTGATGTCGGGTGAAAAAGGGCAACGAGCCAACTGTGCGATAAAAACTAAAAAAAAGATGCGCCGGCAGAACTAAATCGGAAAATAACTGGGGACCCAAGGGGGTGACGGCGGACGCCAGCTCGCTATCAGTTGTGCCGATGCTAAGCCGGGGGGGAGGGGGGGGGGAGGCCTGATGACGGGCAAATCACTCGATCGATGGATAAATGGCGAGAGGATTGGGAGAGGAGGACAAGCGAGGGCAGAGATTGTCGAGAGAAGCGATATTGCGAGACAGGACTCGGCCGCAGGAGCTCACGCGACCTGGTCTGGGAGTTGTGTGCGAGTGTGGTTGCGGATTGATTGTTTCTCTGAGACCGGCGATAATGACGTGGATTTGGCGGGGAAGCTGGAAAACGGGGAAATGGAAGCCGGGTAGAGGGGGGGAACGGGGAGTCAAAAGCAAAAAAAAGGAAGAGAAAGGAGAAGAGAAAGGAAGAAAAGAGAAAAGAGAAAAGAGAGAAAGGTAGAGAACGAGGAAGAGAAAGGGGAGGATAAAAGAAAACGAGTGAACAGCAGATGCCCGACAGGTGAGGAGGGAAACTGGACAAGGGAGAGATACGAAGAAGGTGACTTGGAGAGCGAGCTGAATCGAGCAGGAATAGCCCGCGGCACTGGGCGAGGGCGGTGTGATGCAGGGGACTGGGAGATATGAAGCAGAACGCAGAAAACGACAAACGAGTACGGGCGTGGTACTCGAAAAGCCTCTACCGAGAACGCGGCAATCACTAGACCCTCTTTGTCGCGCCACCGAACCCATGATCATGCAGACGGCGCAGAAGAGGAGCCAGCACCGCGGCCAGCAGGCACTGCAGCTCACGAGCCGAAAAGCGCTGGGTGCGGTTCCAGACAGGAGCCGGGCTAGCGGCAGAGGACAAGGCGGGGCGGGAGAGGAAGGGAGACGAAGGAGAGTGTGGGTGGTGGATGACTGGTGATGTGTGTCCAGGGTGTTTCCAGCCTGGGCATGTCGAAGCGGTCGAGGCGACCGGGGCACGGCAGGCCTCGTCCCAGGCCTCGTCCCAGGCCAGTCCCAGG
Organism: Sporothrix brunneoviolacea; assembly: GCA_021396205.1. NCBI lineage: Eukaryota > Fungi > Ascomycota > Sordariomycetes > Ophiostomatales > Ophiostomataceae > Sporothrix > Sporothrix brunneoviolacea. Next base: position 199,734 of record WNYD01000043.1, read on the forward strand.
CCCGGCCAGCCCCCCAGTCCGCCTGGTTCACCCAGCCCAGCGGTCCCGCGGCAGCTCCCACGGCCAGGCCAGGCCACACCACCACCACCACCGACTTGGGGGAGGACCGCCAGAAGGGACAGTCAGCACCCCGCAGCTGGAAAACGGGGGCCGAGGGTGGAGTGGAAGCTGACTGGACGAGCTGGGTTGGGGCCGGACTTTGGCGTGGAAAGAGTGGGAAAGGGAAACAGGACGACCGTGACTGACGGACGGGAGTGGCAGTCCCGTGCTTTTCTGCTGTTCGACTGCGATTTCCATTTGTGTAATTGTTTTGTCCGTCTTTCCTTCTGTGCTCTTCCTTCTTTGTTCGTTCAATGGCTGATTCTCACGTGCTGTGCCCCGCCCGCGCCTTCCTTGTCCGCCGTCGCAGCGTCCCCGCCAGCGGACAGCAGCAGACGCGGGTGAGACAGGAACCAGCATGCAGGGGGAAATCAGGTGACGAGAAAAAAAGTATGCAGACGAGGTCACGAAGAAAAAACAAAAAAAAAAACAAAAAAATGCCAGCAAAGAAGGAAACGAGGCCAGGATGGCAAAGAACAGTTGGTCCCGCCTTCCTGGGCAGGGCCGTGCTCGTGTGCCAGGTGCCAGGTGCCAGGGGGTGGCAGGAACACCTTGTTGGAGTAGTGCCTTCCCCGCGGGCTTGGGTGGGAAGGTAGGGGCAGGGAAGGTGGTAAGGAGGGCATCTTAGAAGCACTAGACTGTAGTTTCCTATCCTGGCAAGAGACCATTTCTGGACAGCAAGGTGAAGTGGGTGTGGAAGCCAGTGTGAAGGGGGGGTCGGAAAGAAACGAAAACTGTGACAAAGTGCAAACGGCCATGCACAGACGACACAGACAACACAGACAACACCAGAAAGCAAACCAGCCAACATCCACGCACCTTGCTAAAGGTCCACGTATTGGCGCGCGTCCGGCCAGCCACGGTGGTGGGCGCAGGCCCGCCCGCAACCACGCCGCGCATCGTCGGGGACCTCTTGGTTTGTTTTCTTTCTTTGACTCGCTGTCGCTTCGTCGGTGAGACGTTCTGGAAAGGGGCTGGCGATCAGGCGGCGAGAAAAAGGCGACGAGACAGGCTTCCGAAAGCGTGGGGGGCCACGAGCGAGGCGGTGACGCTATTAGCAAGCTATGGCAAGTTGACGAGATGACGAGATGCGAGCTGGTAGGTTGGCAAAAGACAGAGCGACGATGGAGTGTGACAGCGGCTGACGAGCGTGTGACCAGAGAACAGAGTGCAGGGAGCAGAGAAACGCAAAATCGCCAGAGCGCCGAGAAAGGGATGGAGAGAATTACCGTGTGCTGTTTCCCCACGACATTTTATTCCCTCTCACAAGCAGAGCCATTACGCGAGACAGACTGAGTCCACCAAAACACCGCCAACCAGTCACACAGCTGTGGCGGGCGTGGCTCGGCGCTGCAGTGAAGGAGATAAAGGATAAGGCCTGCCCAGCCAGGGCCCAGCCAACGCAGCCAAGCAGAAGGGCGCAACCGTCAGCCAAAATCAGAACCGGGCCCCCACTTCAGACTCTGCGCTGGTGCTGGATCTTGTGTCAGATCTGGCCCACTGCCCGTCGTCCCCGATCCAGGAGGCCGAAGAGAGAACGGCGGTCTACACGTCTGCCGTCTGCCGGCCCGGGGTCGAGCGCCATGCCAAGTCCCGGGGGCCCACTCAGGAACGGGAGGTGTCACATTAGCGATCTCGATAGCCTGGGCTGGACTCACGACTGGCTGTCTGCCTCTGCTGCCCGGGCGGCTCTGCTCTCCCCGGCCCGCGTTGTCCGGGATGGCCACGACAGCGGGGCGCGCCTTAAATCCTGCGGCTAGATTTGCGGCTAGATAAGGAGCTGTCTGCCGGCCGCATTCACGTGCCTGGGCAGAGAGCAACCCGCCAGCAGAGCGTGGCCCGCCTCGTCGCGCCGAGGCCAACAGATTTCAGCCAAAGATTCTAGCCTCGGGAACCCCACCTCGTGGCTTTCCATGATTAGAATACACCCGCGGGAATCAGATAAAAAGCCCGGGTTGGACGCGCGCCGTGCCATTTAAATGTCCCAACAGGACGACTCGCCATTTGTTGGGGCCGCAGGATCGACCCGCGCGAGCCGGACGCGGGGAAACAATTGCGACGAAGCGCCAGCGACGGACACAATGTGAGCGCCTGTCCGAGGCGAGGCTGGCACGGCTGGCACGCACCCTGGATGACACCAGACGACGAGTCTGGTAATCCGTAAGCATTGCTTTGTTGCTCGATCGGCTGCATCTTTCCATTATGCTCTATGCAGCTGACGCCTGCCTAGGTCTGATACCGTCGCGTCTGACACCCCGACGCCCCAACAAAGATGGCGTCGCGGGCTGAGGCCCAATTTGGGCAACGCTTTGCGCACTAGGTTTAGCCTGTGCGCTTGGCCGGGGGGCATCTCACCTTTCCTCACACAGGTGCCGAGCAGATTTCCTATTTAAAACTCCACCGCGACTCCGGTTTTCAGCAACGCCGGATGTCGGTTTGTGCGACTTGCAAAACATCGTCATTTGCACATTCACCCACGCAGCTTGAAGCCCGGTATACGCAAACGGACAACAAACAGACGACCGTCCCGACCCTTGGCGCCCTTTCCACAATGGTCGCCGTCGCCGTTACGGGCGCCTCGGCCGTGGCCGCCGACCCGCTGGGCTTCATGGAGAAGCTGTCACCGAGCGTCTACCTCTACCGCCCGCCCAAGGCAGCCGCGACCACGACCTCTTCGTCTCCAAAACCCCCCAAGTTCATTATCATCATGGCTTGGATGGGCGCCCGCCCGCTCCACATCGCCAAGTACCTCGCCCAATACCGCGACGGCCTCGTCTTTGGCGAAGACGCCGCGGACCGGCCGACCCTCCTACTCATTATGTGCCACGAGGCCGAGGCTCTCTCCTATCCAAAGGCCGTGGCCGCCGTCAAAACCGCCGTCCCTGCCGTCCGGGAGGTTCTGGGTGATGCTCTGCTCGAGACGTCGGGCGCCGGGTCTTCGCCAGAGCTCTTGGTCCACGCCCTCTCCAACGGCGGCTGCATGATGCTGGGCCACCTGTACAACATCATCGACCCCGTCCACAAGGAGTGCCTGCCGCCGCACGTCACCATCTTTGACTCGAGCCCCGGCCTCATGCGCTACTTCAACACCATCGCCGCGTTCTCTACCGGGCTCGAGCGGCGGCCTCTGATCCAGCGCCTGGTTGCTCTCCCCGCGATCCACGCCGTTGTGTTCGCCATCACTGTGCGCATCTGGATTAACGGCGGGCGGAAATGGCTGGCGCGCGCCGGGGGCGGCCTGCGTTCCTACTTTGGCCGGCGGTCACCGGACTCTTCGGGCCGCCCTGGTCCCGTTGTGACGACCCCGGACCCTTGGATCCCGCACAACGACCGCTCCGCCTACGGCGGCAACCGCCGCGAGGTCCGCCGCGCCTACCTCTACTCCGACGGCGACAAGATCATCGAGTCGCGCGACGTTAAGGCCCATGCCGCCGAAGCCCGCGAGCGCGGGTTTACCGTGGCGCGCATGGTGGAGTTTCCCGGCAGCTCCCACGTGTCCCACGCCCGGACGGACGGGCCGCGGTACTGGCGGACGATCAAGGAGGTATGGGAAGGGACGGAGGAATAGATGGTGCATGCATTTGTTCGTTTGTGATTTTTTTTTTTTTGTTTTTTTTTGCTTTTCAGCCTGCCTTCTTTTTCTTGCTCTAGATAATAGATGTAGATGTGCAGATTACATTTCGGTCTTGGAAAACATTCCATGCGCCCATTCATCTTTTTGTCTCATCCTCACTCCTCTCACTCTCACCCTGCAGCCGCAGCGTTATTGCCATACGCAATCTTGAAAACCCAGCCGTACTGGTCCTTGGCGAGCGCGGCCGCCGACACCTCGACGGCCAGGCCGGCGCCGCGCCGCTCCCACGCCAGGTTCTCGCCCCCCGCGACCGCCAGGAGGGACACCGCGTCGCCCGGCTGGACGGGCAGGGGCGCGTCCACCACGACGTACCCGTCGCGGCCGGGGCGCGGGGCCGTCGCGAGAAAGATCACATAGAACGCGTCGTCCGTCTGCGTGAAGCGGACGTCTGTCTTGTTGTCGCTCTCTGGCCGCCACTCCGTCTGCGCGAACCAGTACGTCGTGTTGAAGAGCGCCTCCCCGTGGCTGCGGATCCACGCGCCCGCGGCGCGGAGGCTGGCCTCCTCCGCGTCGACGACGGACCCGTCGGCGCGGGGGCCGATGTCCAGCAGCAGGTTGCCGTTCTTGGCCACGATGTCGACGAGCGCGTAGACGACGGCGGCCGCGTCCATATACGCGGCGGCGGGCGTCGCGCGGTTGAAGCCGTAGCTGTAGGGGTCCATGCCGCGGTTGGACTCCCACTTGCGGCGCTGGGCGCTGCTGTAGGTGGCGTACTCGGGGGTCTCGAAGTCGGCCGCCTGGGGCAGGCCGCAGCGGCTGTTGACGGCGGGCTGGGGGCGGCCGGCGCGGGGGGGCGGGCTGCTGCTGCTGGTTACGATGGGCTGTTGGTGGCTGGGCCGCGGTGACGACGACCCGTTGGCTCCCTTGGCGGGCCCCCCGTTCCACCACTCGGCGATGAACGCCGCCGTCGCGTTGGTCGCCGGCCCGCAGTCGCACCACAGGATGTCCGTCTCGTAGGTGTAGGCCAGCGTCTCCATCTGCGGCAGCTGCAGGTCGCGGACGTAGTCATAGTCTTTGCTGCCCGCGGGCGTCGCCTTCTTCCCCGTGTACGGCTCCGCGGCCCCCGTGAAGGGGTTCCGGGCCAGCTGCCCGGGCCACCGCCCGAACCCGTACGGCGCAAAGTCCGGGTTGAACCACTCGGGCATCGAGAAGTACGTGCCGCGCTTGAGGTGCGGCTGGTACTGGCGGGCGGCGTCGAACAGCTCCCGGACGACGTCCCGCCTGGGCCCGTACCGCAGGCTGCTGCGGTCCGACGTGGCCCCGGCGTCGAACAGCGCGAACCCGTCGTGGTGCTTGGCCGTCAGCACGAAGTAGGCCGCGCCGGCGTCGGCGAAGAGGTCGACCCAGGCGCGCGGGTCCCACCGGCCGGCCGTGAAGTTGGCGAACCCGTCGTCGTACGCCCAGGTGCGGCCGAACGTGCGCTGGCGGTAGCCGTAGGTGTCGGACGGGTCGCTCCCGTCGTCGTGGTGCGTCGAGTACCACCAGAACCACTCGGCGTAGGTCTCGCGGTCGGGCGGGCCGCCGTACCCGGGCACGGCGTAGGGCCCCCAGTGGACGAAGATGCCGTACTTGGCGCCGTCGAACCAGTCGGGGCTCTCGTGGCGGGCGAGCGAGGCCGGGTCGGCGGCGTCGTAGGCTAGGAAGCCGAGGTGCACCGGCCAGGAGGCGTTAGAGCTGTGATTGCCGCCGACGACCACCGTCACGTTGGCATCGCGGGGTGCCTCGCCGTCGATGCCGACGTTGATGCGCCGCTGGTCGCCGGGGCAGAGGCGCTTGAGACGGCCCGGCTCCACGGTGTTGACGCCGGCCCCCTCGAGGACGACCGACGCCGTGTCCCGGCCGCTGGAGAAGCAGGCGGTGCCCGCGTTGTTGAGCGTGACCTCGACGATCTGGTGGCCCGCGTCCGTCCACTTTTGCGTCGGCCGCACATTCTGAACCTGGACCTGGGCCAGGGCGGTGTCTGCGCCGCTGTCGGCCTGCCAGAGCGAGGCCGCAAACACGTGGATGCGGGCGCTCGACCGCCGCGTGTCGGGCAGCGTCACGGACGCGAGGGACGAAGTGTTACCTGTCATGTCCAAGCCCACCGTGTATTCAAACACGTGGCTGGAGTTGCCGTCGACGCCGCGGCCCGTCCACGTGTAGGGCGCCACGAGGTCGCCGCGGCTGAGCGTCAGGAACGACCACGCCGGGCTCGCGCGCATCTCCACGATGCGCCGTCGGCCGTCGCTGTAGGCGAGGGTGAGGTGGCCGGTGACGATCTGCTGCATCTGGTCGCTGGCGATGAGCATGGAGAGAGAGAATGGGCTGGAGGGCGTCGGTATTGTTATGCGTTCCCCTCCGCACACGACGTTGTCCGGCTGGCGGGGCCCCGTGTACCCCGGCAGCGCATAGACGACGCCCGTCAGCGGCGACGTCCACGACCCGTTGGGCGCGGCGGCCGCAAAGGCGCTGGCCGGGTACGCGCGGCGGCCGCCGTCGAAAGAGGCCTCGCCGGGCCGCGTGCCGATGCCCTTGTTGTTGAAGAGGGAGTGCAGGTCGAGGGGGACGGACTGGGGTAGAGTGAACGGTTAGCAGAAGGGGGGAGGATGGGGGGACACACGGTCAAAGGTGCACTCCCACTCACCACTCCCTCCGATATTTGGGCAGCAAGCAAGATACATCCCACTATGGGGAAGATGTCGTTTGATCGTGGTCTCATCTTTGGCTGTCGTCAAATTTGACGTCGAGACGAGGAGGTCGTGCTCGTCTGCCAACGAAAATCGTCACAGGACGCTGGCATGCTGTGCGGCCGGTCGCAGAGTGAAAAAAGAAGCAACAGATGATAGGACACAGCGTAATATGGAGGAAGCAGTGAGATGCGCAGCCGACTCATAAAGAGGAAGAGAGAAACAAAAGGCCAGCTCGGTTAAATCCTGCCTCATTTCCCCCCCACATGCTAATCGAATACAGCCCAATATGCGCCCAGAATCTATTCATTAGCATTGTCAAGACAGTGCAGTTTACATGTCTAATATGCAACAAGCAATTTCAACAAATAATAGAAGTCTTGGTCACCGGGTTACAGCGTGTTGCATTGTCTTGAGGCCAAAACAGGAAAGTCGCCGCACCCTGGGCAGAGATTGCCTTCAGATATTATTTGATGCGTTTCTATTTTCTCCAAAAAAAAGCTGCCATGAATTCTTCGTTAAATATACACTCTATAATATTATAATACACTCTATAGACGCCCGATACCACCAAAGAATATTCTTTACAGCTTTGGGGGAATAAGGACAGCGCGGTAGGTCACGTTGCCCTTCTCCAGCTTCTCCATCGCCTCTGCGATCCCGGCTTCGGTCATGGGAAACGTCTCGACGATGGGCGCGATGTCGTGGAGCGCGGCGAACGAGAGCATCTCGCGGTGGACCGCGCGCGTGGCGACCAGGGAGCCCTGGATCGCGATGCCCTGGAGGATCAGCGGCATGTAGGGGATCTCGAGGTTGCCGGACGACACGGACAGCGGGTAGATCTGCGACTTGGGGGACATCATCGGGAGGATCGCGTCCCACGCCGGCTGGGCCGAGGTCGTCACGAGGAGCCGGTCGATGGTCCAGTCCTCGTCGAGCGTCTCGCCCTTGCCGGTCGCGACGAACTTGTGCGCGCCCAGCTGCATCGCCTGCTCCCGCTTGCGGTCCGACCCGGACAGGACGACGACGCGGCAGCCCAGCTTGGCGGCGAACTGGATGGCCAGGTGGCCGAGCCCGCCCACGCCCATGACGCCGACGGTGTCGGTCGCCCCGACGCCCTGCAGCGCCGTGAACACGGTGGCGCCGCCGCACTGCAGGGGGGCGGCGGCCTCGTCGGTCATGGCGTCGGGGATCTTGTGCAGGAACGCCTCGCGCCAGACGGCGTGCGTCGCGAAGCTACCCTGGTCGGTGTTCTTGCTCCCGTAGAGCGCGCGGTCGTGGCAGAACGTCTCGTGGCCGCGCAGGCACTGCAGGCAGGCGCCGCAGCAGTCCGTCTGGTAGCCCCAGCCGACGCGGTCGCCCTCGTGCAGCGTCTTGACGCCGGCCCCGACGGCCTCCACGATGCCGACGCCTTCGTGGCCTAGAACGATGTCTGCCGCTCTCTGGATAGTTCGTTAGCATATACTTCGGGGGATCGGAGACTCCACGATGCGGTGGAAAACTTGGGCCATTGACTAACGTAATGCAAATCTATGAAGTGGTTAGCTCATTGGTCTCGCACGTGTATGTCGTGTTGAAGGAATTGAACGCACCAGTTCCGCACAGTCCGGATGCCGTGACGCGCAGCAGCACCTGGTCGGCGCCGAGCTGATCGGGCTTGACGGTTGTGCTCTTCTTGGCGAGCCCTCCCTCGGACCCCTTGAAGACGGTAAAGGACGGCATGGCGCGAAGACGTGAAGCTGTGACCGAGGAATTGTTCTAAAAGCGTTGGAGAAATATCCAAGGAAGATAGGAAGTCGGATGCAGAGGCGTGCTGCTTGGGCTCTCAGGATTGTTCAGGATTGTTCAGGATTGTTCAAGATTGTTCAAGACTGTTCAAGACTGTTCAAGACTGTTCGATAGTTCGCGATTGTCGACATTCCGACTTCTCCTGGTGAGCACGCCCGGCGACCGCATTTTATATTTCTCGGTCCCTCCATCTTCAAACTTCGCCTCTAGTGACGGCATAGCATGAGCGACTTTAAAAATCTCCATCTGTTTAACGCGCATTGTGGTCGACAAACTTTGCCTTTTCCAGACAGCTTGTCCTGGAACGATGACGATGTAGCTGAGTAATTGTGGATAACTAAGAATTCTCCAGAAGGCGCCCGGAGTTCTCCGACCCACATAACTGTCCAATGGGACTGGCCCCTGATGTGGGTCTAGGTCCGGGAGTTCTCCTTTCGGTTAGACCGACAAAGCCCACCAAGAGCCCGCCAAGAGCCCACCAAGACTCTAAAGCTGCCGACGTGCGCGCTTCAGGGCGCGTCAGCCTCGACTTGACCTGTCAACCGGAGCACTCCGTCAGTGGAACGAAAGCTTGGTTCGTGCCAGCCTTGCATCAGCGCCATACCTAAGCGGAGTCGCTGCTCGTCGTCGCGATGGCGGCCGTCCACGGCTTCGACCCATCTTCCACGTCCGCCAGTCCCTCGCCGTCTCACCGCCCGCGGCCGAAGAGGAGCCAAGTCGTCCGGGCGTGCGACTGGTGCCGCCAGCACCGGACCAAGTGCGACAACAGCGTTCCCTGCTCCAACTGCAGGAGCCGCGGGGCGCGCTGCAGCAACGACCACATGCAGCAGACGTCTCTGCCCGGCGCGCACCGCGAGATTGAGCGCCTGCGCCGCCAAGTCGACCAGCTCGAGCACGAGCTTCAGCAAGAGCGGGCCAAGGCACCCAAGACACCCAGGACACCCAAGACGCCCGGCGCTTCCGAGCCGTCGCCGTACTCCGAAGTTCCTGGATTTCCGGCGACACCTTCTCTCCTGCCTCTGGGAGAAGCCGAGACGGACGCCGGCATCGCCCGCGAGTTCTGGGGAGGCGTGCACGTCAGCACGGCCCGGTCACCTCACAAGACGTGGTACGGCCCGTCGTCGCTCTTCTACTTTATCGGCCGCGTCGCCGTGTTCCTCGACTCTGCCTTCCAACCGACCGACTCGCACGAGAACATGCTCGAGGTCAACTCGGCGGGGATGCTCCTGGACGGCCCAGCCAAGACATCAGCAACATCGGCAGCGGCGTCGGCACACGGCAGCGTCCTGAAACCAAGCGCAGCAAAGCTGGATTCCCTGGCCGGAGCGCGCTTTCTCACGCTCACGCAGGAGGAGTACTTCCTGGACCTCTACTGGCAGTCCTACCACACCTCCCTGTTCGCGATCCTCGACGAGGCCGAGTTCCGGGCGCACTACCGCTCGCTGTGGACGAGCTCGGGCCAGGAGAGGGAGCCCTCGGCCCTGGTCGACATCGTCCTGGCCCTGTGCATGCAGTACGGCGTGTCCATGATCCCGGGCATGCGGCAGAAGCTCATCGTCGACTGCGACGACGCGACCATCGCCGGCCGCTGGTACTACCGCCGCTGCCAGACCCTGCTGGAGTACGAGCTCGAGAGCCCCTCCCTGGCCACGCTGCAGTGCCACATCCTCTGCGGCGTCTACCTCTGCAACGGCACCTTCCAGAACATGTCCGACAGCGCCTGCGGCCTGGCCGTGCGCGAGGCATACATGCTCGGTATCCACCTCGACCCCCCGCAGGACATGCCGCTGCGGCAGCGCGAGCTGCGGAAGCGCATATGGTGGGCGCTCTACGTGCTGGACAGCAAGATCGGCATGAAGCTGGGGCGCCCGTTCCTCGTGCACAACACCGCGCGCGCCACGCCGGCGCTGCTGAGCGACCGCGTCGACGTGGCCGCGGCGTCGGGCTCCAACTTCGCGCCCCTCGGCGACGACCGCAGCTGGCTCAGCTTCCACCTCTACCACAGCATGCTGTTCCGGATCGCGCGCAGCGCCCACGTCGCGTTCTACAGCAGCAACAGCATCCCGGTGCGCGACGGGCAGCGGATCTGGGACGACCCGGGCGCGCTCGAGGCGCACGCGGGCCTCGCCCAGGCGCACGGCGAGAAGCTCGAGCAGTGGGCCGCGGGCGTGCACGCGGCCTCGACCACGGCGCGCGCGGGCGGCAGCCGCCCGTTCTCGACGGACGGGTCCGCGCTGGAGATCGAGCCGTTTGCGCCCCTCTGGGTCCAGCGGCAGCGGCTGCTCCTCGAGCTCATGTACCACAACCTGTGCATCAACCTCTACCGGCCCCTGATCGGCTTCCGCGGCCACCTCTCACCGTCGTCCCTCTCTGCGCAGTGCGCCACGACGTGCGCCCGCCACGCCGTCACGCTGACGCAGATCACGCACCAGGTCCTGTCGTCGACGACCATCCTGGCCGGCTGGCACGAGGCGTTCCAGTGGCAGTGGAACGCGGCCATGACCCTCGTCGGCTTCCTGCTTGCGCATGCGCGCGCCCAGGGCCAGGGCCATGGCCAGGACCCGTCGGTCGGGAACGCGCGGAAGGCGGTGGACCTCTCGGTCAGCGTCTTCGACATATTCGGCCAGAGCTTTGCCGTCGCAGTCAGCGCCGCCAACGTCATCCGAAATCTGTCCACCAAGGTAGACTTTCTCATGCAGCAGAGCAGCCAGATCCAGAGCCAGATCCAGAGCCAGATCCAGAGCCACGACCAGAGCCAAGGCCAGAGCGGTATGGAGAGGCACGGGGACGCAGAAGGCGTCGGCGGGGCTCTCGACCACACCGTCTTGCCATGGGGGAACGGCATCGGCGCCACCGGAGACGAATCGTTCGCGGGCAAATCCTCCTTCGAGCTCCCGGGCCTCGACGCGTCCTCGCTGCAAGACACGATGCTCATGGCCTTTGACATTGACCAGTGGATTGGTCTGAACGTGCTCTGGCCGCATACCGGTGGATTAATAATGACGGACGTCTCTTGAGCGCCGTCTCCGTAGTAAGACAGACACATTCAATAAAGATTCAATAGACATCCAATGAAACACATGCTCTCCACTGCCATGCAGCATCTAATTCGTACACTTTGTAAGCAATACTCCGTACAGGCAATGTCGAATTCGATGGGAATGCGATGGGTGCGACCGTGGAGGGAGTCCACCAATGGGAGTTCTCCGCTGCTCAGATCGGGCTCCACCATCCTGCCGCTAGATGTCTTCGATGAAACTTACCGGTGTGGGTAGGTAACGGCGAGAAAGGCCCCGCCATCGCGGAGCTCTCAGCGTCATTTAGTGCTGCCGCACTTTAGACGCCTGCCAAACTCCGGGAAGATGCTTACATGCGTCCAGGAACACCGGACGACTCCGAGTACCATCCGGGTGTCAGCATCAGCATCAGCATCGTGGTTCCTTGGGGGGCATACTCCGATATGAGCCGCCAGGCACGGGAAAGAAACTGTTGAGAAAGATCTATAAATATGGCCTGTCATGCCCTCTCTTGGATGTTGAAGTTGGACTCTCTCCTCATCACAAACCATCCACAACACCTTCACCACTACAACCAATACAGCCAACACAACCAACACATTCAGCTACAAGATTTGCATCTTACCTGACCTGTTCACTTCACTGCCTCTTAACACTTTCACAAAACACAAACAAGACACCATTTCGTCTTCTCTTGAACCCTTTATTTTCAAGACTCAAACAAATCCCAACCTAAACACCATGTCTCCCGTTCGCCGCGCCCTCATCGCCGTCACCTCCGCCGAGGCCACCCTCTTCGAGGGCAAGGAGACCACCGGCGTCTTCATCAGCGAGGCCCTCCACCCCTTCAAGGTCCTCACCGCCGCCGGCTTCGAGGTCGACCTCGCCTCCGAGACCGGCAAGTACACGCCCGATTGGCTCTCGCAGCAGCCCGACTTCCTCGGCGGCGAGGACCTCAGCGTCTGGAACGACACCACGAGCGCCTTCCGCAAGAAGCTCGACAACATGCCCAAGGCGTCCGAGCTCGACGGCTCCCGCTACGGCCTCTTCTACGCCTCGGCCGGCCACGCCGCCCTGATCGACTACCCCAAGGCCTCGGCGCTGCAGGCGATCGCGTCCCAGGTGTGGGGCAGCGGCGGCATCGTCGCCTCCGTCTGCCACGGCCCCGCCATCTTCGCCAACGTCGTGGACCCCGCGACCGGCGAGCCGATCATCAAGGGCCGGACCATCACGGGCTTCACCACCGAGGCCGAGGACGTCATGGGCCTGACGACGGAGCTGAGGAGCTGGGGCCAGCCGCTCGTCGAAGAGCTCGCCGAGAAGCTCGGTGCGAAGTGTAAGCATGCCCCCCTCCCAGAGGGCCAAGTCTCTACTTGGTCTTCTCTTACAGACTTGCACGACTCGGTGGCTAATATAACTCCTTTAGACACGCGCTCATCCGGCATCTGGGATGACTTCCACGTTGTCGACGGCCGCCTGGTCACCGGACAGAACCCCGCCAGCGCTGCGTCGACCGCACGGGCTGCCGTCGCAGCATTCGACAAGCTGTAAAGAAGATTCTGCAACAACTTTGCAGATCGCCAATATAATCTCGTCTGGTTTTACGAATTTGCTATAGACATGGGTAATAATTGAATAATTCCTGCTTTTTGTATCATAGACTGCAATTAAAATAATAAAACAAAACTATGCTTGATTTCGTGGAACCATTCGTGAGGAGGAAGAGGGTTATCTAAGGCAAACTCGGTGAATTAAATCCTACATTTATTTCTCCATATCCTGCTTAGCTTTTACACATAGATCGTTTCTACCTTGGGGACGTCCACAGATTAAAAGAAAGCGGGATCCTGTTCCTGTCTTTACTATCTTGCAAATTGATTATACAATTTCTGACATCCTAAGCAATGAAGTGCGGTATGTCTTCGCTGCTGTCGCTGTATTCGCAGATGTCATCCTCATCGTCGCCCTTATCGTCGTCCTCGCTGTCGTCGTCGTCGCTGGCCGCTTCCTCTTCAATCTCGAGCACGACGCCGAGCTTCTTTGCGGCCTCTCGAACGCGCCGCTCTTCGCGCGCGGCAACGCTCGCCAGGGCGGGGGCCGCCAGCCGCAGGAGCTCGAGCGGTAGTCTGGGGCTCGGGTAGGTAGTCGGCCATGGGAAAATCGGAGTCGGCGTCGACGTTGGCGGCCGCGTCGGGCACGTTGGCGAAGGCCTCGGACGGCTCGTAGACCCGCAGGTCGGCGAACGGGTTTGTGGTGGTGCTGCCGGGCACGGCCTGCTGCATGTCTGGCAGGTTCGGCGCACCTGTGAGCGGCTGGAGGATGTCGCGGACGGTCTCGAGTATGCAGAAAAAATAGGAATGCTTGGCGTCGGTGTCGGCGTCGGCGTCGGCGGCGTCGCTGAGGCTGCTGCCCTCCTTCACGAGCAGGGTCGAGAAGGACGTGCGGACGCGGATGACGCGATTGAGTGCCGCCGCGACGGCCGCAGGGATGGTGGTCACGCGCTGAGGCGGCTTGGCGGTCGCAATGAATGTGGCCAGCGGCACGAAGTCCTCGATGGCGAGGACGTACTCATATCGCGGCTTGCTGCTGTTGCTGCTGCTGGTCGCCCCAGTCTTGGTCACACGACCGTCGCATGTTTTTTGATCGATGCTGCCGCCACCGCCTCCTTGCGGGCCTTGCCCTTCAGGCGCGTGGACTTGGCCGCCTGGGCCTGCTGGGGCTGCCTGCTGCCGACCGCCGCCAGGGGCTGGGCGTAGCCGCACAGCTTGGCCGTGCGGACGAGCCACGAGCTAACGACGGCGGTGTCGTGCTTGTAGCGCTCGTACGACCTGACGAGGGCCTGCGGAAGCATGCCGGCGACGATGCTGGGCCTGCCAGTGGTCCTATGTGCGTGAGCAAGAGTCGAGGGGGGACAACGTCGAAGGCGTGTGCTGTTCCCAATGTAGAAAAGCGTTGAGAATTGGCACGGTGGGGCGCCACACCGTCGGTGAGAGAGTACGAGCATGTGTGCAGAGTGCGAATAGCAGAGCTTTGGCACGGTGAACGATCAGGGGCACAGGGGCACACGGGTTCACGCCACATCTGCAGTCGACAAACGGTCGACAAACGGTCGGCAAGCCATCGTCAAACGGCATCCGCCATTCCAAACACCGGCCTCTGTAAGTAGCGTCTGCATCCGCTTTTATGACGATCTACCCATCAATGACGCCCAGGCCATGGACCATTACTGACGCGTTCATATTTTGTTTCTCGCGCTCGGGCCAAAATCGAATGGAAATGAAGCCGCATAGAAAATGAGAGGCAACGAGCAGCCGTCGTTCTGTAGCAATCGGCCGAGTGAGCGTTGTTTCTCGCCGCTGCGGCGCTACCTCGTCGATCACTGGAGAACTGCGGGGCGGCGAGGTTGTTTCAGCAGAGTGGTATTCGCAAAGACTCCGCAAATGCAACATTCCTTGACGTCAAATCGCGTCACGTTTTGCCGACTGGTTGCCTGTTGGCTTTAACGGACGACACAAGCAACGCGCCGGGAGAGCATTGTAGAAAAAGTAGCTCTCTGCTAATATGGCTGCCGATCGGTGGTGCGTCATCAACACGCGGCGGGGCTCGGTCATAGGAGACTGTTCGGGGATCGACAGCAGTGATTTCGGCCGTTGACGCGGCTGGACATTCCCCAGGAGGTTGACCCTGCTATATGCGTCTAAATATATATATGCATCTATTTTATGGCCAGACGTACGTGTAAGAGGCCCGAATCAGGAAATTAGCCGTATCCGCGCTGGCGTACCTTTACGCGTATTTATGCTTTCTATTATAAAGGGGCGTATAAAGCTGGCCAGTTCAATATCGTTCGCCTCTGGACCTCTACATCCAGTTCGTCCTCCTCTGGCATACCCTATTCAAAGATGATGGCCCCGTCGCTCCCAACGGTGCTCGGCACTGCACTCCTCCTCGGCCAGGCTCCCAGTGCCCTGGCCTCGCTCGCGGGACAAGTTCTTCAGACCAAATATGGTGCCGTCGTCGGCGTCCCGGCCTTCAACAGCTCGCCTGCTGGCAACATCACCAACTGGCAGAACGTGGCCGTCTGGAAGGGCATTCCGTATGCGGCCTCCACCGCGGGCGAGAACCGCTGGCGCCCCCCTCTGCCGCGGGACCCCTGGAACACGACGCTCGTCGCCAGCAGCTTTGCCGCCGGGTGCCCGACCACCCCGGGCGAGAGTCCCAGCACCAGCGAAGACTGCCTGAACCTCAACATCTGGTCCGCGGCCAAGACGATCAATGACAGCCTGCCGGTCATTCTCTGGTCGCACCCCGCCGGCGGCTCGGACGCCGACGCCCTGTTCGACGGCGGTGGCATGGCGGCGCGCGAGGTCATCTTCGTCAACTACAACTACCGCGACGGCGCGTTCGGTTGGC
Source organism: Sporothrix brunneoviolacea (assembly GCA_021396205.1). Lineage (NCBI taxonomy): Eukaryota > Fungi > Ascomycota > Sordariomycetes > Ophiostomatales > Ophiostomataceae > Sporothrix > Sporothrix brunneoviolacea. The sequence continues at coordinate 215,351 of WNYD01000043.1, forward strand.
TCGCCCTGCCCGAGCTGTCCCAGGAGTTCTACCAGCTGACGGGCAGCAACAGCTCGGGCAACTGGGGCCTGCTCGACCAGTTTGCCGCGCTGGCCTGGGTGCGCGCCAACATCGCCGCCTTCGGCGGCGACCCGGACCGCATCACCGTCGTGGGCCAGTCTGCGGGCTCGGCGGCCGTCTACCACATGGTAAACAGCCCGCTCACCAAGGGCCAGATCGTGGGCGCCATCGCCGAGAGCGGCGTGCGCGACCCGCGCGACCCCCTGGCGGCCAGCCTGGCCGAGAGCTACAACAACCTGACGACCGCGCTGGCACTGGGTGCCACCTTCCTTGAGACCAACAACGCGTCGAGCCTCGCCGCGCTGCGCCAGATTCCTCTGGCCGACCTCACGGGCACGTCGTCGTCGCCCGGCTCCGGCAGTGGCTTCCGGCCGACGCTCGACTACTACGCGATCCCCGACACCTACGCCAACACTCTGCTGGCGGGCCCGGCCAACGACGTGCCCTTCATCACGGGAAACGCCCGTGACGAGAGCGGCGCGACGTTCGGGCTCAACCTCACCGTGACGGAGTATGTGGCCGACATGGAGAGCCAGTACGACGCCTACAGCGGCAACCTGACGGCGCGCGCGCTGGCGGCCTGGCCGGCGTCCAACGACACGCAGGCAGCCGCCGCCTATAATGCGCACTGGAGCGACACGTCCAAGGTGTCGTCGTGGGGCTACGCGAGCGGCTGGGCCAAGACGGCCGAGAGCAGCATCTACACGTACTTCTGGGACCACGCGCCGCCGGGCCAGGACCAGGGCGCGTACCACGAGTCGGAGATCAACTACGTGTTCGACAACCTGTACGGGACGGACAAGCCGTGGGTGGCCGAGGACTACGCCATCGCGGACCGCATGGTGGCGTACTGGGCCAACTTTGCCAAGACGGGCGATCCCAACAAGGGCGGGTCGTACGGCGGCGACGGGACCCTGACCACGTGGACGCCCACCTACGCGAACCAGACGGTGACCATGCACGTCGGAGACGGCTGGGGGAACATCCCCATCGGGTCGGCGGCGCAGATCAGCGTGATCACGGACTACTTTGAGCAGCAGACGCCATTTTAAGGCGATGTTGGTGGGCGGACGGTGTTTGATGTCCCTTGCAGAAAAGTAAATAAAGACGCATCTTGGCAACTATAGATTGATAGCTTGCCGGCCTGTATATTATGTTTGCATAACCAAAACACAAGATAGACAAGTCTAGAACAATGCAGCTAATCTTGTCTTCGAAACAAAGCCGTCCGGGTTCCGTCTTGAACAGTCGAGAATGCATAAATTGGCTGTCTCCTACAAGCTACTGCGGAACGTAAACCCGAGCGTGTGTATGTATATATATATATGGGGATATTGGTCAATCACGGGCAACTTTAGGCGGGAACAGCATGTCGCTTAGAGAAGAATACGCAGCAGACACTCTCTGCGCATCAACGTGAACTATGAGTCCCATATAAGCCGTGATATTAATAAACATTTCATTTACACGGGCATTGGTTCGGAGCTAACGTGATTGCTCTCGGGGTTGCAAAAAACAAAGGCGAGGGGCACATGGTGGAATAGATCAGGGCAGGTGTTGGGAGTACATCTGGCTCTGCTTCCCATCCTCCCTTCCGATCCAAAGAGTCAAATTCAGTCTTCATTTGTCGCCAGCAACCATCCATCAATATGAAGCTTTCACAACAAGCACGGCTGCTCTTGGCTTTCACGACCTGTCACGCTGTTCTCGCCCAACCGAGCGACGCACCAGAAGGCCTCAAGTACTCGGGCAACTACACAATACGTGCCAATGATACGATCTTTAGCATTGCTATCGCCACAAACCGCGGCGTCTGTGATATTGCTAGAGCCAACCGGATGGCAGACGCAGAGCTGCTCCGTATCGGTGCGGCGCTGCTCATTCCCAGCAAGACCGCCGCCCCTGACAATGACTCATGCCTCCTCGACGTAGCAGAGACGACGAAGAACGCAACGCGGACATGCATCGACGGCGGCCCGCACGTCTACACCATCGTCGCCAACGACACCCTCGCCCGGATCGCCGCCAAACTGAACGTGACCGTGGCTTCCCTGGCGTCATCCACGGGACCCGGCGCGCCCCCGTCGCCTGACGCACCGCTCTTCCCCGCGGGCCACGGCCTCAAGATTCCGCAGTGCAGCCCGAGCCAGTGTCTCGTCCAGCCCTACCGCTTCACATACGGCACGTACAAAGACCTGGCGGCCCAGTTCAACACCACCGTAGGCCAAATCTTCGCGTTCAACCCGACCTACAGCGCCAGCGACGCGACGGATGTGGCCAAGACGCCGGTGATCACGATGCCGATGAACTGCCACCCTCTGTCGGCGAGCAGCACCATCATCTCGTAGTTCGACACGGCTCTGAGAGAGGATGACGCCGGATTAGGTGACACATCACACATGGAAAAATAGTATCAAACACAATTGATTCGGTAAAACAACAAAAACCTTTTACGTATGCCATGATACTCGTGATCATATGTCCTGTGCGCTCAAAGGTGGTTTTGCCAGAGCTTCCTGGCAGATCGCCCGCAACGTTTCGTTCGATGCCTTCCGTCGCCGCACCTCCCTTCCGTAGATCCTCGGGCGATGTGCGATATTCGAACTCTCGGCTGGGTCCGCCGCCGCTCTTCACCGCGAGTTTCTCTAGCATATTCTCATTTTCGGCTCTCTCGTTATCTGCGTGAGCGGCTTGTTTCCCGAGATAAGTTTACCGCTGTCGAAGCATCGTATCCTTCATGTCGTTTAATGGAGTCTCTTGGCGGGTGATCTTGACTCTGTGAATGCAGTCAGCGGACAGCTCAGGCATCATTGCCCCTTTGGGGTTGCATTGGGAAGAGCACAACGTACATTCTCTCGTGCGCTTCGGAGCTTCTCGATTCCTAGGAAGTCGATGTCTTGACTCTTGGAAGCTTCTGGTTCAACATAGTCTTTTATTAGGAGCTTGATCGGCGTCTGCATTATGGAGGAGGGTGCTTCGGTGCAGTCTTGACCTGTAGTTAAGAGAGGACTCCCAGAACGTGGAATGCGCCATGTTCTTTCCGTGCCACGCATAGTCGCCGTCTTCGTGGGGACCAGATTGAAGTAGACGTGGAACTTGGCAAACAGCACCAGGAAGCTGCCGGGATGCGGCCGCGGCGGCGCCTGGACCGTGATGCGGGCATTTTCGACCTCAGTGCTGGCGACTGCCAGCTTCTGCCTTAGCGTGTCCTCCAAGTTGTAGACGAGCTACCGGTCAGTCTTTGTTGCCGAGTCCGATGTGCACTAAGCTAAAGCGACGTCAAGCCATTTGCCCGGCCGGGGCATCGGGCATGACTAGTATCTCCAACCGCTCGAATTTTCCCAGGTCGTACTCATTGGTAGGGAGGGACGTCCAGTCAGGCCGGCCGGCCATTGAAACGTGTGTACTCGTATGCTCCCCCCCTGAGTTCCTAGAAGAACAGTCCAGCCTCGCCACTGACCCGGGTATCAAACTGTTCGGCCATTTTTCTATCCTTAGTGGTAAGGGAGACACTGACACCTTTCACCGGGGCTCCGAAACGGCGTTCTAGTTCTTCGCCCACCTCGTCATCGGTTCCCGTCCAGCCGGCCGGGAAGCTATTGGGAAGGAGGATTCCGTCGGCCAGTAACACGTTGTGGGCGTCATAGTACGCACCAACAGGCTCTACCGGTTCTCGAAGGTCCCCGGTCTCGATGTGGCCAAGATCGACCCGTATCCAGCCGCAGGAGAGCATCCGGAACCACGAGGTCTTTTTGGCCGTCGAGTCGAGGGCCGAGAGCCGAAACAGGAGTATGGTGCATTCGCGAGCTGGCCCAATAGTGGACACCTGCCGAGTCCGCTAGTGACGGCTCTCGGAAGAACGCTCGCACATTCTCGACGACAAGAAGCCCGCACTTCCAGTTACTAGCCTGGTCTGTGATCAGAGCGGCCTTGTGGTTGATTTGCCTGTCAACTAAATGTTTGGACATGACATAGCCTACTTGTCCCTTCTGTACGGTATCTAGTGGCCGCGCTTTCAGCGTGTTGAACCAGTGTGAGGTATCGGTTTTCTTGTCAACGATTGTTACGACCCAGTGGGCCACGGACTTTTCGTATGCTGTTCCTTTTTTGTCGCTCGTAGAGCTGACATGGCAAGGGATAACCAACATCGTTTCCATTCCGAAGCGCGGCGCTGGTGTGCCCCATATCTCCGCGCAGGCCCTCTTCATACATTGTGGAAGTAAGAAATCAGCCAATATCCAAGTGACCCTACCTTTGTGCACAAAAAGGTGTTGGTGGCGGCATCGCTTCAGCATTCTTTGCCCCTGTCCGATCGCTTAACAGAGGTATCTTCCCCAGTGTAGGATCTCTGTCGTATCTGCTTCCACAATGTCATCTGCCGCGGTCTCTCCCTCCGCCAGTAGCCGTGTTCCCCCGGCCGGCCTCGTTACGGGCACCTGCTATCGACCTTCTTGCACATCGGTGGTAAGAAGCCTGTGGACTCATCAAGCAGCATCGTGATTGCTGCAAATCCGGCACCCGGCTCAGTTACTCGGTCGATGTGGCACTCCTCCGAGATCCACCGCCCGTCTTCCTTTCGCCGGCCCACTATTTCCGGGGCCATCTTCTCTCCCTGCTTCTCCCTCCTTCTCCCTCTCTCCCTCTTTCAGTCTGTTTTGGGCAGCCAATTTTGGAAGGTGCCACAAGAGGAGTCCTCTTACTCCCCTAGCCTGCAAGGAGCGAACAATATTTTCTCACGCTGTCAACATCGTGGTGTGCAAGTTCTGGCTGCACGGCAGCTGCTAGTTTGGCGGTCAGTAAATTTGTCCTTGCTTCGTTCCGCGTTCTCTTTGTTCCTTTTCCTCTTTGCACTTCCAGTAAACTAACTCGCTTCTTTTACGGCAGACTCCTGCAGAAACGAACATCCCGTCGCAAACAATAACCGATTCGGCGCCTTCGGCTTGTCGTGTGGAGGAGGGGGAAATGTGGCGGCATCTGCGTTGCCGTATTTGAATTAACGTCACGTTGAATGCTCGAGCTCGGATAGTGACGGTTGTAGACAGGCGTCTTTGGCTTCTTGGATGTGCAACACGCATCTTCGGTGATAATCCAGTAAATGCATCGTTTCAGTTCACCGAGTCCGGCTTTAAAATTAACGAAATCTCTTGAACTGCAAACTGCGGCAAGAGAAATGGTAGATAAGCGGCTTAACTATTGGAGGTGAGACTTGACCAGATTCGGGTTGGGGATGAACCCAGTGACCGTGAATAAGGATCTAGAGCCATCTCTTCTAACTTGGGTAGTGGAAAAAAGAACTGTTGCATTTTGTTTTGTTTTGCTCCTGTTTGTGTGTGTGTGTGTGTATAATAACATCATCGTGAGATCGTTGAAAACTCCAACTTTCAGTTCATCTCACTTTGTTTCTTTTTTTCTCCCCCACAAGCATGACACAAAATAAAACACGTGTATTCTCTCGTGAAATAAATGGTATACACATATGTACATTGAAATTTAAATAATAATAAATGAAACCCGTTCAAAAAGAAAGGGAAATCCTTATTTGTTGTTGAAAATTCCCACACGTGACCCCACAAACAGGGAATTCCTAAACAAGAAAAGAAGAAAAAACAAAACAATACATGGCAAGTCTTATTCACCGTCGTCCATCTCTTAATACAAACCCCACAGCGTATCCTGGCTATTAATATTACCACTGCAGTCCATGTAGCCCTTGGCACCAACCTGCCCGCCGCTGCCGTAGAGCGAGACACTCTCCTTGATGATGTCCACAATGTCCTGCGCACCAACCATGAAATTGGCGTTGCCGTGCTCATCAGTGGCTTGGATGCCGAAGTTGCAGGTGCCAAACGATACCAGGTCGCGCTGTTTCTTGCCCAAGACCTGGACTGACCACTCGCCCTGCGTACCCTGGATGTTCTCGACAATCTGGAGGCAGTCGGTTACTTCGGGCGACGCGTCAGTTGTTTCGTCGATAAATGACGACACCTGGCAGTCGTTGGGGGACGGGATGACAGAGCAGGGCCAGAACTCGGTGGACGACGAGGTGCCCGTTTCCCAGTTGGTGTAGGCCAGCTCGCCGGAGCAGACCGGGAGGCGGATGTAGCCGGGCGTCGTGATGTCAAGGTTGAAAATGTCGGAGAACGAACCCGGGTTCGAGAGATCCGTGACGCCACCGCCGTTTGCATTGCCGTTTTGAGCATAGGTGTTGACCGAGCTGAAAGTGTTAGGAAAGGGATGGATTTTTCTTAAAAGAAAAGCAGAATACTCAAATAGCACGAGAGAGAAAAAAAAAAAGGGGGGGGGGGGGAGAGAGAGAGATAAAAAAAGAGAAAAACACACCCTGTGACCAAATCTGTAAGGGTGACTCCGCCATATAGAGTACCTCCGAGGGAGTCAGTGCCGGGCAGAGCCGAGAACTGAGAGCCGCCGCAGTTGGTATCTGGTTCGAGACATCCTCCGGCACTTTTACGTGTGAAAGAGCCATCCGGGTATACCAGGAAATACATCTCGTTGTCGATGCAGACGCTGCTGTTGGCAATGTCGGAGGATGTGATGTAGGTGCCCGCGGCGGTGGTCGGATCGCTACAGTCGGCCCCCGAGGAGAGGACGAAAGCACCCATGCCGGCCGCCGACCAGATCGAAGGGATGGCATAGGCAAAGATGGCCTTGGAGAACTCGTCCATCAGATCGGTAGGTGACGTGACATTGACACCGTTGCCACCACTGGGTGCGACTTTTCCGTCTGAGATCGTCTCCGTAAGCAGCTGGATACTGGCTGAGCTGCCGTTAAATAGGTTTGCGAGAGTGTTGGAATAGATGTCGCTGAAATTGCTGAAAATCGTGCTGAAGTACGCCTGGAAGGCCTCTTGTGAGTCGACAGACCACGAACTACATCCATAGGGACACCGTGTCAGCAAGAGGTAATGTATGTCCAAGACAAGAAAAGGTAAAAAAGAAATCTTCGAAGTCAATCGACGACAACGACAGGGGCCGGTTTTAGGTAGCTTACGCAGAGCTGCCGGATACGTAGAGGCTTCCCACGGCCGTTCCGAAACTGACAAGGGATTCGGCTGTGCTTGAGGCGGTTTCGAGTGTATCGTCTCCGACTTCTGTGAAAAATGGCATTTTCCCTATGACTATTGTTTTTTTTAAAGAAAAAAAGTAAAGAAAAAAAATATGTGTTAATCTTAGTCCATTCATAAACGGCAAGAGAGAAAAGTGGAAACAATGGGGAAAGAGAGAGAGAGAGAAAGGCGACAGCGTTCTCCTGAGAGGAATATGCGTGCGCAGTCCAAAGACAGCTATGGATGCCCTGGAGGGAAGATTGCATCCCACGACTTACCACCGGTGAAGAAAGACGAGGCGCCCACGGTGGCGCCCAGGCTGATAATGTCGAGCAGAATCTGTTCCCAGTTAGTATCAGAAGGAGGCGTCACGGGCGCAAAGGTGTCGACAAAGTCGTTGAGCTGCGGATCTACGTCCTGGGCCGCCGCGCCGGTGACGGTGGTCCAGAGTTCTTCGTACATCTGGTGGATCACCACCAGCGAGTTCCACACAACGTACCCGGCCGGGCCGGTCTTGTAGCTGCCTGGGTGGTCCTCGCAGACCTCGGCCTCGTTGCACTGGCTCACAGGCGCCAGGGACCCGCAAACCGGCACAATTCCAATCATGACCTCGAACGTGTTGGCGATGGAGTGCGAGAACGTGAGGACGCCCGAGTCGATGGTGTTGTACACATTGACGGCGTCGCTCCAGGCATCCGCGCAGTCGAGCTGGTCCCAGATCTCCTCCGGGGTCGACAGGGGGCTGAGCAGAAGACTGCTGTTGCAGTACAGCGAGGTCCAGTTGCCCGTGCGGTTGCCCTCGGCAAATCCGGCGATGCCGCTCGCCGCGTCCAGCTTGAGGTTGGCCCAGGAGCTGACGCCCGTGGGCGCGTCGTTGAACTGCTCCAGGTCGCTGGCCCAGTTGGTGCTACCGCCCAGGTTGTAGCCCTGGTACAGCGCCTGGCGCGATGCCAGGATGTCCGAGTCCATGTACGCCACCCACTGGATGTCGTCGTACACGAGGATGTTGCTGTTGCTGTCCTCGTCGACGTACATCGTCACCACGCGGCTCGAGACGGGCGTCGTGTCCCGCTTTCCCCGCGGCCGCCGCTTCGTGATGCTGAGGTCGTCCACGCCGCTGATGATGTCGTTGATTTCCGCGTTGGCAATGTATCCCGCCGTCTCTGTGCAGTCACCCTCCTCTGCGTCCGACACGGTGGCCGAACCGGTAAAGGTGCAGTCGACGTCGTAGCAGCCGGCCTCGGCCATGGCGAAGGAGCGGCCGTAACTCGCCACGCCGACGACAACTTTACTGGACGGCACGCCGGCCTTGGTGATCATGGACAGGGCCGACAAGGTCTCCGTCAGGTTGACGTGCGACCGCAGGCAATTTCCACCAGGACAGCCGTCCTGCGCATTGTCGTTGCCGTAGTCCCACTGATTTTATTCGGCATTAGAGTTTGTGAAACGATGATAATGCGTTGTTGTACATGACTTATAATTGAGGGCTTCTTTTTTTTGAAAACTCTCATGGATATCGTTTCTTACCTGACCGTGAAGATCGTATGTCATGTAGACAATGTAATCGACGATCTCCGACATCTCGGCGATGGGGAAAGCTTTGAGATACCTAGAAAATTTACGCACGTAAGCGATTGTTTCCACAACAGTATCAAACAAAGACAAGAATAAAATAACAAAATCTAAATCCCCCCCCCCGGGTCAACTTACCAGTAAGAAGCTGGAGCTGAAATACTAACGGTCTTTCCCGGCAACAAGTTCTTCAGGACAATCAAGAAGTCCAAGTAGTTCTGGCCGTCATCTGTGCTTCCTGCTGGAATTCCAGGAATATCAGGTTCCTAAATTAAGAATTCAAAAATAAACATTAATATTTAAAAAGGATTTTTTTTCTTTTTCTTTTTCTAATCCTAACTTACTCCAGGGTATTCCCAGTCAATGTCGATGCCGTCCAGGTCGTTGTCGATGATGTAGCTCGCCAGCGCCGTAGCAAAGGCAACCCGGTTGGTGGACGTGACGCCGTCGCGGAAGATGGTGTAGGTGCTCGGGTCCGTGGAGAACGTCCAGCCGCCAAACGACAGCACCTTGTGCACCTCGTCGCCTAGCAACTTGAAGCGCTCAAACTCAAACGTGCTCAACACGCTGCCGGTGTTGATGCTGTAGTTGGCGTCGATGATGCCAAAGGCAAAGTGCAGGTGCGTCAGCGACGAGATGTCCACCTGCGAGACGTCCTGGTACAGGCACGCGCGGTCCATGCCGTAGCCCTCGTAGTAGGCCAGCGCGATAAACGTCTCGGGCGCGTCGCCCTGCACGATTTCCGTGCCGCAGTTGGAGATGCAGCCGTTGGTGCCGGCCGCCGCGGTTCCCGGCGGGCCCGTGCTGGTGTCGTTGCAGAAGTCGATGGTGATGCCGCACTCGCCCCAGATGTCGCAGCAGGCGTTGAGCGGGCACGGGTTGAGGCCTGAGATGTTGAGCGTGCCGCTGGCCGGCGTCACCGTGCCCGGCATCTGCGGGCCGCACTCGGCGCTGGTCACGATCGCCGGCATCGGCGGATCGCCCGTGCTCAGGCAGATCACGGCGCCCAGCAGCAGGTTGTCACAGCTCTCCCAGCCCCAGGTGTTGTTGTTGAACGAGTCGATCTCGTCAATCGTCAGATCGTAGCTAGCCGCAAGCGCCGAGCACGTGTCGCCCGACTGCACTGTGTACGAGTAGCACGTGCCGTTTGCGCTGGGCTGCGGCTGGTAGTCGGGCAGCGTGCCGGACGAGCAGCACACGTGCTCGCCGGGAGCCAGCGTCGAGCAGAGCGTCGAGCTCGGGTTGTAGACCGTGAACTCAGCTGCGGTGATGCCGCACTTTGTCGCCAGCGTTGCGCACGTGTCGCCCGAGACGACTTGGATCGTAGTGCAGTCGTCCCGGATGGCCAGACGGCTGCTGCCGCTGTCACGGATGCGGACGCGGCTGTTTGCTGCCGTGTAGTTTCCGGAAGATGACGATGCCGACGTTCCGTTCAGAGCGCTGGTGCTACTGTTTGTGCTGACGGTCAGCGGGGAGGTAAAGGCGGCCGTGCCGACATAGGTGGCCGTCTCGTTTAGGTCCAGGCAGGTGGCGTTGGCCCATGACTGGAGTGCCAGCTCGACGGGGGTGAACGAGTGGTTGCCGACGGCGATAAATCCAAAGACGTGGTCGCTGTCGTAGCCGGGGCCGCATAGCTGCATGGCGACGGAGCCGTAGGTGTAGTTGGACGCCGTCAGCGTGGTCTCGAGGCCGAGCAGGGCCTGCGGGACCGTCTCGGAGGCGACAATGTCCTTGCCGGAATAGATGCCGACGGTGCTGCTCAGGGTCTGGGCAAAGAGGACGAGCGGACCGTCACCGGGCATGCTGTAGCCGGCGGACAGGAACTGGTACATCTTCAGAGACACGGAGCTCAGGTCGTCGGCCATGACCGAGTTGTCGTTCCAGCGGCCAATGGTGAAATTGGCATCGCTGAGCGTCTGGGCCGGATCGGCCTGCTCGGCACCCTCTGTGGTTGAGCTGTAGGCGCCGTTGTAGTTGGTGCAGGCATAGATGCGCTGGTATTTGGACGTGTCGTCGGCGTTGCCGTAGATAGACAAGGAGTAAAATATGTCCTGCGTGCAGTACTTGAGGGCATCCATGCTGTGGTAGGCAGTCCAGTTCGCCGGATTCATGCCCGACAGACTGCACGACGTCGGGCACGGGTTGCGTCCTCGGTACGAGGGAGCAGCCGCCTGCCGCAGATCAATGCCCATGGCAGAGACAGCGGTGGTCATGCTGGGTGACAACACGAGGCTGGCGGCTGCCAAGGCCGAAAGTAACCAAGAAGAAGCCATGATGACTTCTGCTGACTACTGAATTAGATGCCAAGGATAAGACCATAGATTAGGTGTGTATTGAATATGAAGGGATTTAAAAATGTTTTTAAAAATAGAGTAGTAAGAGAAAACACGGATGAATGAGTGACAGAATCAAAAAAAAAAAAAAAAAAAAAGGTAGGACAGATACCCGCGAACGGTGATCCAAGGTACACAAATCTTGGCGATATGTCCTTCGACTGAGATCACTAGAGGTGCCGTGGCCCTTGATGGTTGATTGTCCTTCTTCCAGGACTTTTAGATTTGGGTTAGACGTCTTGTTTTAGTACTCTTAACGTTAAAGGATGATTGCGAAGCTATGATCTACCCTTCTCTTATGTCTCGCTAGTAAATTGCTCCTCCTCTCAGCTTTCTTCTTTCGTCTTTCGTCGTACTAATTTTAAGATTTTGGTTTTGTGGTATCATTCTTTTCGTCTTCTGTCTTGTGCTCCTTCTCTTTCTTGTTACGCGTTCCTTTCTAATTCCACTTTCATGCAATGAAGTGGAGAATCTTGATCAAGGTTGTTGATATCACCTTTTTGGATGATGTTTTATTCCACATGTCAATTTCAATCAGTTTGCTCGAAACAATCGTGTCCAATCTAGAACGGATATGACGGCATGGCTTTGCAGCAGGATTGGCAAACAACTCTGTGCATACGAATATCTAAGTCACATACCAGTACAATGAAGTACATCTTCTTTTTTTCCTACAAGAAAAATAGAGAAGAGAAGGCCATCCAGGTTTGGTTCCATCCGACATGCAGGAGCGGAGATTACTTTTGGTTTTCTTTCATTCCATGTTTTTATTGGTTAAAGATCGTGCTAGAAATGAAGCCGAAAGCTACGATACTATTCAATGCGTCCATAAAAACAGCCACAAAACATACAGGCATCCGATGCATACCCCTGGGCTACTGTATGGTCTCTCTGCCGCCGAGTTCCGATGGCGAATAGGGAAATGCTACGCCGCAAGGTCTTTTGGCCAGCCCGTATGTTGTCTTCTACTCAGGTCCAACAAGGTACGAGGTTGGACCAACCGGCCCATCCCACACATCCATTGCTGCAAGTTAAATTAACCACTCACCGCTACCATGCCTACCCGACTTCGTCTGCAGGAGAAGGTCTAAGTGGGACGTCTCTGTCATGGTGCCCATTTGACGAAGAAGCTGGTTAGCACCGCCACCGGCCACTCCCTTGATCAGATCAAGCGGGTCCTGCGTATTCGGGAGTCGAGACGCCGTGGGCGCCGTCCCAAGCTTACGGGGGAAGAAGGCCTTCGGCTGATTGACTTTGTGTAATTGTTAAAGGAGGCCAGGCGTATGACCTGCCTTGCCTTGTTACAGCAGCTCTTTGACGGCCGTTTCGGGCAGTATACGGTCAAATCAAGGCTGGAGCGTCGTGGTTTCCGCCGCTACATTGCTATGAAAAAGTCCATGATCTCTGACGTTAGCCGCCGCAAGAGACTGGCTGCTGCCATTCAGCACCAAGACTGGAACCCTGACCAGTGGGATTCAGTCGTCTGGAGTGACGAGATATGGGCTACCAGCTGGAATCACCGCAACATCTGTCACTCGCCATCTCAAGACGAAGAATTGGATGGTACCTGCGTTAGTTATCTCTCGAGGTAGAAGCCAATCGGCTGGCTCTTTGGGGATTTTTGATTAAATTAGAAATTCAAACAGGGACTATCTGCGCAGACGCAGTGGCAAAGTGCTTATCTACCGGGTAGGGGGTTGCGCGTTTTGCCCATGTCCCCTCGTAAATATGCTTCCTCTAGCTTACTGATGTACGCGCGTACCTAGGTTACATCCAGCCGTGTTTGGTAGTCCATTCTCAAGAGATCGGCGTGGCCCGCCCAAACGACACTGGAAGTATTCTTGAATTAGAACTCAACCGAGTGACGAGAGGTCAAAACTAACACGAATAGTCTGTCACGCTTAACACTCACACTCTTAATTTAAGGGGGGCCAGGGGAGGGGGGCGAATTAAACAAAAACACGCTTAACTAAATGCTTAGTATGCTTGACCGTCTCAACCATCCTCCTGGCCAGCCCCACTAGAAATACACATATTCCCACGAAACTACAAATGACACGAAAACAGCAAAGTACCCTGCAGCCCCACTAGCAGCTCCGGCAAGTCGCCTTGCAGCACCGCTGGACGCGGTCGTGGTTGCGGGCGCTGGGCAGCTCACGACGGGAGTTGCTGCGTCACAGGCCAGCCTTGTCGCGCCAGCCGAGATGCTTGTCGCTTCCGCCGAGTTGAGCTGCGCCGCACACGGGTTGGCGGCGGGCGTCGGCAGGGTCGAGGAGAGTAGGGCGCATTCCGTGCCGTAGTTGTCAAACTCGAAGGCGGGCACGAGTCTTAATCCGGTGATATTGTACGTCTCTGAATTGTTGCTATTCTGAGCGCAGACGTCACTCGCCGTGGCCGCCACAAGATCAACCGCCTGGCCGCCCTCCGCAATCGTGAAACTGATGCCGTTTTGATAATTCGTTCCAACGATGTCGTCCCCGCCGCCCAGCGGACTGGTACAGTTGGCGCCAGCGAAGGACCAGGCAAAGTAGTACGAAATAGAGGAAGCGTTGCCCATGTTGACCATGTTCGTGACGATCGTATACAGGTAGAACGGGCTGCTGGAGGTGAAGTTTGTGTAAGCCAAGTCGATTTGCGGAGCGGCAATGATATCGGTGACGCCGAGTCTGTGTACTTGAAACGATGAGGCGCGGCCTAGGAGCGGGAAATATGATGGATTCTGGATCGCAAAGACAAAAGGGAAAACAGCCGTCGGCGCGTATGTTTCGTTGCGCGGGAAGAGCAGGTCGATCTCGACTGTCAGTGGGTACGTGTCGGCCAAAGCCCGCGGCGCCCAGAGCAGTGCTGCTGCGGCGGCGACAAGCGCACGCAAGGAAGACGAAGCCATGCTTTTGCCTGCCTGCCTTTGCGTTTACCGACGTTGACGAGTTTAATCCAGCGAACTTGGCGATGTGGCTGGCGATGTGAGGGAAGAGTTAGCATTCAACAATCGTAGTAATGATAAGAGGAAGGCGGTTCGAAATGAAACTAAAAAGGGGGATGCTGGACTTTTCATTTTCTCTTTTCTTTGATTTTCTTATTGCTCCACAATTACGGAGGAGTTTCAGGTACTTGCACGCATAGGACCGAGTCTATTTGGCCAATCAAAGTCCGATTTTAGGGCAACACACATTGTGGCGCTAGCCTCCACAAAGGCACAACTTGCGCGCTGGGCTGTTTTCGCGCATAGTCGCGAGAGCTGCGTGATAAGCCATGACCTGGGCTTGCCGATCTTCCGGAAAGGACGCGCTTGCGGCGGTCTCTTGCTGAAGAAGGACTACTTCAATCCTTTAACGGAACGGCCGCACATATTATTACCCTGACCCGCTGGGACAGGGGTCTGGAAACACAAAAATACGCGTATGCACTCCGTGGGGGGGCGCCCTTTGGGTGCCAGGATACTTGCAAGGTACTTGTCTAAACTTTGCGAGCCCCGCCACAAGATCCAATACGGGCGGGTGTAGCCGTAGGATGTAGTGTATCTAGCGGGCAGGTGCTTAGCTAGGCAAGATACCGAATATGGCAATCTCCGTAAAAGGGCCGTAAACATGGCTTCCCAGTCTGCACGCAACAAGGCTTCCGTCGCGCCTCGAGGACTCTGCCGGCCAATTCCGGCCTGTACCTGCGTCTAATGGGCCGCGCAGATACTGGAAATAAAGTCGAAAATCACATGCATCGATTTAATAACCACACCACTAATATACCCCTTTTGGTAAGTGAGTGACTCTGCCTCGTAGCAGAACCTTTTTGCTGCAATATACGCTTTCTTTTCTTGAACTAGAATGTGTTTAAATCCCTTGATGATTTTATATTGTGCTTTTGTAAGGGAACACATTTCTGCCACGAACACATGTGTAGAGCGTGTGAATTGGCTGGCTTGCTCTCGCATTCATGCTTCCCCTCGTAAGCGACATTAGCAATAATGAGGCCTGTCCGGATGCCAAATTCGGAGTAGCCGAAATATCAGCAACATTAGAGGCAAGACGGCTCGGAGTTGGACAGATTTGTATAAACGTCAACCGACTGCCAGGAGCTCAGTATTCGTCAAGTAGCCCGAACTGCACTATTCCTTCTTCCTCCCTGCCTTTTTTCTGGTTCGACCCCGGCCCTTTCTGTTTTTCATCCCAACTAGTCCTTCTTTGTATTCCCGTTTGTCGGGTTATTCAGAGAAAGTAGGGGATACAGGAAAAGACAAAGGGACATTCTTGCATGCGCAAAGTATCAAGAGTGTTTTATTCTCTGCCGCCATGAGTGTCTTGTCTCTTCTCAGTCTCGGCCTGCTGGGCCTGGGCTTGCGGTCCGCCGTCTCCGGCTTCTCCGTCGTCGGCCGGGATGTCGACTGCGAGTTCTCCGTCTCTGCCGACGCCAACACCACCTGTCTTGAGTTTTCTAGCGAGTGGGGCCTGTCCGTGGCCGAGTTTGAGGAGCTGAACCCGAATGTCACTTGCCCGTTGCTCGTCGAGGGCGACCTCTACTGCGTCATCGGCATCGTGACGCCCGACGCCTCCAGTTCCAGCTCAGGGGCTTCGGCATCCACCGTGGGGCCTGGCCGGACCTTAACTTCCGTCACCATCACCTACCAGACCGGCACCATCAACAGCACCATGATTAGCTTCACACCGCTGCCCACCCCTACCACCAGCACCTCCTCGTCGGCGCCGCCCGTCGTGAAAACGACGACCACCTCCACCAGCCCGACGTCGACGGGTCCTCCCGAGCAGTCCGGCATCCCTGCCGACTGCTCCGAGTTCCACATTATCGTCTCGGGCGACACGTGCTCAGGCATCGAGTCCGAGTATGGCATCACGGAGGCCCAGTTTTTCGCGTGGAATCCATCGATCAACTCCAGTCTGTAGACGTCTTTTCCATTTTTTGATGTTGCCTTTCACGCCTGCAGAATACTTGTTAATGCTCGTTTGTATCTTAGTCTGCTCAAACCTGTATATCGGCTACGCCGTTTGTGTTGCTGCTTCCGAGGTGCCCACGTCGGCCGCCTCAACCCCGTCTGTCCCTGTGCAAACGGGCATCGCCTCAAACTGCAATAGCTATCACGAAGTTCAGGCCGGAGACACGTGTGCCTCTATTGAGAGCGCATACGGCATCACCAACACTTCGTTCTTCGCCTGGAACCCGGCCATTAACGCTCGTAGGCTTCTCTTTCTTTTTTCTTTTCCCTTTTTCCCCATATATCAAAAAATGACGCGTGTTCAAGGCCGTATTCTAACATTCATTTCCAGCGTGTACCAACCTCTTCTTGGGCTACGACGTCTGTGTCGGTGTCTCGGGCACTTCCTCCAGTGTTCAGACAACACCCACAACCCTCATTACATCGACGACTCCTCCAATCACGACCACTTCGGCTGTCGGTCCCACGCAATCTGGCATTCCGACCAACTGCGACAACTACCACCTAGTCGTTTCCGGTGACAGCTGTGTTGTGATTGAGTCTGAGTACGGCATTACGGCTGATGAGTTCCTGGCCTGGAATCCTTCCATCAACTCAGGTACGCATACAAGCTTTTCTTTTTTTCTCTATTTTTTCTTCTAGAACACGTTTTCTCAACATGAAATAACATAGGATGCACCAATATTCTCTTGGGCTACTACGTCTGCGTCGGTGTTCCTGGCGCCACTACGGGTCTGTCATCGACGCCTACCACCAGCACCATTCCCACGCAATCCGGCATTGCCTCCAACTGCGACAGTTTCCACCTCGTCGTCTCGGGCGATACCTGCTCGGCCATCGAAACCGAGTACGACATCACTGCCGCCGAGTTCCTGGCCTGGAATCCGGCCATTAACTCTGGTAGGTTGACTTTCTCTTTTCAACCTTGCTTAATTATTGCTAACTTTCTTGCAGCCTGCTCCAACCTTCTTCTTGGTTACGATGTCTGTGTCGGCGTACCGGGAGTTACGGCTCCGACGACGACGACGACCTCCACCATTCCTACGCAGTCTGGCATTGCTTCCAGCTGTAACAAATTCCACCTGGTCGTCTCCGGCGACACCTGCTCGGTCATCGAGACCGAGTACAGTATTACTGCCGCTGATTTCTTGGCCTGGAACCCGGCTATTAATTCTGGTACATGCTTTTTTTTTTATTTATTCTTCCCCTCTTCTCTTCGCCACATTTGACTCGTAGTGTTCGGGATGCTAACTTTCTTTACAGCCTGTAGCAACCTTCTCCTTGGCTATGATGTCTGTGTCGGTGTATCAGGCACAACAACGACCCCGACAACCACCACATCGACAGCTCCGTCGCCACTGATGCCGAGCACCATCAGCACTTGCACTACGTACCATTTAGTAGTCTCAGGTGATGGCTGTGCCGCCATCGAGTCGGCTGCTGGCATCACGTCGGCGCAGTTCCTCCTGTGGAACCCGTACGTCGACACCGCTTGTGACAATCTCTTCCTGGGGTACTACGTCTGTATCGGCGTTTAAGAGTTCCCTTTTAGGATTTTAAAAAACAATAGTGTATTCGTGTCATGTATAATTATGAACTTTTCTAAAATATCTTTTAATTGCTTTTTTTAAACATATTTTACTTATATTCGCGGGACATCTAAAATTAATTAAATAGTAAATTTATGCCGTAAAATTCGGGGCGCACGTTGGATGTGAAACTCAACTTGTCCAAATAAAAAAAGTAACAGAAAAAAGAAAAGAAAAGAAAAGAAACGGTATGTATGATATATATGGTCATATCATCCCGCATCCTCTGCGAGTTGTCTGTCTACAGATCGATAGCAACAGGCAAGTGGCTTGGGGCTACAGAAACGCCGCCGAAGGCGGCGCGCGGCATGCCGAGTCCCAGGGTCTGGCGCGTGGTCCAGCCCGGAAGGCGGAGGTGCCGCCGTTGGAGATGCCGATGCACATGATGATGAGGAACATGATCCAAGAGCATACGTCGCGGAAGGCCTCGACAACCTGGGTAATAAGCTTCCTTGAAAGTAAACATAAGTTGACTCAATTCGCACTTTAGCCGAACATCCACAGGTTTATAGCTTCCTTTATCCCAATCGACTTACAACTAGCCTTATATATAGCCTCTAACACACGGCAGCGCTAAGCCGATATAGAATGCCGGCTTGTTGGCGGTTTTATCTTTATAGCGCCTTGCGGTTGCTTGCTCAGACCACCAGAATGCACAATACAAGAATCGTCAAGCCATATCACATTAACGGAATTATCAGTGATGAACTGATCAGACGCACATTAATTGGTAAGTGTGTCAAAACCCATTCCCTTCTAAGTCAGTGGAAAGGCGCTTCGGCCCGAAGCGCTGGCTTGGCGGCGTTGGCGGCTTGGCGGCTTGGCAATGGCTACGCGACATCCCCTTCCTCTTCCAACGCTTTCGATTGGTCATGGACACTCCGATCAGACCTCCGCTCTCGTTAAATCATCGACATCCCTTCCTACTACCGTTAAACGAATAAACGAAATGAGTTTCTTTTGTCATGGGCTCACGCCCATGGCCAAGATCTAGGGATACATAAGTAAAGAGATGTTGTGTGTGGTTGTTGTTGTGTGCGCTGTCGGCTAGGTAGAGGCCGAGGCCTATGTCCAGTCTTGCTCCTAATATGTACATGAATTAATAGGCAGGCCGTCGTCGAGGAATATAAATGTATTTTGCACTTACATGCACATTGAACCAAGTGAATGCTCCAGCTAGATGATTTATTGCACCTTAGCTGCGGAGACTTCCAGTAAGTTATCATGCCCGAGGGTATTTTGGGTATAGCGAGCGTTGAACTTGACGACTTTCTTAACGGCGTTGTAGGTCTGGACGTTCAGGGGCAGGGGCTCGGTGCTGATATACCAGGCAACGTTCTCGCTGCATGGGGGTGTGGTCAGCGAGCCGCTGTAGTAATAAATGCCGTGAGTGTTGAAGTGCCTGATGAGACCCGTAAAATCAAGAGGGCCAGTCTCGGTGAAGGTGCCTGGTGTGGCGATGTCGTCGAGGTGGGCAAAGACGCTGTCGAAGAGCGGGGTGCTGTATCCGAACTGGGATAGCTGGAACAGGAAGGCAACAACAGCAACATTACCCGCTGAAACTAGGTCAGCAAAGCTTATATAACTCCTAGGATCTAACTGAAGAATTGAAGAAGTTTGACGTACCGGATGTTTCGTAGACAAAGTGTACCTCCATGGGGTAGTACTCCTCATTAATTCGGTGTTCACTGGGAGTGTGAAAGTGAAACTGGGCCAGCTCATAGGTCAAGTTTCTGGTGACAAGAGAACCGTTGATGACAACCTCGACGTTCGTACCCAGGTTTTCAAACTTGGCACTTGGGACAGGCGGGACGGTGAAGTTGAGGGTAGAAGCGGAAGCATACCCGATGCTTTGCGTACCGATATCGATAGGGGACTGGAACTTGCCCTTGGAGCACGCGCTGTTGGTAGTAGTGTTCAGGCCGTACCACTCCAGTGGACCGCCTTCACCTGTGTAGTTGAAGGTTGAGATGGCGACCGTACCATCAGCGGCACGAGCTGCGAATTTGGTGCCACTTAGGCAGGAGGCCGAGGCCGCAGAGAATGAGGCCGCGAAAACCGCGATTTCAGTGATGCGAACCATTTTGAACAGACGATTCTTCTTGGTTGAAAGTGACAATAGAAAGAAAGTCAAACTCAGTGCTGGTTTTGGAGATGGATGCGAATGGCTTTTTGTAAGGACCGGAACGGATGGCCTCATCCGGATTTTCTATTACTTGACCCCCCCGCCCCCCCCTTTGTGTTGCCTCATCCTACCGGTTTCGTCGTATAAGCAAATTACTGGCGACCCATATTAAACAAGATGACAACAGAATTCCCGAGTCGCCAGTGCGATTCTCAGCTTCCATCTACCAGATGGAAAGAAAGGATTGATCTGAAAATGTTTAAGGCGTTGCCGATCATCTTGGTTACCAAGAAAATTACCGGCGGTCCATCCTAAACAAGATGACAACAGGATTTTCCAGTCACGCAAGCGCGATTTTCAGCTTCGTTCTAATGGGCGGAAAGAAAGGATTGATCTGAAAATGTCCAAGGCGTTGCCGATCAACTTGGTTACAAAGCAAAATACTGGCGATCAATACTGAAAAAGGTGACAAAAGAATTCTTGGTTCA
Organism: Sporothrix brunneoviolacea; assembly: GCA_021396205.1. NCBI lineage: Eukaryota > Fungi > Ascomycota > Sordariomycetes > Ophiostomatales > Ophiostomataceae > Sporothrix > Sporothrix brunneoviolacea. Next base: position 235,527 of record WNYD01000043.1, read on the forward strand.
CCTAAGCGCGGTTCTCAGCTTGGTTCTCAGCTTCGATCTAGTGACGAATAGGGAGAAGGGGGGCAGGGGCCGCGCAAGGATCCTTGTAGAGAGACAACTGCAGAACGAAGAAGAAGGAGGAGGTGGTGGCATATGCAGGGTAAAGTACTTGTAAAAGAATCAAAGCACTGTTATGAAAAGCCGGCGAGAAGAAGAAAATGAAAAAAAGGGAAAGAAGTTAAGAGTATAAATGAGAGACGTCGGAAAAGAAGAGTTGTATTTATATGCGGGCCGTTTGAGACGCTGCGAAGGCCAGGCTAATCGGGTACCGAGATACGGCCCTATTTTCCCCGACTAGGAAGGCCGCTCACTACTCGTACGGAGGCCACAACGGTGTGCTCCAAATTACAAGTTCATGTAGGGATGTATTTCAGACAAACGGTAACGACTGAGTCTTCTATCTAGAGTTCTGGAAGGAAGCCTCAGTCCTATATATCGACCTGTGATCAGCCTTGATCAGCCGCTCCCGACTGATCCCCTCTGATCAATGTCGCTGCGATCAGCTGTGATCAGTTCCTGCCCTCTGATCTCGTCTGATCAGTGTCTTATTGGTTGGTCACTCATGTGAATTCTTGTGCCAGTACCTTCCGTGGTACTGTCTATCCTGGTGTGCTGGACAGCCTTGTGTACCAGCCACACCCGTGTCCTAGCCACGCCTTCTTCTGCAGTGTCTGACCGCCTTGAGTCGGTCGTGATTTAGGTCCCGTGGGGGCCATACTCGTAACATCTGGCCTCGTGGGATCCGTTTCGTGGGGTTCGTTCGTAACAACACAAGACTCATACTCGCGTACCCCTACCATATTTATATGTACGATGCATCAACCCAGCTAGCATAGTCACTTCCGATAATCGACTCAATGGTAAGCGCCGCAGAAATCTTAGTCGAAAAGCTCGCCCGCGTTCCGCTCGCGCCGGACCCGGAGTTATCGTACTCCTGAAACGTGACATCCTCCGTGTTAGGCGTACTCGTCGACCACACGGACCAGCCGGCCCCGTTGATGATGTCGGACAGGCTACAGGACTGGAAGCAGACACGCGCGTACTCGCTCCACGGGCGGCCGAGGTAGGTCGATCCCGCGGCCACCGAGTCGCCGGACGCAGCCTCGATGGTGCTGTGGTCGATGACGTAGTAGCTCGTGTCCGAGGCCGAGCTGCGGCCGTTGGCCGTAATGCTGCCGCCGCCGGCGACGACGGCGAGGACAGACTCAGTGATCCAGATACGCGCGTGTTGGCCGAAGATGAAGTCGACGGCGCCCTCGATGTAGCAGCTGGCGTAGACCTGGTTGCCAATCTGGGCGAGGAGGGTGTCCTGGTAGCCGTAGCTAAGTCGCGAGGTAGGTTATATTAGGAACTTGTTTCAAAGCTTTTGGAGAGACTGACGTGTTCCACCGGAATCCTAAGTGTAGGAGTCCGGTGGCGAGAGTAAATGGCCAACTTACAGACCAACACCGTAATACCCCTGGTTGGTGTTATATGCTGCCAGAGCGATGGCCTGGGACCCTTCGCCGTAGGTGTTCTTGATGTTGATGTTGTAGATGGCTACGTTCTCGGACAGGTTGATTAAGGCGGCTGTGTCTTCGTCGTCGGCGGCACCGCTAGCGAGGCTGGAACTCCATTCCAGGTTGACGACGTTGTTGCTGTATGACGCGGTGTTGCTGGTGTATCCGTAGATGGTCAGCTTTCCGGCCAGGACCGGTATGGTCACCTGCTCGGTGTAGGTGCCGGAGTAGATAAAGATGCTGTTTGCCGAAGTAGAGCTGGTAGAGATGGAGTTGACGGCGCTCTGGATCTTCTCGGTACTCAGCAGGCTGCAGTTTACGGTGTCTAGGGAGGTCGGCTTACCTTGGTGTAGGAGCATCCTGAGCTGCACACGGTGATGCTGCCAGATGGGGGTGAGGTGCGCGACGTTGCGGCCACGGCCGTCAAGAACACGCTCAGTGCCGAGAGATAGGACCACATAGTGACAGGTCGGTGATGTGCTAGTTGACTGGATCGTTGAGATTCTAGGCGACCTAATTGAGCTGTCAAAGTGCTTGATAATGGCTTGAGATCTTCGCAGCGAAACCCACACATTTTATAGGTAACCAAGGTGTTGCCCCTAAACATGACCTCAGGTCTGGTGGGGCTTTATGGCCCTGGCGCCTACAGGGGTTCCTAACTACTAGATAGCTTGATACAGACATGGTGATATTCGACCGCACACAAGGCCTCATCGTATTGTTCAGGTGACATAGTGATGTGTAGTGCTGTGCAGCACCGTGTCGGGCGGAGAAAGCCCACCAATTGTTTTGGGACGCTCCGGGTCGGGGTTCCAAGGTTGATAGGTATAGTTTTCGCACCCTTGTTTAAGTCACTTTTCTCGTATGACCTTTGTTTATACCCAAATTAGGCGTAAAAATGGCAAGCGTGGAAAGAATACATCTATAAGGGTTCTAGCGGAGAGATCACGCAGGGACACATAAAGAGAAGTCAGTGTAGGTGTTACCGTGCACTGAGATACTCTATTCAACAATAAACTTAACATACAGAAGAAGAAGAAGAAGAAAAAGAAGTTAAAGAAGTTTAGAGGGTCTCGCCCTCGTACAAGTATTAACCCCTGAGCTAGTCCCTCGAAGTACATGTACGGGCCTTAGCATTAATATTATCCAGCCCCGGCGCAGGGGCGCCGGGGGCTACCTAGTCTCCACCGGGCCCTGGCCAAGGGCACTGATCAGAAGTCCGCATGACCTCTCATGTGGTCTAGGCCACATGGGACTTTTTGTGAAGGGATACTGATAAACAGTGTGAGGGTGTTAAGTACGAAAAGAAATAATTCCGTCGGAGAAATAAGGGATATCCGAGAGTCCTGAAAGCCTAGACTGCTGTCACGAGTGCGAGAAGGACGTGTCAGGTGGCAACAGCCGCCAGCTTGTGGCTAGGGCGCCACGCCAGAACGCCTGTCACATAAAGCAGGCTCCCCTTCGTTTCTTATCCTAAGTCTAGTTTCATGAGGCTCACCAGAGTGACCGACGATTGCCCTCACTCACTTTACGCGCGGCTGTCAACAGCTGGCGGCCCACCGTATCAGGTATGCGGGGCCTTGCCCACGTACTGGTTCCTAAGTCTGTCAAGACTTATTAGTCTATGTTTGCTTAGGGGTGATAGGCAGCACTAGGGCGAGGCCCTCCTACTTGTTCTTCTTCTTCTTTTTCTTCTGTATCTTTAGTTCTTTTCGCAATCTAGGACAATCGACTCCTTCGAGCTACCGTGAGCTTGGCCACGCCGCCCGCTACAATTACCGTTATATAGCTACACGAAAACCGTTGATGGAAAAAGACTAACCTTTGCCGGTGATCGTTTGCACTAGCTAGTCAGATCGGCAGTGCTGTGGGCGGAAGCTAAGGAAATCCCACCAATCGAAGCCCCATCCCCCCTAGCTTGTTTAGGGTTGGACATCGCTTTAATGGGCTACTGAGACGGACACTAGAATCCCCTTAAATCTTCTTCGTTTTTTCCGTTTTGGAACAGGATTGTCAGGACCAGGGGTGTCACAAGGACAACGTCGGTTCTTGGAGAGCTCCCTGTGCAATTCACTAATTGGAGGATTATCCACCCCCCACTGCCATGTGTCACCGGCGCAAGTCCATAACGGACGATCCTGTCCATCGACATCGACTGGGAAGTCGACGGCGGAGGCGATGCTGTCCTTTCATCTCTCTCCATCTCTGCTTTCCTACATATATAGTCTATAGGGTGCTGTCTTGGCGTGGCTTGTCTACGACCAACAAAACGCAGTTGGCATCCCTAACTTGACCCAGAAATAGCTATCTATACTTACCCGCAATGCACTCATCAATCGTTCCGCTTCTTCTCGCCGCTGTCGGCATCGCCAGCGCCAGCCCCGTGGCAGCCCCACAAATCACGGCTGCGCCTGCTGTTGGCGCCGTGAAGAGGGCCACGACCTGCACCTTCTCTGGCTCTAACGGCGCCGCCTCGGCGAGCGTGTCTCAGGCGTCATGCGCAACCATTGTCCTTAACAATGTTGCCGTGCCCTCTGGCACGACCCTGGATCTGTCGAATCTTAGTGAGAACACGCACGTTCGTATACACCTTAAAACCCTTCGCCGGCGCGGATAGCGCAATGTACTAAGTCGAGAAACAGGTCATCTTCGAGGGAACGACCACGTGGGGCTACGAGGAGTGGGAGGGCCCACTGATGCAGATCTCGGGCAAGTCCATCACGATCACGGGCGCCACCGGCGCGGTGCTCGACGGCGGCGGTGCTCGCTGGTGGGACGGCCTGGGTGACAACGGCAAGGTGAAGCCCAAATTCTTCGCCGCCCAAGATCTCACGAGCTCGAGCATCACCAACCTATATATCCAGAACACGCCCGTCCAAGCTATGAGCATCGACGACTGCAACGGTCTCACCATCACAGACATGACCATCGACGACTCGGCCGGCGACACTGAGGGTGGCCACAACACCGACGGTTTTGACATTGCCGACAGCACCAACGTTGTCATTACCGGCGCCAAAGTCTACAACCAAGATGATTGCGTCGCCATCAACTCGGGCACGGTAAGCAAGAGACGCCACCCTGTTTTTGTTTACAGCTCTGACGTAGGTGCAGGACATCACATTCCAGAATGGCCTATGCTCCGGCGGCCACGGCCTCTCCATCGGCTCTGTGGGTGGCCGCACCGACAATACTGTCGACACGGTCACGTTCTACAACAACCAGGTCACGAACTCGGTCAACGGTGAGTCTGCTCCGAGCCGGAAGTTATTTCCCATGACATGAAACTAAACGCCTTGAAAAACCACCAGGTATCCGCGTTAAGGCGACCGAAGGCACTACTGGCACTATCACCGGGGTTACCTATAGCGAGATCACCCTGACGGACATCTCATCGTATGAAGTTCTCGCCCGCATATATATTGGTCAAGACGCCACTGGAACTAACTGAGCCTCGTAGGTACGGTATCCTTATCGAGCAGAACTACGATGGCGGCGACCTTGTCGGCAGCGCCACTAACGGTGTCCCCATTACGGACCTCACGATCGAGAATATCTCGGGCACGGGCGCCGTCTCGAGCTCCGGTTACGATGTTGTCATCACCTGTGGCAGCGGTTCGTGTAGCGACTGGACATGGTCCAACGTTGAGGTAACCGGAGGAAAGAAGTATGGCTCTTGCACAAACGTGCCTACCGGAATTGCGTGCTCTTAAGTACGCACCGAACCTACTATAACGAGTTAAGTTGTTGCAAAGGCACTTCCCAGACGATAGTATCTCTGCTAGTTGATCAGGCTAGGGGAGTTTATGTTCGATAAGAACGATGAGGAGGTGTAACGGCTGAACAATAGTCAACACGTATAAGGGGTTAGGGTAGTGGTGATTGTATGCGATGAGGGCACAGGAATACAGGTTCATGTAGGTTTGTATTTCAGACAATCGGTAACGGCTGAGTCTTCTATCTATAGCGGTAGCCATAACAGTGTGTTTAAGAAAAAAAAGGGTCGATCTGCACACAGTTGGCACAAAACCAGCAACCAAGAAAATGCACGTACCGAGGAAGCTGACCGCAGCTTGTGGGTTCCCGGAGGCGGCGGCCCCGTAGTGGTGCAGTGGCAGCTCCGATTTCAGGCTAGTGAGCTACAGTTGGCTGGCATTCGTGCAAGTGATGCTTCTGCTTGCTCCTCTTCCCACTGCAGTTGTTGTCCATATTCCCAATCCAGCTACTGCACTAGCCACAGCGTGGCTGGTGCGCACGACAGATAAGGGGATAAGGAGCAACAGGCGTCACAAGAGGCTGAGGCCTCCCGTTTCTCAGGGAGCCTTGTCAAGAACGGACGGAATACGCCTCGCAACAGCCTTGCGGTGGCTTGCTCCAGCCACCGCCTCAACGTGGGCGCAGCATCCGATATAAAGAAACTCCTGTCTGGCTTGACCGGAGACCGGGAGTCATCGTCCATCTCTTGTTTGTTATGCTCACCATTGGACTCATCTCATGGTCTCTGAAAATGTTCTGCTTCCCGTATCCACAAGATACCGACGTGGAACCAATTCGAGTGCCCCTGATAGCGCGAACCCCATACTCGATCACGGGACAAGCCGATTTCCCGGACTTCTTCAAGAGAGCCATTGCTGCGGAAGCGCAAAGAACCACAGCTGCTGAATCTGCAGGGCAGGAGAGCACTGGCTTGTCCCTGACCCACTCGCTGGCTTCAGTCATTCAATCATGGCTGTTCTTCGGTTTAGCATCCGAAGCGCTGGGTCGAAACATCAGACATGAAGAATTCGCAGGCGCTGGCCCTGAGGGGCCCCATCTTTCCGTCGATCTTCGCATTCCGGAATGGTACTGGCGGGAGCTCAAAGCTCGGTGGGATGAGCTCGACGACAGCCTCACTGCTGCGGAATTCGGAGCCAAGAAGACTCGGCTGAAAAAAATCTACGATTACGCGCTGATATCCGCCATCTGCATGGATTTTCAGGCGGACGGTCTGCACAGTGACACGCTTGCAGAAATGATCCTCTCCGTGCACATGCTGCTGTATATTGTGGCGAGTGTGCTCGATTCTGATGCTTTCAAGGTCACCCGGATGACTGCAAGCTCGGGATCAACAAAATTGCTCAAGCGCAGAATGGCCCGGAACGGGTGGTGCGAGAAGAGACTGAACTTCCTGGATGCGTCTCCAATGTATTACCCTGCGTTTTACTTCTTGTCGTCACTCAAGCCGCCTCATGTCAATGCGGAAGACCACTCGGGCTGCAGCAGCAAGAGATGCCTTGTTGCTAGGAAGTTGGCTGAGCCTCACCACCGCACTGACGAATGTCTTTGCGAAGATGTCACCGTCCCGGTCGGCGGGGTCAATGCCATCGTGGCCTCTGGAGGGATCCCTCTGGTCAGAATTACACAGTCACCACTTGGCAAAACTGAGCTCGAGGTAGTTCCATATTTGCCGTCCACCAGATTTGTCGCAATATCTCACGTCTGGACCGACCAGCAATTCGGATCTGCCCATAACCGCCTACCAAAATGTCAAGTCGGATACCTTGAAGAGGTGCTTTCGAGTTTGCCCACCTCCATGGATCACTGGGGAGTGCGCGAGTGGGTCACAAATTGGCGGGCTTCTCGGCTGGGCGAGATCGCGCCGCCGAGCCGCGCATACGAATACTTCTGGCTGGACAGCTTCTGTATACCCCAAGCTGCCGAAGACGTCGACCTCCGAAACAAAGCTATCGAGTCGATGAACCTCATTTATGCTGCGGCATCCCACACTTTCGTCTTTGACAAGGGGCTGCAGGCCCTGGACGCCGGCCGACGCCCGGCTTCCCTTGCGCACGGCGGACGTCCGACCTACTATAGCCCTCAAGACGAGACCTTGCTGGATGTTGTGGCGCACATATATGCTTCAAATTGGATGGGCAGAGCGTGGACTTTGCAGGAGGGCATTCTGTCAGGCAATATTGTTTTCCCACTCCGCGGGTCGCTAGCATACCTCAAGTTGTTATTCCCGCATCACGACGATGGCCTCGGTGGCTTCTGGGAATCCCTCATCACTTTGATTCCGAAGGACTTTAGGCGAGCGGCTCGCGATTTGCTTCCGCGCAGGAGCAAACCCAAGACCGAGGCCAAGAAGCGCCTGCACGACAAATCTGAGCCATTCCGCGATACGGTGCGGCAGCAGCTCTTTACAAATATGAAGCTGTCTCTGCACGTCGAAGAGTACAGAGATTACGCGCGGACGCCGGTTAGTGGTTCTGTTCGGTTCTTAAGAGACGTGTTGCGTTTAAACTAACGCCTAAGCAGGCTGGCAGAGCAGCAAGATTTGCCAAGGCTCACTCTCTCCTCCAATCTAGGACGACAACCCAGGTCGACGATATTCCGCTAATTTTGATAAATCTGTCGTTCATGAATGCGAATGCAATCTCGCAGAGCAAAACCACGGGCGCGAGAATGAAGCAGCTCTTCTATGGCCTCGAGTCCCTTCCGACAGAGCTTCTCTTTTCTGACTGCTCCAGGCTGGGCTCGTGCACTGTGGATGCTTGGATACCACGCGAGATAGCCCCCGAGCGTTTTGAGGGCAACAACACTCTCAAGCTTGGCCCAGCAGGTTTCACCTTCGAGGCCAGAAAAGGCGACCAAGCTCTCAAGTTCTATTTGCTGTCGTCGTCGCATCGATCGGATCGTTTCCGGCTCCTGCTGCCGGACCAGAAGCAATCAAAAATCCTCAAATACGATGTCGAAGCGCTGCAGAGATCGAATGACAAGCAACAGCCCGCTGCACCCACAAGCGTATGGTGCATTGTCGTCGACAACGAACCGCCCGAGCGAGGAGCGCGATTTGTCGTCAGTCGAGTCGTGGGCAACAAGTACTTCCTCCACTTCGACTGCCCCCTGCGCCTAACCGAGATCGACGACTCAAAAAGGCCCAGCAATGCTCGACAGGACCCAGAGCACGAATGTGGTGCGGTCAGAATGGATGGCGACTTCGTCATCCAGCGCAGCTACGAGTCGCAGGACTTGAGCATTTCGCGTCCCCAAAATCCAGAGCAATATTCGGACAGGCTGGTAGTCACTGGTCAGGCCATCGGCGGCGCACTCACTATGGCAGAGCGCTACCTGGTCAGAGCGATATGGGGCGACGAGAATGCCATGAGCGTGCTCTTCTACATCTTTTACGCCCTGTTCCACTTCAAGCAGAGTCAATGGGTGGAGAGGGCCTTGACCGCGTTCGTGCACCGAGCATGGATGGCAACATACCAACCGGACTGGGACCCTAATGGGCCGTGGAAGTGGTTCTGGAGGCTTTCAAATTGGGAACCACCAGTCCCCTTCGAAACTATGATGAAGTGGTGGTGCGCCTATGGTTTCTTTGTCAATTTCCTATTGAGAAACTGGTCAGGAGTAGTGATGGTCACGCTGTATTGGCTGCCTCTGTTTCCGAAGCGGGAACTGATGAAAATGTTTGCGATAGCAATAGTCACGAATATCGTTCTTCGTTTTTTTTCTAGATAATGACGGCGCGAACGCCGCCAGAATTCCATGGCATTTCTCTTTCTTCTTACTAGCTGCTACACGAGTCTCGTACCACGTGCCGAAGTCCAAAAGACCACGGATAGCAACACATAAAGTCTTCACGTCAACCACATGGAGCCGAGACTCTCGTAAAGTAATATAAACTCGTATATACAGAAGTATTTCGAACATCTCTCTTCTTGCCAAAAGACAAGCAATATTATTTTCCCAAGATAGTCCAACAAACTCTTTCCAGGTACATCGCATATCTACGCTCAACCATTCAACCTAGTGCTTCCGTCCCTCTGTTTTCCAGCCGGGTGTGCAGCATCATTCTTAGTCGCGCAAGATATTGCCAGATAGACTTGCTGCGGTCTGACACTGGGGCGGAAAAAGCCGCCGTCATACCCGGTTCGTGATAATACTCCACGTCACCTCACTCAGGCCTACTAAAAATTAGTATGAAGGCAATGCTTCCTTCGTTGTCGTATAAAGGGTTGTGTGAAGTATCATAGGTCAAATTTTGAGCCGTTCACAAAGTGGGTCATATACAGCGATATGGCAGCAAGTATTGTCTCGGTATTTCGGGCGTATCTTTATGGCCTCGTTGTATATTGCCAGCAAGCAACTAACAAGCTGTTAAACACGCACTTGTTTAATTCGATGCCTGCGCTTCTACAACTGAGTAGTCGTCGTCATCGTCTACAGAATACCACATCGACACGTTTACCATCAAGCCGCACGCAAATAGTTGCCCTCGTGTCAGAAATTAGACCATTATGGACTCTGACTTGGTGCTGAAAATAGCCGACTTGTCCAGTCCGCGGCTTTGCCGGGCCGCCATTTCTGGTTCCATAAAAGGACAAACGGTAAGAACTAGTATGACTAGGGTGACATGTGTGAGATTCACGCATAAGTAAGCCGGAGCGTGTCATTACGGAGTAGGTCTAACAACCAACAACCCCGTCGCCACTTCTTACGAACGGTCCGGCTGTGTTGTTTTGCACAGTACGGAACTGACACGGAGTATTTAAGCTTGCAATAGCCCATTGCTACTCGCAGTCGCGTCTTTTGTGGTTTTATCCTCCAATTTCGTGTCGTATAAATTTCGCCTCTTTCCCCCGAAATTTCCATGTCTGCCCCATCCCTCACACCGCCTCTGCCTAGCTGCGAGGTCAAAATCCCCGGCAAAGATGGCGCAGTCCACGACTATGTGGTCCGCTGGTCCGACAGCAACGTCTCACTGCCCGCGGCGGTCGTGATCCCCGACTCGGAAGCCGACATCGTCTCGTCCCTGCAGTACGCGCAGGCCAACCGGCTCCGCGTGGTCGTGGCTGGTGGCGGCCACGCCCCGTTCGTGCCCGTCACCGGGCAGACTCTGTATCTCGACCTGCGTCGCTTCAAGTCGATCGCGCTGGATGAGACGGCCTCAACCGTCACGGTCGGCGGCGGTGCCCTGACGAGCGAGGTGCTGGACGCCCTCGCCGCCCGCGGCTTCTACACCACGCTGCCCAACTCTGGTGCGGTCGGCGTCGTGGGCGCCGTCCTGGGTGTCGGCAACGGGCCCTTCAACAGCCTGCACGGGCTCATGGCCGACAACGTGGAGCGCGTGCGCATCGTCACGGCATCCGACGGCGGCGGCGGCAGCTCCGCGCGCGACATCAGCCCGGCGTCCCCCGACGCCGACGAGCGCGCCCTGTTCGCGGCCCTGTGCGGCGCCGGCCACGGCCTCGGCGTCGTCGTCTCGCTCACCCTGCGCGCATACCCGCTCGCCGACCTGCGCCTGGACGGCGGCGATCAGATCTGGCAGCGGCGCGCCGTGTTCCCGGGGCCCGCGGCCCG